>CM062804.1:528395197-528850013 GCA_031772625.1 Pinus tabuliformis | reverse complement strand
AAAACTTCATTCAAGTGCTATTAACTCCACATATAATTTTAAATGTTCAAAATATCTCATTTGAAAGTATTTTTTGTTACCTCAAATGGGTTTTTTATGGATTTGTATTTTGTTTCCTGATTTGAGAGCTATGAGCAATTGAAGTTACACATGTCTGGAACATTGCGTGACCAAGCGTACCATGATTTTCTTGAATCATTTTATCACTCCACAGGTCATGAAAGTTCAAGTATCTTATATCAATGTAAATATCTCTTCAATAACTCAAATGGGTCTTTAACAGACTTTGAGTTCATCACATATAACATAAGTTATCAACAAAGTTGTAGCAAGAGGTCTATAATGTGAAAGAAAGCTTTACAACATCTCATTGTATAGGAGAATATACAACACCCATGGACATTTTTGTTACAAGTGTGCAACGAATTAATAGTTTAGGTAAATCTTTGGTGTGGTCTGGTTCTGTACCCCACCTAGAATCCATGAGTTTTTATATCTGGAGCAGAATTTAGAGCAGGTCCCCTCTGGAGACGTGCCCTCCCACCCCACTTTAGTAGGCACTTGCTTCACATTAATCAATTTCAACATAGCAACAAATGGCTTGGGTTCTTTGGAGACGTGCCTTGCTACCGCAGGCAATGTAGGCACTTTCTACTCGATCAACAATCAAATCACAGTTCTCAGTCAATCCAAAAAATCCTTGTCATCGAAGTCCATTTGCTAGGCTACACACTGTTAGTATCATAATTGGTCACAAGCATTGTAGGGTACCTCTATCCTTAGATCTTTGTTTTTCATGGTTATGGGTCATCCACAAACCCACACTTCATCGAATTCCATTTCCTAGGCCGCACACTGTTAGTATAACAGTTGGTCACACACAATACATGATATCTCTATCCTCGGATCTTCAATCATCATGGTTATGGGTTAGCCACACAAAACCCTTCTCTTCAGTGACCCTTCATATTCAACAAAGGCCTCTTAGGAGGAAACTTCATGCAATGGGGACAATTTGCTTCTTAAGGAGGGAGGAATGATCCGAATGGAAAATGGCATCCACCCATGGTATTGATCCACCCATGGAATATATCCTTGGTATTTCAAGTGGCATCCACCTATGATATTCATTCACCCATGGTATTTATCCATGGTATTGTAAGTGGCATCTACCCATGGTATTCATCCTCCCATGGTATTTATCCACCCATGAAATTTACCCATGGTATTGTAAGTGACATCCACCCATGGTATTCATTCACCCATGGTATTTACCCACCCATGGAATTTACATGTGGTATTGTAACAAAAAAAGGCTATAAGTAACAAGTCACATTTTGTAAAAGGATAGATGGTCCATCAAAATGTAGCTTTTACAAATATTCTTCATTTTAATTAAAAAAAATCTTTGTGGTTTTGTTTACTATGTGTTCTCCTCTTTTCTTATGGCAGTTCATTTTTTTTTTAAAGATATTGGGAGCCTCCCACAAAGATCCAGATCAAAAAGTTGGTTGAAATGCTTTCAAGGCCACCCACATCAAATATCATAGCCTTGGGAACTCTTATGCACATGGATCCATTCACCCATGATGCATACAAAGAGGCATATTTAGAAGATGAGGATTTCAAGGAGGTGTTTCAGTAGTTACAGAGTTAGAGTCATGTTTACGATAGTGATAACACAACTAAAAACCATTTCTAGGATGGGTTACTCTACAAATTGTTTAAGTTATGTGTTCGAGCAACTAATAAGAGAGTTTCACCCTCAAGGTTACAGGGCACTTTGGTGTAGGAAAGATAGATGGCCAACTTACAAAAGCATGTGTATTGGCCTAGGTAGCAAGAAGAGATAGCTAGGCTCATAAGAGGATGCATGCTTTGTTGTACCAATAATCCTAGTGACATGAAACAAGGTCGATATTATCCCCTAACTATGCCCACTCATCCCTGGAAAAACATTTCCATGGAATTTGTGGGAGGTTTTCTAAAAATGAAGAAGGAACATGACTACCTATTCAAGGTAGTTGATAGGTTCAACAAAATGTGTGTTGTAATGCCCTGCAAAAAGACCATCAATGGGCCAAAAGTAGTGAAGCTGCTATTTTAACATGTATGGGTTCACTTTGGGATACCGAGGAGCATCATTTTAGATAGGAACAAAATATTTATCACTGCATTTTGGACTACGTTGTGGGAGAATATGGACATGAATTTGAGGAAGTTTAAAACATTCCATCCACAGACAGATGGGGAAAGAGTATTCAATAGGAATTTGGTGCAACTTTTGAGGGGTTACAATCAAAAGCATCTAAAGACATGGGATGAAAAAATTGTATAGATACACCACTCTTATAATAGAGCAATCCACACTTATACTTGTAAGCCCCCATTTGAAACTTGTTTTTAATATTTGCCACTTTCACCTTTGGATATTATGTATGGGTAGCACAAAGGAGTGAGGGGGGATCCTACAGGGGATGCCTCGAGGGATAAAAAAATTGTTGAGAATATCAGGAAGATCTATCTACAAGTATTGGAGCCATTGTAAAAGTCACATGAAAAATACAAGGCCGAGAATGATCAACACAAAACAAAAAAGTTGTTCAAGGTGGGAGATAGAGCATGGTTACAGAACAAGGAGAGGCTATAGGGTCCTGGTAAGAAAATCAAGGCTTTGTGATATGGTCCCTTTGAGATACTGGAGAAGGTGGGAGAGAATGCCTATAGACTCAATGTACCCCCATACATGCACATTTACTCAATGGTGAATGTATAGAATCTAAAACTCTGTGAGCCTTCCATGTTAGATCAAGAAGAGGAACAAGTCCTACCTTTTGTAGATGATTTGGCACAAAATGCGCAGGTAGAGTTGAAAGATGATACAATTTTGTAGAAGAGGTATTTAACTGCAATACAAGGGGAATATGACTTTTGGGAGATTAGGTTGAAAGGAGGACTTCTAGGAAAAGCTAAATGGTACACCTGAGAAAGTGGGGGAAAAATTCATCGCCTCACTAAGTAGAAGCTTTGGCAACCAAAAACCTCCCAAATTGGGGATTTGTAATGTGAATTGGATCAATATATTATTTTTCATTCATCTTGATGCTTATAAAGAGGAAAAAGTGGAGGGATTAGCTCACAAAACCGTTTTTGTTGGCAGGTCCTAATTTCGTAAATTGGAGTCTCAAAAATTTTGAAAGTAGTTTGAGGCATCAAATGATGTTTTTTAGGGGTAAAAATTTTCCACTTAAATGTGCCAATTCATAGTACTATTATCTACATAAATATCTTTCCAACGACACAACAATCACCTCAGTCAGAGTCTGTATGCAAAAGTTATTCCACTTGGAATTTACCCTTCCTGTTTTGACCACCATGATTCAAGAGGATGCCACATTAGCTCCCATTATTCATGGAAAAGGGGCTAGCCACATGATCATGATGAAGAATACTATGGAGGAGTTGATATTGTAACTCTATTTAAGAGTTGAATGAGTCAAACTTAACAATTACTAGTCTATGAGACTATGTTATAACTTGGCTAGTAGGAGGAAAAGGGGTCTCATTCTATTCAAGTAAATTTTGTTCTATATATGGGAAGAGTAGTTGGGAGTTGAGGGATTGTGCATTGTAGCAACCCATGGGCCACAAGACTTACCTACAAGGAAGGGATTCTTAGGTTCACTACAAGGAAAATACCTTCTATCGGAGGTTATAATGGAGGTTTTTAATGTTATAAAATTGACAAAATTTGTCAAAAAAAAATCTACTAAAACATTCATTTGTGATAGCGAATGTTTTAGTGGAGATTATAACAGAACTTCATTACAAGTAAAAATATCTGGGTGGACGAAGGTTTTATCATATGTTTTTTTGCAGTGCGCTTCATGAAACAAGTAACACTAGCGTGCTACATATATAAATGCATCAGAATGCATATATAACTAAAATCATTGAGGCATTGAATGTAAATAACATCAATGCATAATATATAGCGCATCGGTGCTAATATATATAAAAAGTATTGGGGTGTTCTTGAAAGGAACGACACAGGGGCACACAAAATAATTGCAATGCCGATAGTTTTGGTTAAATTTCCAACAGTGATGCGTATTGTTTGTATAAATGCACTTGTGTGATAGTTGTATAAAAAAAGTGTTGTTAGTTTTCATAATGAATCGGGGCTGGAAATAATATTTTGTAGGACATGGGTGTTAGTTCTCTGAAAGCACTGGTGCGTTAAGAGTTACAATGCAATGGGGTGTTAATTGCAAACAATACCAATGCTTGAAGAAATAAACGTCTCGGTATTGCTGTTTTATGAAAAGGCACTAGTCATGCAAAAATATGTCTTCACGATGCTTTTATATAACATAACGCACCGATGCATTTTTATGTTATGGGGACACTGATTTTTTGTATGAGATTTTTTTTTATTGGAAACATCGACTTGTGATAATGCAATTATTGTAAAATTTTAAATCCCTTATTCATCGAAAAATTGACATATATTTTATAATAGTATTTAGATGAGTGGTTTTTTTCCCTTATCTGTCAGAGAGCAGGTTTGATGTCTTGTATTTCTTCTGGTAAAACCCACTCATCTGATACGATATCCGTGAGCATACTTTTCTTCGTGTGCTTAAAGCCATCGACTAGATCGATGCTCTGTACCGGTCACAGCTGGCATGCTTTTCTGCCTGCGTGCATTGCCTTAAGTGGTAGAGTGCCAACCACGGCAATACCCTATTATATACTATATAATACTGCGGCGATCTATGGTCTCTTCTGTGGCTAGCGTGACTGCAGTCCTTCTGTTTCTTCTGCGGCCAACTTATTACCGCGACGATCTAGGGTTCTTTCTTCTTTCTCCTATGGCCTTTTGGCGGGACCTTCGGCCAGTGGATTGCATATTCCAGATTTGCAGATCTGAGACACAGATCTGAACGGCGTGTGTGGCTCCCTTTTGTAAAATTCTTCAGAAACATTTTTATACTCAGTAGGAGAGCATTCTCCAGATGGCTCCCAGCTTCGCGAAAATAGCTGCTGGCTCAAATCCATCCTCCTCTAGGAGGCAAGCTCTTGCCCATATCGTCAGTGAAGCCCCAACTCCCACTGTCTAGGTGGACCGGGCCTCACTCGATGAGGCTTTGAAGTTTTCTGAAAGTGCCCTAATTTGACGATTCAATGGTTTTTGGCCGCGACTGATAGCTCTCCACAGTTGGATCTCGGAGGTATGGAAGCCTGTCATTTCTGATGCAATTAATATCTACCCCTGTGCTAGGGGTTTCTTTATAGTATATTTTGAAAACCTTGAAAGTAGACAATGTATTCTAGATTCCGGCCCTTGGTTTTGGGAAAACTCAGGCCTATTCATGAAGCCATGGAACCCATCATTCGATCCCTCAACAACAGTCATAACCTCAACACCAGTTTGGGTGAGATTGCCAAACCTACCCTTGCATCTCTGGAATTCCTCCTCGCTAAAAGCCATTGGAAATGCAATTGGAAATTTTACTGTAGGTGCCCAGAAACAGAGGAATATGTCAGAACCACCTATGCACGCATTTGTGTGGAAATGGACTTCAGCGTCGGATTCCAAACTGAAATACACCTAAAAAGTAAAGACTATGTGTGGAACCAGAAACTTGATTATGAAAGTGTCCTTTTCAGATGTTGATCCTGCTTTGAGACAGGCCATCTAGCCAAAAATTGCCCAAATTCCTCCCAGAAAAATTCTACTAGAAAAAATCAACGCAGATCTACATGGTGGGAAGGAGCATAAAAAGAACACTACACTGTCATCAAAGAAGAATACTCTCGAGAAACTTCTGAATCACAAGAAATCGGGCAAGAAAGAAACAACTCTTAGGACAAGCAGGGGGAAAGCCTCGCCCAACAAAAATCTTCATTTAACAGCAAAAAAGATCTCCTAGACCAAACTCCTCTGATTATCTTCAAAAGGACGAACACAATAGATCATGAAGCTAAGACACCAATGTCCCAAGAACCAAAAGAGATGAAGGTGATGCAAGATAAAGGAAGTTGGAAAACCGTAGAGAAAAAAAAGAAAGCTGCAACACCAATCTCGCCAAGAAAGACGAGGAGCCAGACAATTAAAAACTAAGAAAATTATAGGTCCAATAGACCAATTTGGTCTCAGTGGACGTTAACCACCACCACCACCATCATCATGATCATATAAATTAAAATTTGATTATTGCATTTGTATATGAAGTTTGGATTAATGAGATTTCACATTTCTTCATTATAATATTTAATCATCCATATACTTGGTCAATGGTGTAACATTTTACAGGGACATTGGATAACACAATAGAATACATTAAAATGTATTTTATTATATATAAATAAGAGTCTCTTTATCATACAAAATGGGATTGTTATTTGTAACCCCTTGTCTTTCAATTGGGACACTATGTCCATTACATTAAACAAAATGTCTGATTTTCACATACAATTATCTCAAAAAATACAACAGGTTACATTGATATCCAAATAGGTCATCATCCTTTGTTGGAACTATTGTCAGTGCTTGAACTACTTCCATGACTTAGGTTATTTGGAGGATTTTTTGTTTGTTTTTTGTTTTTTTGTTTTTTGCATCATTTGGTTTTGTCTTCTTGATCTTGTTCCATTTGAAAACATAGAAATAAAGTCTTATAAGTGTATCTACATTGGTGAGAATAATGAAAATTGAAATAAATAATATACATCAATGTAAAATGAATATTAATGTACCATAGCAATAAGTGACTCATAAACTGTGCACATTCTTTCAAAACCAAGTCTCATACCTTGTTGCAACAAGTCTTATGCTGTCATAGTTCCATACTTTGTTTCCTGCATGTTTTAAACTCCATTATAAATCATACAATTTATATAAAGGAATTTTTTTTCCTATTAACTATAAACTCAGAGAAATAAAACAACATAGATGGTAACAAATTCCATAATTAAGTTTTGATATGCCAACATATACTCACAACACTTATTTAACCCAATGTCAATCAATTCTTCTGATGACTCTTCTTTGTATGTTAACATTTATTTGAAGACATTCAAAGGGTATCCCTGATATGTGGTCCCAATTATACCTCACACAATTTGGGATAGGAGCCCCAATAGAAATACGACCCGGTTGCCATTTTCTTAAAGGTTTTCCTTGGATCTAACTTCCAGCAAGAGAGAGGAATGCATATGTGTCTTCAAAAAGCAAGTAAGTGTGCTTGGTGAGTGTTTGGTTTTAGGTGTGTCAAGGTTCTTCTACTGCGGAGGGAAAATAAAGTGAGACTCTAAGAGAGAGGTAATAATACCACCCTAGCAGAGACACACATGAACATGAAAGATCCATCTAACATACAATTTAATAGTCCGCAAAAATGCGACGATCATTTCAACCATTACAACACATTATCAATATGATAAGCACTAAAATAACCAAAATAGTTCAACTACTCTAGTACAAGTGAAAACAAACATGAATTATAAACAATCATAGAATAGTCTTACAAAGATTAATAATCCATGCATGAAGAACGCGTTGGCTGTCATGCTTCATATATTAAGTAAAATTCCCAAGACACATGTGTTGGTGTCTGAGTGTGAATAAACTATTCAAACCTTTTCCACATTAATTCATCAATCCGGGTGTGTATATTTTCAAGGTAACATGCAAATTATATGCAGGGGCATGGTTACAATATACACATCAACCAAGGATTCACGACTAAGAAATCAAAACATCGCTGTAACAACAGTTGGAAATAAATTGCAGAACTTAAAAGACATTCACAACAATCAATAGAGATCTGTAACAACAATAAAGAATAAACACACAACAAATAAAACAACATACATAAAAGAAATACATAGCACCTGATCTGAAGAGCGGGCCTAGTTCTTTAATCAGGGTTGCGTTAATTTACAGCTAAAGGAAGAACAACAAAAATGCTTGTATTTTATTAATCTGTAAAAGAGTTGTTACAACACATATCTCTACACGACTAACCCTTCACACAGGAATAAAATCCCTCTTATACCAATACATGGGTAATAACATATTCCCCAAAACCTGGCAACTAATGCCCAAAATATACAACAATTCGGAACAACAACTAATTGCTGAGAGAGTGAGAACAAAAAAGATCCAAAATAAGCTTGAAAACAATTGTGAGTTGGTTATGCTGTCACAGCGCTGCTGAACAGCTGCTGTGAATTGCGGGACTACTGCTACATGCTGTGAAGGCGATAACTGTTCACCAGAATCTGCAGAAATAACAAGTTTTAGTAGTTCGCATAGGCAAAAACCCCGTGATTTTACTTCATCAATTAAATATTCTAAGAGACAAAGAAACAAGGGTTACCTCATGGGTTTATCACAATAAATTCATATCAATTGGTGCAAAAAGGATGGAAGGATGGGTGAAAAGGTAAGGAAAAGATAAGCAGATTTGGTGCCCAACATCTCCCCCCAACTAGCCTTCTGCATGCCCTCATGTAGCTCGCTACTTCCGTAGGTCTGGGTTAGAACGACTGTGATCCTCGTGGAGCTGGGTGAGATCATATTCTTCTGCCATATCTGTTCCTGGGACCTTGTATCCTTCTGAGAGGAGAACTTCCTTCCACCAATCATCTGGTACATTATATGCTGAGGTATAATGCCCTGCTGGTAGCCAAATGACGGGGAACCTGAACCGGAGTCCCATCCACGAGACCCCGCATGTTTGGACGCATGTGACATACCTTGGCAGCTGACTTAGTGCCCATGCAAAATTTGGTGTTGCAAAAGGTTCCCTGTTTCGAACAGATTTAGGTGACATCATCCACCTTTTTTGAAAACTATCAAGGGCCTCATCTTGAAACGTGACTATTTGTTTGACACAGAGATCAATGCACCACTTCTGTGTCCTCAACATCTGTTCTCTATTTCCTTTGATCTCTAAAAAGGTGGTATGCTTCTTGTACATAGTTACAGACCGTTCATGCTCTCCTCTCATCATAAGAGGCTTTGTGTTTTGATTTGACTCAAATGTATTAGAAGCCTTCTACCAGTTTATCTGGTTGAGAGTATAGGAGGTGAAAACCCTTAAATGAATGTCCCCCACATATGGGACCAGCTTAAATTATATGTCATGGCGCATGAAGTATCCATGCAAATAGAGCTCACACATCAAATGCTAGGTTACCAAGTCATGAATTCTCAATATATGGAGAAACTGTACAGAGTCCTCGATCTCATGACTGACCTCCTTCTTAATGCTTTCCAAATAGAAGAAAAGAAATTGCTCATGCAAGAACAAGGCATAGCTAGAAGCAGGAGGGAAACATGCCATTACCTGTTGTGTCAGGCTGAACATCCGTTTTTTGTTAGCCTTCAATTCCAGCACTTTCCCTTCTAACCATTCTACTTTGAGCTACTGCTTCGCATGCCTCAGTCGTAATATGTCCACTCGCTCTACATATTCAAAGATAGCCTTGGACGACTGCTCTTGGACTCTTTTCACCTCATTCTGATAGCGGGCCGTGGTGGATTTCCAAGTTTGAATCTCGGTTGTTAAGGAGAATTCACAACCATCAAACAAGTGCTCGATAGGATCCGTTTGAGTAGTAGAAGACGTCGTCGGCACATAATCTACCTGTGTCTATGCCTCGACCACTGTAGCCTTGGGATTCTTAGCCTGCCATTTATACTTCCTTACCTGTTTCTTAAGTCGATGCACCTGTCTTCGTAGCTTGGAACCTCTGTTTTCAACCGCATCGTATCTTTGAACTATAGATGATACTTCTTTTTAAGGGGCGACCTCCTTTTCTCACACAGTTCTATCCACTCCTTCTTAACAACCACTTCGTCTAGCCCTGTAGCTAGTTTGGCAGGTGGTGGATTGCTAAGAGGAGTATCTATTGGTCTTTTTGCCGGGTTCTCCTCCCTTGGTTCCTCTCTCTCGATCACTTCTTGATTGACAACTAACTCAATCGGCTTTGCAACAGGTTCATCAGGTGGTGGATTACTCAGAAGAGTATCCACGTGTCCATCTGTTGGGACCTCCTTTCTTGGTCCCCCTTCCTCGGGAGCAAGTGCTTCCTTTTAACAATTAACTCGACTGGCTCGGTAGCTGGTTCGACAAGTGGTGGATCAATTAGAGGAGTGTCCACCAATGTTTCGACCAGGATTCCCCTACCTGGTTCCCCTGTTTTAGAAGCATTCACTTCTCCCTCCGTCTATTCTTTGGAATGACCTTGCTGATAGTCAGTAGCCAACAGACTAACAGTAGACATACCCTTAACCGACCCATTAAACTTTAGAATGGGAGGGATAACAACCTCATTTTCTGAACGTCGGGGAGAATGAGACACTCTCGCTCCTCTTAGAATGGAGGCACAAAAAGGAAACTGAAAAATATTTTCTTCCTGGCCTATACCAGTTCCATTTGTAACCTCGAGCTCCTTCCCCTTATCTGCAACAATTCCGCTCTAGCCTGAGGCTTCCTCCTGTGTTACCTCCTGTCCCATAGTTGACACTGGTTCTTGTGGAGCAGTGTCAACCTCAGGATTTATTCCTTCCACATTTTCTGAGACCGGATGGGTTGGTGGTGGTTCTTGTGTGGCACCACCACCCGTATCCAACACTTCCTGAGCAGATGGTGCTGGCACTGTTCCCTCTGGCACGTCATTAATAAAGGTGGACTCTTGTATCACCGTGTCAACCCCATCCATTGTATCCATAATTCCTTCCTCCATCGGCTCCACAGTTTCTTCTGTTTCGAGCCTCTCTTGCTCTGGTCTGTCTTCTTCCATTGGCTCCACAATCGAGGCTGGTTCTTGTGGAACAGCCTCGGCTGCGGTACTCACAATTTCTTCTACTTCGAGTCTTTCCTCCCCTGGTCTATCTTCTTCCATTGGCTCCACAGTCGAGGTTGGTTCTTGTGGAATAGCCTCGGCTGTGGTACTGACAGTTTCTTCCATCTCAGGCCTTCCTAGCTCTGGTTCCTCTTCCTCCATCGGCTCCATAGTCGAGGCTGGTTCTTGTGTAACAACCTCGACTATTTCTTCCACTTCAAGCTCCCTGTCTGGCTCCAATTCTCCTTCTTCCATCTCCATCTCTTCAGGCTCTTCTTGGTCTACATGTTCATCCTCTGTTGGTTCCTCCTCCCTTGCTTCTGGTTCCTCTTCTCTAGCAGCTATAACAACTGCTATCTCTTCTTCTGTCGATTCCTGGAATGTTGCCCATGGGATTTGAAACCAGGCTAGTGCATGCATAACCAGTAGCCGAACCAGCCCGTGGTTAGTAATGACTGCTGCAACTTGTCGCGAATGCTGAGCGGATTGCGCCATCAATTGGAGGCTCTTCAGTAAAAAGAACGACATGTTCAATGATAAGACCTCTGATTGTGGAAATAGAAGGCAAGCTAACACCCTAAAATGATACTTAAATATAGTGGTGTATCACCCTTTGCAAGTTATGTATTTCATTACAAAACCTGCCACCTCGCCCCATGGATGCGGTAATGAGTTCCGGTCATACCCTGGCCTTTTTGGACGATGCTCTCGCCAGCCTGCAGAAATGCTTCAAGGAACTCCAGAAGGGAAGTTCTCTGTGAAAACCAGCTTTGTCCCTACTGGGGCAATCCACTAACCTCTGTGATAGCTTCCTCTGTGACATGGATTTCTATCCCTCTGACCTGAGATCTCTCTTCACCCAAATTGAGTGCAAATTCTATTGCAATCCCTTCGTCGAATCCCTGCAACCTGTTAAAATGAACATCCCAACCTGCATTGACGAAAATCTACCACACTTCTCTATTGTTGCAGACCAAGTGGTGTCCTCCGATGACGCATAGCCAACCCACCCATCGCTGTGGAAACAGTAACATCGCTTAGACGCAGTTGGCTGTTGGGGAGAGAGTAGCAGCAGCCACATTAACAAAAATGGTGACAACATGGTGGAGCATGGGGTAAAAAGCGGTGAAAGTGACGGTAAGTTTTTGAAAAATGCGAAGAATAATGGCAAATCATGGTAATACGGTGAAATTATTACAATGATTAATTCGGGTGTATTGGAAAAGACTTGGTTGGTTATTGGGCGTATGTAATTCAAATTCCAATGCATCGAGGCAATTATTACGAAATGACAGAATTTTTGGGTTACCGTTCGCACCAGATTTAGTAACGATGTGTCATTATTATGGTTTTAAATGCACCGTTGTTTGTTTATGATGGGATCCCCCCAACTTAAATGTGGCCGTCCACGACATGTATTTGTCTCATCAATGGAATATTTTAATTGAATCCGCAAGAGTCAACAGAGATGTACCTGGCGACCTACTTGGTGGTGGAGTAACAACAGACGGACCGGTGGAGTAACAACAATGACGGAGTAATAGCATCGATGGAGTAACAACAATGACGAAGTAACAACATCGAAAAAGTAACAACATCGACAGAGTAACAACAGTGGTGGAGTAACAACATCTGACACTTAGAAAAATTTTCAGGAGTAACAGCAGTGGTGAAGTAACAACACCGACGGAGTAACAACATTAGCGGAGTAACAACACTGACGGAGTAACAACAGCGGCGGAGTAACAACATTCGACACTTAGAAAATTTTTTAGGAGTAACAAACGTGGTGGAGTAACAACACCGATGGATTAACAACATCGATAGAGTAACAACACCAACGGAGTAACAATAACGGTGGAGTAATGACATCGATGGAGTAACAACATTGGCAGAGTAACAACATCAACTATTACTTGGAAAATTTTTGTCAGCTCCTCCTTATCAGATTTTGATCGTTATTCCTGCAAAAGACAAACAAGTAAGTAGTAACAACATATTATATTTATTCATCATTTTTTTTTATTTTTTATTTTTTAAGAAGAACAATAGGCAGAGGGAGCATTCTCTGCACCAACAACCATCAAACCAGATTTTTCAGAGAGATGTTTGATGAAGGCATCCTTAGAAGTTGGACGGTGGTATAATTTCAGACGATGTCCATTCACTAAGAAAGAAGTACGAGTATCATCTATTGTAACCAATCTGATTGTTCCATTGTCAAACACAACATCCACTTCATAGGGTCCCATCCAGCGAGTGCAAAGCTTTCCTTTAAAATATTTGAAATGGGAGTCATAGAGCAGTGCCCAATCTCCTGTATGAAACACCTTGTTCTTGATAAATTTATCGTGCCATTTCATTCTCTGTTGTTGAATAGCAGTAGTTTTCTGGACAACCACTAAACGTATTTCATCTAGCTCATTGAGCTGTTCCAACTGGTGTTTCTAGGCCTCTGATAAATCTAATCCTACTTCCAAAGCTGTTCTGAGCATGCTGATCTCAAATTCTACCGGAAACAAGGGGGATTTCCCATAGACTAACTCAAATGGTGAAAACCCGGTTGTATTTCACCATGTTGTCCTGTATGCCCAGAGAGCTTCTGGAAGTTTCTGAGACCAATCCTGATGATGGCTTGCTACAATTTTTGTCAAGATATTTTCCAATACCTTGTTTGTACTTTCTACTTGCCCATTCACCTGGGGGTGGTAAGGAGTTGTCACCCTATGTTTGACCCCATATTTCTGCATAAGCCTTGCTATCATGTTGTATGTGAACTGTGCCCCTCCATCTAAAACAAGCTTCCTTGGAGTACCATATCGAGCAAAAATCTCTTCAAAAAGAAAATCTGCAACCACCTGTTCTATTGCTTTCGCAACAACTCTGGCTTCCACCCACTTAGTCACATAATCAATGTGGACCAGAATGTGAACCTTTTGATGAGAAGGTGGGTTAAAAGGTACAACGAAATCAATTGCCCACTTCTCAAAAGGTTCTAGGACTACCAGGGGTTGCAATGGCATCTCATCCATTTTTCTAGGCTGCCCCATATGTTGACAACTGTCACACCTTCAGACATAATCTCAAGCATCCCGAAAGATAAAAGGCCAATAATATCCCATTTGCAACACCTTGTGGCCTGTTCTTTTATCTACAAAATGTCCCCCACAAGGGCCATCATGGGCAATCTTCAATATCTCATAAAATCCACCCTCAGACACACAACGCTGAATTTTCTGTTCAACCCCTGTGTGAAAAAGGTACCTCACCATCCATGAATATCAGGTACTATGATGAATAATTTTCCACTGTTCCCTATATGATAAATGAAGAGGTACTTTCCCTGTAGCAAGATAGTTAGCAATATCTGCATACCACGGAGTGTTAGCAAAAATTGCAAAAATATGCTCATATGGAAAACTATCTTCTATGGGTGTACCTTCAACATTATTATCTAGTCTAGACAAAAAATCAACAACCACATTGTCCTTTCCTAGTTTATCTACTATGGTGATGTCAAATTCTTGAAGTAACAACAACCATCTTGTAATACGACCAGGAGTAATGGGTTTATTCATCAGATACCTGATTGCTACGTGATTAGTGTGTACAAAGGTGGGATACCCGGTAATATAATGTCGGAACTTGTTGATGGTGTAGATGACAACAAGGAATTCTTTTTTAGTCACTGTGTAGTTTAACTCGGTAGGAGCCAAGTTCTTACTAACATAGTAAACTGCATATGGCACCTTGTCCACTTATTGTCCCAAAACTGCCCCAACTGCTGTCTGAAAGGCATCAGCATGAATATGAAACAGTAATGTCCAGTCCGGCCCTCGAAGGATCGGAGCTCTACAGACAAGTTCCTTGATTTTCACAAAGGCTACATCACAATCATCTGTCCACACAAAATCTGCATCTTTTGTCAGCAATTGAAAAAGTGGATGTGCTATCTTAGCAAAATTTTCTATAAAGCACCTATAATAACCAACACAATCGATAAAGCTACGTACCTATGTGGGTGTTTTGGGTATTGGGAAGTGAAATATTACCTTTATCTTAGCTAGATCCATTCGAATTCCAACAACTGAAAGTAAATGTCCCAAGACTATTCCTTCCTCCATCATCATGTGGCATTTTACTGTACTCAAAGAGACATGCGCCTGTTTACATATTTCAAGAACTTTTTCCAGATTTTCCAGCCCTTCTTCGAATGAGTCCCGTATGGAGTAAAATCGTCCATATAAATCTCAACACTGTCATATACCAGATTAGAGAAAATCCCTAAAATTTCCCTTTGGAATGTTTCATATGCATTACAGGGACCAAATGGAAGGACTCGGTATGTCAAAGTTCCCAAGGGCACGTGAAAATGGTTTTATCCTGATCCTCAGGAGCTATCTGGATTTGGTTGTACCCACTAAATCCATCCAGGAAGGAGAAGAACTTCTTCCCAGCCAAAGTATCCAAGACTTGATCAATGAATGGTAATGGAAAATGGTCTTTCTGTGTTGCCTTATTTAATTCTTTGTAATCCACACATATCCACCATTTACCATTTTTCTTGGGAACAATCACCAACAGGGAAACCCATTGGCTGTCCGAAATGGGGTAAATAAATCCTACATCCAACAACTTTTGAAGTTCTTCCTTGACAATGTTTTTCAGAGCGAGGTTCATTCTCCTCTAGGGTTGTCTCACAGGACGACAATCCTCTTTGATGTATATATGATGGGTACATAGATTGGTAGGAATCCCTTTCATGTCTGTGTAGTCCTAGGCGAAGGCTTCTTTGTGTTTTCAGAGAACATCTAGGAGCTGTTTTGTCTGGGATTTTGATAGATCTAGATTAATATTTAGGGTCTTCCCTGGCTCTATCTCTACAGAAATACTGTCATGGGACACAATTGTGGGTAGTTCCTCAAATCCATATGCTGTTTCAATATTTTCCCGTGTTTCACAACTCAAGATAGATTCTAGAATTCGTTGATTCGAATCTGAAACAGAACAAGGATCACTAATGAAAGTGGTAATTGTGTCATCTTCTGTTTTTGTTTTCAGCTGAAGGGCCTGTCCAATAGTAAGGACTGGTCTTAATTCCTCATCTTCAAGTTTAGACTCTTCCCTTGGTAGAGGTTTCTTGTGGCCAGTTGGCTTCATTGATGGGCTAGGTTCTGTAAGAGGGTATAACACAAGGTTTTTAGTAACATGCCCATTTGAGATAACCATATGCCCAGAATGACACCCAATGTAAGTGTCTGCAGTTGCCAACCATGGTCTTCCTAGAATCAAGGGATGGCCACCAGCTGGGGATTGCGTTTGCAGCACTAGGAAATCCACAGGGTAATGCCATGAATCAAATGAGATTGTAATGTCCTCCAACTTCCCTACCGGCTTGACTATAGATCGATCTGCCAACTCTAACATAGTAGGTGTATGTTTCAAGTTTCGAAGACCCAATGCATGCATAGCTTCAACAATAATGACATTTATGGCAACACCCAAATCTACCAGCACATTTGGAATTTCTACTCCATTAATTTGCACAGTTAGAATTGGGTTCTCGGGATCCCCATATTTCACAGGCATAGCTTTTCCCATCATAAAATTTGATAGCTTTCCCATCACATGAATGGTGAGTGGGTCCCTTGATTTCTTTCTAGGCTTTTTAGCACAATATTCTCTGAGAATTTTTGCATATATAGGTACGTCCCTCATAGCTTGTAACAGGGGGATCTTAACAAACAAATTTTGTAACTCCCCTAAGAAGTCAAACTCAGCTTGAGGGATCTGTTTACTCAAGGCCAATATTTTCGGATAAGGTGGGTCAGCTCGATGTTCTTGAGTAATTAGCGGTTGAGGAGATGTCTGATTTTTACTAACTTGGTTCAATTCCTCTTCAACTGTTTTTGGTTCTTTAGCCTCACTGCAAACTTGTTCAATAATAACAGGTGAGGGTTGAGCATCTACTACCCGCTCGGATCTCAAATTCATCTCATAAAGTTCTGCGGTGGAGATGTTGTATGAAGGTAGGTTGAGGGTGTCAGCTTGCTGAGCCCCTTTATTGCTAGGATTCAGATTGGGTTGGATAGGAAGTTGAGGATGAACGGGCTGATTACCAGGAGGCACATTAGAGGGAAACTGGAGTTTTTGTTGTGGTATTGATTGGGGAAACTTCCCAGGAGGAGAGGGTCCATGCCAGTTCGAAGCCCATGAAGAATTCGAACTAGTTTGAGGAGCCCACTGCTGCTAGGGTGGAAACTGATATTGGGGCCACATAGGTGGATAAGGCATGGACTGAGGACCCATATTAAAATTATTGAAATACTGAGATGGATCCAAAAACATACCTTGATTTACAGTTGGTGGCCGAGGTTGCCATGGATTTTTGGATCCCATAAAATACAGTTGGTCCACCTCTTCGCCTGTCCCTTGAAAAACCACTTTCAATCCTGGCAAGGAGGGGCATGAACTTGTTGCATGACTCAGCTCGCAGATTGCACATTCCTCTATAGAGTTCAATGGACATTCTCTCTGTGGATGCTTCTTTCTGCACTTCGGGCAAAATATAGCCATAGTCCTTTCCAATTCCATATGTTTTTGTTTTACTTGCAATGTGTCCATCTATGTAGATAGGGTACTCAGGATATCAGTCCTTAAATTATCCAGCAAATTTCCAATTTCTGCCTTTGTGACACCTCCACCAGATAGTTTTGTTAACCGAATTCCTTGTTTATTCCTTGCAACCCCCCTCGAGCACTAAATGCACAGCTCACAAATGGTATCGAAGTCCTCTTTTGATATGCCTCCCTTTCCTACTATGTTTAACAGCTCCAGAGTCTTCTCTAAAGGCCCAAAGAAGGATACTTTTCAAAATGTCCTTATCTAGGGTAGAATGACCTGATCTTTGTAACATGTACTTAAAACATTGCACACAATCCTCCATGTTCTCGTCTTCTTTCTACATGAACTTAAAAAGTTCTTCCTTAATATCCCGAGATTTACAGTAATCCTAATACTTCTCCACGAAAGAGTTTTTCATCTCATCCCATGTGGTGATAGTCTTCCCCTAGATCCATAACCATCGTAGGGCTGTCCCTTTTAGTCTAGTTGGCTTGACCCATTAGATATTTTAACCTTGAATCTCATGCTTTACATAAGACTTCATAATGCAATGAATGCCAATTGACTTGCCACTAATGGGCACTGCATAATTATAAATTGCATGCATATGCAATAAAAAATAATTAATAGATCTAAAATCTAAGGATAGACAAACCATCATAGTTTAGATTTCAGCTTTTCTAATATATTTTAGTAGATTTGTTGTGATGAATTGTTAAGTGGAATATCCATGTCATTTCACAAATCATAATGAGAGGGAGGTAGAGTTTCAAATTGGCAACTTGGTCTTACTTATATTAGATAGGGAGTAATCCAAGCAATCAAGTGGCATGTCTAGCGCTTTGTTATGACATTTTGAAGAACCATTCAAGACACCCGAGAAGACAAGTAATGTGCCTTATAGGTTAGAGTTCCCAGACCACATGAGAGCTCACCATCCAATTTTCGACACTGGCTAATTGAAGCCTTATATGATTAATGAAGTCAATCCCAAAATATTTTCAACATTTTGAGACCTCGCATTAATTTAAAACATGTTAGAGCTAGAAGTGGATGATATACTTATGCATATGATACTCTAGTAAGAATGAAAGACATGAATAATTTGTTTGTTGGAAATGAAGACTTGAAGAGGAGAAAAATTGGGGAAGGAAAGAGGCACAATGGCATGATGAAGATAGGAACCAATGGTTCAAGAACTAGAAACTCAAGGCACATAGACAACTGTTGGTTATATTTTTCCAAGATGAGAACAAGTTTAATGGGGATGTAAGGCCTCCACCTATGGATAGAAATAAGTGCACTACATAGGTGGATGTGAAGGTTATCATAGGAAGTTGCAATGCCAAGCATTGTCCACCTAACCAATGGATGGAGTGGTGAACCATGTCCTGTTTCTTTTGTATGGGATAATAATCCATGGGCACATTATTTAGATTTGTAGACCCAAGGAGCTAAAAATCCTTTAGCTAGTGGAGTTATATTCGAATACACTACTAGGAAAACAAGTTAGACGTAGATGGTTTGAAGCCAAGGCACTGAAGGAAGCAAAGTTGAATGATGGAAATTGAGTCTAACTTATAGTGAAGGGGTTTACAAGCACAAAGAAAGTCTCATATAAAAGGAGGAGGCCTTAAAGGTGATAAAGATAGAATAAGAGGCATTGGTCATTCATTCTAGTGTAGAAGAGCTATGTGGTTTATGGTAAGATTAGCATTAGCATAGTAGAGAAAATTACACTTGCTTAGTGAGAAGAAGAAGATGAAAAACCTACAAAGAGGTGGGCCTATAATTACTTCAATGGCTGGATTGATAATGATTATAGGTAATTGTGCCTTGCATAATTGTAGTCTGTAAATGAATTGTGGGAAATTGGTCACACTCTTCTATATACATTGCAATGTTCTCTATATAAATAAAGTTGAGGCATCCACCTTAGGTGCCGCCTATACACATGTATTGTGGTTGTTGTTCATGAAACATTGTGTTCCACATATTATGAACACCTTAAGAAACCACTCACACCAAATCAAAGATCACAACAATAGTGTTTTTACATTATTAAAACCCTTTAAGAGGGAAATAGGCCACAACCCTTGCCAATGTGTCCACTTGAATGTGAAAGAAAATTTGAACATATGAGAGTTCTTACAATTTATCATCAACAAATAACCATATGTGCTCTTTAAATAGATATCATGGAAGAAATAGGTGGTAAGCAATAGATCAATAGCCATTGATATCAAAGATAATACAATCCACTAGATCACTCTACGTCTAAACCATATCGTGCATCAGATAACATAACTACAAATGCATAATAACGAATACTAAACATACACACTTTTACCTACAGATACATTATACCAAGTTAGTCTTAACCAACTCCTAAGTATTTAAATACCCTAACATCTCCCTTTAAGAACAACTTGGGATAGTATTGAAGGATTTGAAAAGGTGAGACAATAGGAGAAAGAAGGAGGCATTAGAGACTATCCCACCTTAATGATAACCTTTTGAACTCTTAACATAGATCAAAGTTTGGAAAAAATAATTTCTATAAGAGAGATTGTGAAATGTTTGTAACTTGATCATCTATTGAGCAAAAGATCACTTCAAGGACACAATCATGAATGAGCTTTTTGATGATGTGCATTTGTAGCTTAATGTGTTTGCTACACCAATGTTAAATTGGATCTTTGGTGAGTTTGATGGAACTTTGTGTTGAAATCCAAAATTGTCTTCTTTTTGACAACCCTTTTTGCTTTCGTTTTCATCATTTTCATGATAGTTTGCCACATTTCCAAGTTGAAAGGTCACCTAAATTGTGCTCAAACATCATAAAAAGACTCAAACAGGTCGAGTGCTCATAAAAAGACAAAAATCATTTACTTTTCATAGTTTATTTCATTAAGTGTTTTTAGTGATCTCATGCGTAGTAGACAAAGCAACTCTAAAGTATAACTACACACATTAGTAATCCTTCTAAGTTATATCTTAGCTTGTTATTTTGTTGAAGAAGTTTGATTTAGATTTACTCTTATGTTAAGTAGAATATAATTTCAATTTGCAAAAGCATTTAAAATATTTCAATTTCTTGCAAGTAGAATTAGAATTTCAATTCTGCCATTAGATTAGACTTTTCAATTTAGTTCAATTAGAATAATTCTTAAATTCTTGTTGTAGTAGAGTAAATTTTGATTCAGTTCAAATAGAGTAACTTTTAATTCTTGTTGCAATAGATTAAATTTAAAGTCAATTTGATTGATTTTGCATTGAAAGTTTGATTTGCTTTGAAACGAGTAATTTTGATGGAAAGAACATGTGCATAGGAATATTTTGAGTTAATCTAGCCTCATTCACATTTAAGTTCTATTTCATCTTTTAAAAATAAAAAATATAAATCTTGGCATATATTGTGCACATGTACTTCAGAAGTACACAAACCTTGGTTGACAATTATTGAAGTAATTCAACCACCAATTAAATTACCCAACATTTTGGCGCTGTTACCAGGGAAGTGTATATAGGAATTTGTTTTGGGTTTGAATATCATTTTAGATGCATTCAATCTTATAGATGCATAATTAAAGCATGTTAAAAACCATTTATAATGCATGAATAGAGAACGAGATTCTAGGGGTATATTTATAAGTAGAAGTAGAGGAAAAAGTTCAACACCAACATCACCACTTACCTCCACTAGACTACATAGTGCCACACCATCCACTGATACTCCCATTCCATCTATAATAGGTAGACATAGAATTCCTGAGGTGCATAGATCTGAAATCAAACCTAGGGACTCACCAACTTCTTCTAATGAAGTTGGAGTTTAAGAGCCTACATTCCCTACTGTAGGAGTTATATTTCTCTCTTAAACAAGAGAACAACTCTTAGGATAAGAATTGGAAGTACCTAGTGAAGAAGAGGAAGAAGCATATTCTGAAATACCATTAGTAGAAGAACGATAGGAAGCGCTAGACAATCCTGTGTTTGAACCTTATATTAGCTTTGAGGAATCTACTATTATCATGCCAAGAAACTCTCCTAGGTTGTATATCAGAGATGCTTGGGAACATTACAAACTCAACAAAATTATTGGAAAATGGTGGAAGAATGGAAGGAATGATGCATATTCAAGCCAGATAACCACTTCTACTATGCTTAACCCCAGACATGGGTGAACACCCCCAGACTACAAGGCTTAGACCACCAATTACTCAGAGATTAAGGAATAGGTGAAGATGGAGAATACTGACCACACCAGCAGATGCACAGGACCCTGTGATGGCCAACTGCAACAAGTTTAAAGGTCTGTAAATCTATTTCCTAATGCACAGATAGGATGACAACTCTCTGGCATTAAAAAAATAGAAACCTGCATACACATTCAATGATACATACTAGATTCTAACACAGAGGTGGGATGACAACCCCTCTAATGATAAACATCAAGAGCACATGAAAATGCATAATAGGCACAACATGGAACAAAGAAGAAGTGGAAAGTGAGCAATTAAAAGAAAAAGAAGCTTGCATTAGCTGAAAATGAAGACCAAACGCTGCAGGTATCATAGTAGTTACAGTCTCCAGAAGTTGAACCTTACATCAAGATAACATCCATTAACCATCAACCCTGATTACATCTATGTTCTGGGTATATATAGAGTATGTTTACAAAGATATTCTGCTATTCTATGCGTGGAGGGTCATAGCTGACCACCAACCACATTAACTCTCTGAAATGGGCCTCTGCTACGATCTGCTGGCTTTAATGGACAAATCTGATCTTTTCTGATACTCTGTTGTCCTTCCTGAGCAAGTGAAATGTTGTCTGAGAGGAGCTCCATAACTGATTAATGCTTTGATCAGCTCGAGGCCATCCTTCTCTTTTTTGGCCATGTTGTTCCTTAATTGCAGTGGTTGAAGAGTTAATACAGATAGTACCGGGACTGGTAGTCGGCCACCTTCATTTTTTGGGAGCATAGAACAGGCTATGGGCGTGGACGGAATGGTGGAGGCAGATTGAATGGAGGAACGAAGCCCAACCATCATATCACACAAATCAACGGCGGAGATCGTTTGATGAGGATTATCGGGAGGCGAGGCGGAAGAAAGGTGTGAGCCATCGGATCCAGTGCACGGATGGTAGAGATCTATCAGCGGAAGTTATCAGGAGGAAATGTGGATGGAAAGAATAGGGTCGTTGGATCTGGATGTGGCGGATCCGATGGTCATCGGGAGGCAGAGGTGCGTGGGCGATAACGCGCGGGAGACGTACGGGTAGGCGGTAAGTGGTATTCCCCGCACCGCCTATTTGGGTTCGATGGTATACGTACAATGGCCAGCGATCCAATATTTGTGCGACATGTGGCAGAGGAAAACCACTTTCCTCGTGGATTAACAAGCGCGCAGGTTGCGGCATCGGGAGGAGTGACTATCGTCAGATCTCGTGGTGAATGTAATCAATGGCAGGGATACGATCAGGGTTTAGCGTGCGATAGAAATAACGGAGATCGTTGGATCGTGATGCGATCGATGATGGGGATCAAGGTGGAGGGTTATATGAAAGCGCCGAGTCATATGGCGATTCAGAATTAGCACTCAGGGCCGAAATAACATAGGATTTCATAGCGATGTAGAGGTGAAATGGAGTGTTTGAACGGAGAACAAAGAGGTTTCAAGAGAAAAAGAAATAGAGAAGGTGGGGCTATGGGGTATGAAGAAACCGAAGGAGAAGAAGGGGAATGACTGCTGCAAGCTCCTTTTCAGCATAAACCCACCACTAGGCCCAAATTTGACCTTCAAAAGCTGAAGCTTGTAGCAGAGCTAACATCTACAATGACGGGGGAAGGGGAAGGAGAAGTACACCATGTAAATGCTGAACTTAGGAATGGAGGTGGAAGAGGCAGAGGAGGAAATAGAGGAGGAGGTGGAGGAGGAGGTGGTAGAGGAGGTAGGGGAGAACCAGATCCTTATGGATTTCCTATCTTTGATGAGGATACCACAACCACAATGAAAAATATCTCACCTTCTATTCTTCCTAATTTTCATGGCTTAAGAATTGAGGATCCAAAAACATTTATTTTTGAGTTTGAAGTATTATGTAGATCCTATGACTACTTACTTGATACTAAAAAATTGAAACTATTTCCAGCCACTCTAAAAGATGGAGCCCTTAAATGGTTTATGGGTCTAGGAACACATAGTATCAAAACATGGGAAGAAATGAAAAGGGTGTTCCTAGAAAAATATAAATATTATTGTATGCCCCATAACCTTAAGGATGAATTCTTTAAGATGATGCAAAAGGAGGATGAAATCCTTGAAGACTTGGTGGAAATATTTGCTTACAATGTTAAAAGGGATAGGATGCATGATTTAGATGAGGAAACATTGAAATCCATTTTGCTAAAAGCTATAAGAGATGAGTGGATTGACCTCCTTAACTTAATGGGCAAAGGATATGTTTCCCAACTTTCATTCAATGAAATCTATGAGTTGTACAAACATATTTTGAGAGGTAAGGCTAGATTTGGTAAGAATCCAGGAGATCCAACCATGTCAAGGGTTAGTAGATATGTAACTGGAATAATGAGTAGAGAAGAATTAGGCAACTTGCTTGATAATTTCAGTTAAAATACTCTTGGGAATCTTAGTGAACAAATAGATACTCTCAAAATACAAAACAAGCAAAAAATTGAGAATGTTTCATTATCTATCTTCTGTCCTAGGTGTAAAAAAAAACATGCTCTAAGAGAAAGTCCTCTTGATAGTGTAGAAATTTATGTCATATGTGCTGAAAATCCTGATACAAGGGAATGTCCTTCAATACCTGACCTTAATGCTGTCTTTCAGGATGAAGCTAGAACAAGATAAATTGAATCACTTTGCTTTATTGCTAAAAGATCATGGTAATCCCAACAAAAATGTATGCCACAAGGTTTTAATACTCAATACTAATAATATACACAACCACATAATAATTGGACTGCACCTATGCCTTGGAAACCTTGGCCACCCCAACCCTAAAATCCATATTGGCCACAAGGTTGGCATAATTCCTATGGAAAAAATCCTCAATAATACCAACAACCTTATTCCCCTTATACACCTCAATACTGCCCTCCTCAACCAAACCAACCTCCTCAACCTCAATTTCAAGCTCAACCACTAAAACAAACACTTTCATTACCATCACTCCATTTCCTCAAAAATCCAACCAACTACCTACTCAACCACTCCCAAACCCAAATAGTAGAAATCAACAACCTCCCTACAATGCAGAAGGTCAAAAATTTCAAGCATGTATGATAGCTCAATTAGGTCTAAATGATGTTCAACTTAGATATGGTAGGGCTTTGCAAAATAAGTCACCACCAGTTGTCATCCAAAAATCTAAAGAGGATAAAGTTTTTGAAAAAGAAGCACCTCTTGATCAAGAGAAAACTCCTCCAGAGGAAGTTGTTCCTATACATTTATATGATAACCAAATAAAACCAACTTCTACAATTCCTCTAGTAGAACAAACTTCTGTTTCCCTACAAGATCCACCTTTTCTTGAGAGGCTCAAAATTGATAAGGGAATAGAAAGGAAATTTGTTTTACCAGAATATGATACGCTAGATGAATTGAAAAATATTTGCATCAAAATTACTTTACTTAAAGCTATAAAGGAAATAGCAATATTTACAAAAAAAATTAATGAGTTGTGCATTAAAAAACCGGGAAGAAAAAGAAAGGATGTCAAGAAAATTCAATTGTAGGAAAGGTTGCCAATATTATGTTGGGGAAACCAATAGTTCAAAAATATCTAGATCTAGGTAGCCCTATTGTAAAAATTCATATTAATGGTATTGAAATTCCAAATACCCCGATTGCTTTAGTAGCAACCATAAATATTATGAGCAAGAGAACTATGGATCAATTGAAACTTCCCAATCTTCAATATACCCCTACATTATTACAATTAGCAGATAGATATGTTGTCAAACCGGATGGTATATTAGAAGACGTGTTTGTCTCTTTGGATTCATGAATGTATCCTATTGATTTTATGATTTTAACTCTCAAGAATAATCTAGGAGGCCATCCATTGATCCTTGGTAGACCTTGGCTAGCTAAAACTGGTACATTCATAAGTTGAAGATATGGTGATATGTATATTTCTGATGGTATCTTTACTAAAAAAATGACATTTTATCTACTTGGAAAAACAATAACTGAAGTAGAAAGTGAAGTTTGGATAGATGATGATAATGAAGGCTGTGATGATATTCAACCAATATTTATTTTTTCACAAATAGATGAGGAAGATCAATTAATAAATTTAATGAACAATAATGATTCTTCTTCATATTGTGAACAATATCAAAGTTTTCAAGAACAATGTAATATTGAATATATATCATCTCATCTAATGGCTTTGTATTCTATGGAAAAGTTTAGCAATTATTTAGTAGAAATATTTCCAGTTAAAACATTAAGCATTAATAGTAACTTGGAAGAGTTTCAAAAAAGAAAGTTGATAAAGATGCTACAAAAACACCCTCTACCTATGCATGGGAATATATTGATATGAAGGGAATTGATCCTAAAACATGCATGCATCATATTTATATTTAGGAAAATTCCAAACCAGTTAGAGAACCTCAAAGAAGAATGAACCCTAATATGAGAGAAATTGTTAAGGAGGAATTACAAAAATTACTTCATGTAAATTTCATTTATTCGATATCAAATAGTTAATTTGCTTCACCTTTAGTGATTGTTCCAAAGAAGAATGGAAAATGGAGAGTGTGCATTTATTATAGGGAATTGAATAAAGCTACTTTGAAAGATCTTTCTCCACTACCTTTTATAGATCAAGTACTAGATACCTTAGCACGGAAGAAATTCTTTTCATTTCTTGATGGTTTCAGTGTATATAACCAAATCCAATTGACACTAGAAGATCAAGACAAAACAACCTTTACGTATCCATGGGGTGCATATGCCTATAGGGTATTACCTTTTCAGTTATGTAATGTAGCTGTAACATTTCAAAGAGTAGGTTTGGGTATATTTTTTTGATCTAATTCAGGATTGTGTGGGATTTTACAAGGATGATTTTACTGTCTATGGAAATACTTTTGAAGAAGCTCTAAAAAAATTAGAAAAAGTTCTCATTAGGTGTAAAGAAGAAAATCCTATATTAAGTCATGAGAAATATTTTATGATGTTTAATGAAGGAATTATTTTAGGCCACCATATTTCAAGAGATGGAATTAAGGTGGATACATCTAAGGTAGAAGTAATTTCTAAGATTTCAATTCCTACTTTTCAAAGAGATGTTAGAAATTTTCTTGGTTTTAATAGTTATTATAGAAGATACATAGAAAACTTCACAAAAACAGTGTCTCCACTTTTTAAACTTCTTACAAAAGGTCGTGAATTTGTTTGGAATTCTGACTGCCAGAAAATATTTAAGTCATTGAAACATAAAAACACTAAAGCACCAATTTTAAGGGGACCTAATTAGTCTTTTCGTTTTCATATTTCAATAGATGCTTCAGATATAACTCTAGGAGCCATGTTGGGACAAAAAGATCTAAACCCTTATGTTATTTATTACACAAGAAAAAAATTGACTCTTGTAGAGTTAAATTATACTGTTACAGAAAAGGAGTTTTTAGCTGTTGTGCTTTCCATTAACAAGTTTTGACATTATATCACTGGTTATGAAACTTCCATTCATACAGATCATTCTACCATTAGACATTTAATCAATAAACCAATTACTAAATGCAGAATCACAAGATGGTTGTTATTGTTGTAGGAATTAAATATTACTATTCTTGACCAACTAGGAAGAGAAAACACAATTGTTGATTTCCTTTCTAGAATGCAAAATGATGTTCATGTAAAAGATAATTTTCTTGACGAATATATTTTTGCAGAATCTATTAAAACTCCTTGGTTTGCATATAGTGCTAACTATTTTTCCATAGGAAAGTTACCCCCATGATTATTAGCCAAAGAGAATCAGAAAGTGATCAAATCCATTGCACCTTATTCTTGTATAGATGGAGAATATACAAAACTGGACCTAATTTAATCATCTGAAGATTTGTTCGAGAAGATGAAGTACTAGAAATATTGAAAGCTTGTCATGATGAACCACATGGATGACACTTTGTTGATAGAATAACTTCTTAAAGAGTCCTTCTTTTGGGATATTATCAACTTTCTATTTTTAAAGATGCTAAGGAATATGTCAAGAGATGTGCTAGCTGCCAAAGAATGGGAAAACCCATTCCATCAGACAAGATGCCTCTACAACCACAGGTACTTGTAAAGCCTTTTGAAAAATGGGCTCTATATTTTGTTGGTCAAATCAATCCTCCATCTAGATAGAAAATGTATATACTTGTTTGTACGTATTATGTTACAAAATGGGTAGAAGCTAAACTACTTCCTTTTGCAACTAAAAACGTTGTAGTTATATTTATTTTTGAGGATATTTTTACTTGTTTTGGTGTCCCAAGGGAAATTGTGACAAATCAAGGTACTCAATTCACATCCAAGTTAGTGCAGAAAAAAATGGAGAAATACAAAATCAAAATCGAAAGTATACTCCATATCATACACAAGAAAATGGGTAAGTGGAATCCACCAATAAGGTACTTGAAGCAATTCTAACCAAGAATTTGCATTTGCATAGAATAGATTAGGCATAAATGCTTCCAAAGGAACTTTGGGCATACCACACCACATGGAGAAATACAACTGGACATACTCCCTATGAGCTTGTCTATGGAAAGCAAGTTTTTCTTCCAATTGAGTTCCAAGTGGGGACTTTTAGAACAACAACAAAGTTGGGCCTTGATCTATTTGAAGCTAGAAAACATAGGTTAGCACAATTGAATGAGCTAGATGAGATTTGATAAGATGTTATCCAAAGAACCAACATAGTTTAGAAGAAAATATCAAGATGGCATGACAAATTCATCAAAGCTAAAAGGTTCAAGCCAAGTGATTGGGCTCTTTCTTTTTACTCTAAATTCAAATATTTTCAACCATGTGAAGGGAGGAATTTTCGACCATGGGCATTGAAAACCAAGTGGAGGAATTTTTTGCTAGTCATTCAAAAAAATATAACTTGTGAAGGGAGAAATTGAACCATTTTTTTCTACCATGTTCGACTCTTACTGCATTTTATTGATGGAAATGAATTGAATTTACTACTCTGTAGTCTTAAGAAAATGGCTTCTAATGTACAAAAATATTAAAAAACCCTCGAAAATTCCCTATATCATCACGGATTAATTAAAATCCTCATTGAAGCACATCCGAGGGCTACGAGAGATAATTGATTATTTTTGGTGTGCAATCATTTTATAGAAGTTTAGGAGGAAGAAGTGGTTACAAAAACTAGAAGTCATCACATAATAGCTTCAAACCATAATCTTGAACACACTATTGAAGAAGATGGTTTAAATGTTGATGAAGCAGAGAAAATGGAAATCTCACCAGAGGTACCAAAATATGACACTCCTCTTTGTCAATTCTTAGAAAAGATTAGACAAAAAAATGAAAAAGAAGATGTTAGAAGGAAAAAATACAACACAAGTAACAAGAAGTATGAAGAAAAAGACGTGGAACCAAAGGATAACTAACAGAGGAAAACAAGAAAAAGAAAAAGCATCCAAAATACAGAGGAGTCAGGGGTGAAATTGAGAAGGACCAAACATATTTTTAAGCATTTAAGCATACAATCACTGAAGATAGTTGACCTCGAGGAGGAAGAGCATAACATAAGTGAACAAGCTAAAGCACCACCACTTTGTCAGACTGCAAGTCCAACTAGGAAAACACCTGAAATCGACCCAGTCCAATAACAAATCTATGATTATGTGGAATTATTGGATAAAAGAGCACAAAAAAAGGTAAATTCCCCTTTTGAAAATGAATGTGAATATGCTTTCAATGAAGAAATTCCTTTGACTAATGATATTCCTCAAATAGAATATATGATTAAAGATGTTTTAAAGAAAGATATATATATATAGATAGATATATGAGTTAAAGTATTGAACAAGTATCTCAAACAAGAGCATGAGGCAATAAAGTATAGAATTAAATCCTAAGGACTCAAAACGATAACATAATCTTGTATTTGTGCCACTGGTATAAAAAGAACAAGAAACTCAAAGATCACAATAGGTTCCTTAGAAACAAAGTCAGAGGGCTACAAAATAAAATTTTGATGAAGAAACTAAGAATACCATTAAGTGTTAAGAGGCAAAAAGAGGGCACTATCTTGGATGTCCTGATCCAAGGTTCCGAGATAGTATAATGAATGAAGGATTGGGAAAATTTTGAAATTTTGATGCATGAGGACATGCAAGACCCTTGGTGTGGGGGGATGTTGAAAATCAAAATTGTCTTCTTTTTGAAAACCCTTTTTTCTTTCCTTTTCACCCTTTTCATTATAGTTTTCTACATTTCCAAGTTGAAATGTCACCTTAGTTCTGCTCAAACATCATAAAAGGTATCAATCATTCATGGTTTATAATCTATTGTTTCTTTATGAAATTTAATAAAAACATTCCTATAGCTACCAAATTGCACTCATTCTGCAGCTAACCAAAGATTTTGCAAACCACCAACATGGACAGATAGGTTCCAATGCATCGGAGAAGGAATAAAAAACACAAGTAGATTGAAAATGATCAACACATGGACATCCTTCTATCATAGCGATTTGGCAAGTCACCTGGTTCAAGAGATCTAATGGTCAAACCAAAAGTCAACTCTCTTTATAACACCCCAATGATGCCCATAACTTGAAGGTGGTTCGTTGCATTATCAAGTGAGCATGGAATTGGACGATAAGAATTTGGAGTTGATGTGTCAAATTATAATCTTCTCATGGTTTACTCAGTTCAGTAGCAAATCATGAGAAGGAAGACTCAAAATTCGATTTAATTTATTAGTTGTCAAAATAGAAACTCGTCTCTCCACTTATGACTCTTAAGACAATTGCTTAATGCAGGATTATAAAAGGCTCCGAGGTGAAGTAATAGAAACACTTACTATTGTTAAAAAATTACAAACATTTGATATTGAAAACTTCGGCATTTAATATAAATACTCTGTTCCTTAGGTGATCATTGCGTCGATAAATAGCTTGATAGTCAATTTCATGCTTGCATTGAATAGGAGGGCCCCGTGGAGAGCTATAAGCATAGATTAGTTTCTGGTTATGTTAATTTTCATGTCATTGATTAGATGAATAACTCTTTATTCACTTCAATTCATCGATGTTTTTGATTAGTATTTTGTCATCGATTTCTAGTTTAATTGTCAGTATTTTGATCAGGCCGAGAGCTCATAAAAAGAAAAAAACATTTACTTTTCATAGTTTATTTGATTAAGTGTTTTTAGTGATCTTATGAGTAGTAGACAAAGCAACTCTAAAGTATAACTACACACATTAGTAATCCTTCTGAGTTACATCCTAGCTTGTTATTTTGCTGAAGAAGTTTGATATAGATTTACTCTTCTGTTAAGTAGAATATAATTTCAATTTGCAAAAGCATTTAGAATATTTCAATTTCTTGCAAGTAGAATTAGAATTTCAATTCTGCTATTAGATTATACTTTTCAATTTAGTTAAATTAGAATAATACTTAAATTCTTGCTGTAGTAGAGTAAATTTCAATTCAGTTCAAATAGAGTAACTTTGAATTCTTGTTGTAATAGATTAAATTTTAATTCAGTTTGACTGATTTTGCCTTGAAATTTTGATTTGCTTTGGAAAGAGTAATTTTGATGGAAATAACACGTGCGTAGGAATATTTTGAGTTAATTTAGCCTCATTCATATTTAATTTCAATTTCATATTTTAAAAATAAAAAAAATAAATCTTAGCATATATTGTGCACATGCACTTCACAAGTACACAAACCTTGGTTGACAATTAATGAAGTAATTTAACCACCAATTAAATTACCCAACACTTTGATTGCCACACTAGAGTGTGGTTATATGTTATTGTTGAAATTCAAACTTTAAAAATATTTTTCAAACCCACAAGGCTTCTTGACTCACATAAGCTATCACTTGGTACTTTGCTTCTACTAAAGAAAGAAAAATAACCTTTTGCTTCTTATAGGCCCAAGTGATAGGTCCAAAACCAAGGCAAAAACCATAACCTATAATAGACTTCTGATCATCAAGGTTAGAAGCACAGTGTAAATTATTGAAACCAATCAACAACGAATTCCCTTTGAATTGTAATGTATCCCAAGATGAATCATACCCCAGATATACTAAATTACCCCTTTGTTGCTCTCTAACGATTTTCAGGGGGTGTTTGCATATACCAGTCAACAAGACTAGCAACAAGAACATCAACAAAGGAAACAATAGGATGGGTATGAGTCAAATATAAGAGGCTTCCAACTCAATGATGATACTAAGTGTCATCAAATTTAGGTGTAGTCTAGGTGGCAACAAGTTTGACTTAAAACGGGAAGGGAGAAGAAGCTATTTTACAATCTTCCATGTGAAAGCAGTGAATAATATCACACACATACTTAGAATGGGAAAGATAAATTCCTTCCTTGGTTTGCAATACTTTGAGGCCAAGGAAATAATCCAAATATCATAAGTCTATCAATCAAAATTTCTTCTTGAGGATGGATTTCACATCAGTTAAAAGTTTAGGGTCACTACTAGTGAGGATAAGGTCATCAATATAAAGAACAAGTATTACACGATTTATTCCAACTTTCTTAGCATAGATATTGTGGTTAGAATGAAATCTAAAAAATCTAGTGTCAATAAGAAAGCTATCCATTTTAGCATACCAAGCTCTACAATAGAATTTTCTTTTAAGGAGGCAAACAAGGTTGGAAACATTCTGAACATACCAAGGAGGTTGTTCCATCTAGATTTCTTCTTGTATATCCCCATAGGAGAAAGCATATTTAACATCCGTTTGATGGACCTCCCATCCATGTGAAGTGGTAATGGATAGAACAAGGTGAATGAAATTCATCTTGGCAACAAGAGAAAAGTTTTTAGTGTAGTCAATTCCTTCAACTTGAGAGATCCTTTGGGAAATTGGTACACTCCTTTACTTCTAAGTGCATCCTCCATATGGGAGTTCAATGAGAAATAATTGATATTGGTAAATAAAAGCTCACTCAGAGTAGCCATATTAAAAAAATATAGATAATAGGGGCTCACAAAATGAAACTAACTCTTTGAATGTAAATTTCTTGAAAAAATAGATTATTTAGAAAAAAAGGTAGCTCTACAAATGGACTTTAGGTGTGAAAGTTATGCCATTTTGAAAAAAATACATAAAAAGTGGCCAAAATGCCATGTGGCAGGTAGAAGTTGACCCATGTGGAGAGAGATACACAATGATGTTGTTGAGTTACAAAAGATTCTTTTCATTTTTTAACTTTACATACAGGTTCACTTTTAAAAATAAGTTACTCATGAAGTAGCCCACTTTCATAAAGGAAGGACTCAAACTTAAGATATCTTATAAATAAACTTTTCAGCAATTGAGCTAGTACTCAATACATAGCAAGTTTGATGAAGGAAAAGGTTTTCCTCCCCAAAGTGCGCGCTTACCCCAAAACGTTTATTTCTAGTTGCAAAAAAGGTTCAACATGGCCACATACAAAAAAAGGTGAAATCTCCAAAACTCAGATGGGCTGACATCTCAATTAGCTTACGCTAAAAATGCAAGTTTTCCCTCGGTTTCTGATTTGTCAAGATCATAGAGACCCTAGGACAGAGCATACCATTTTTTTTTTGCTTTGTTTACTATTTTAAGAGATCACACAAGTGCATGAAAAAGAGCATATGCAATCAGGAATAAAAATAGAAAAAATAGTAAAAGAATAAATTAAATTAAAGGGTGTATTTAGACTATATGTTTGTTGATATGCCAAAAAGGTTGTATCTTAGGAAAACAAAAACCATTTCAAGTGAATATAAAATAGTTTTTAACTAAAAGAATTGCTCCATTTGCAATAGAAGAATCTACTCAGTCCAAAAAGACACAAAAATAACATAACCAAAAAATCAACAGCCTATGTTCAAGATCTCGATCAACAATGGGGGTAACTCTTCAAATAGACCCTAACACCATGTTAGGAAAAACAAGCTAAGTATTCCACATAGGATGAATGCTTTAAGCAACGACCCACACAACTAGCTCAAAGATCATAATGTAAGTTTTTTTATGTTGTTAAAACCATTTAAGAGGGAAAAAATCCATGGCCCTAACCACTTGATACAATTTAATAATGCAAAAGAAAATTTGTACATAAGAGAGTTTCTCAAATCGATCATGAGAAAATGACCTCTATGCTCTTTAAATAGAGATCATGGACTAATTATATATTAAGCCACATAATAGCCATGACTATCAAGTAGAATCTGAGTTGTTGGATCACTTTATGTTTAAAACATATTATCACCATCACATTACATAACTAAAAATGCATACTAATGCATCCTAAAGAAACACATTAAGAAATAGGTTTTTATCAAAAGATGCATTCGACAAAGTTGACCTTAACTAACTCATAAGTGTCTAAATATCTTAACAATTGATTTCTTAGATGAATGTTATGTTCCTTGCTTTTCTTTGTCTTGGATAAGTATTGATATATTAGTTATCTATATGGTTTGCCATGTTATTTTAAGGATGTGGTTCGACATATGATTATTGTTAGGGTGAATTTGGTTAGTTAGCCTTAGTTGTGCATCTAACATACTATAGCCCAGGGTGAAGTCATGGGTAGACCTTAAGTAAATAAGTATAGTCTAGTTGTAAGTGCAGGTTGGTCAAGCCATTATGGATAAGGTAAGGTAGTGCCCAATTATTGGAGACGATGAAAACAAAAATTTCAAGAAAGGTTCTTAGGATTTTGATAGGTATGTTGTTGTTAGAATGTGGTAGACCATGCATGGATATTATTCTAGTTAGATGTTTGTAGAATTGTTAGTGTTTTGTTTCTTTCCTGGGATAGTATTTTCAATGCCTATCATATTGAAATTTAATTATGGGGAAATTCAAATGCAAGAGATATCTTTATTTCCCTCCAATCCCTTTGATTTTGCATCTCTATGCATTTTATACTGTTAAGTGGATTTAAATATGAAAACATACAAAGTCCTTTGAGAAGTAACAAGATTCTCAAAGAAATTTCAACTAGAAAATATGCATCATGGCTTATTTCCCTAGAAATAGGGATCTTGCCTTTTGGGCCCTCTTCATTGAGATATTCTTCATCATATCTAATGTTTGGCTAGGAAGGTTTTGCTATGTTTTTGGGATCTTGTTTGTTTTGATTTCCTCCTTGTTATTGCATATGCAAAGGTCATTATGTTGTTGTGTACATGTGCCTCTACATGGAAGATTGGTAGTGATGGTGAAAGCCATTATTTGCATATAGCTTACATGCTCTCTATGTTTACCTATATGAAAACAACCATATAGTTTTTAATATTCATTGCTTGAATGACCCAACTTTTCACAATGCTATATCTTGGGTTCTACTTGATATTTGTGCTTGCAAAAATTATTTCCAAAAGTACCATTAGCATTTTCATGTCGATCTACTTTGGTCACTATCTCTTCTATTATATCAAGATTGACTAAGGCCAATATTGCCATAACATTTGAGAGGAGATGTGTCAAAGGATATATTATGGAAGACATGACATGTTTTCTTCGATGGAGTGACTGTATTATGAAATTATCAATTATAAAAAGGAGAATTTAAAAAGAGGATATTGTGCTTTATGTTCAAATAAGCATTTCCTTGAAAGCATCATATTGATATGTTATTCTCCAACATTTTGTTTATTTGTTGTTTATATTTGAGTTATGTAACCTTTGATGAATTTTCACTTGGGATATGAATTTATCTCTTATCATGTTAGATCAAATTTTCATTCTTTTGAGATAAATGAAACAAGAAAAACATTTGGATTCATGGATTGAATGGTTCATGATTTTAACTCCTAATATATTTGTCATTCACGCTATTTTCTTAGATCATATGATAAGCGATTGTTTTGAAACCATTGTGATGTTATAAATAAATGTAATGAATTGATTCTTTATGGTTGTTAGGATTATAATGAGAGTTATGGTAATCAAATAAAGATAGTGTATGATGCAAGAATGCAATACATATAAACAAAGTGATGGTTGTAATTTAACCTAAGGTTTGATGTGAAAGTATACCAATATTATGTTTTTCTTAACTAATGTGAGAGTTGTGCCAATATTATGTATGCCTATACTAGTGTGTGAGTAATTTGATATTGTGTATGCTAGTTAATGTGCTACTTTAGTCAAAACAATGAATATCAAGTGTTGCTATAACATTGCCACCATCTTTGCCTCCATTATCCTCTTTTCTAATCTAGGCTAAGCAATTTGCCATTCCCCTATGTTTTTATTAGAAGAATGCGTGAAGATAAGTGGTCTCTCATATATAATTAGACCATGCAAACATGAACAAGATATGGACTATGGAGCAACTGTAACTTCTTTTGAATTCCAACATGATCCCCACTATAGGTTTTCAAAAGTGTCTACTAAGATAGATCTTCCTTTCCCCCTCCTTTATACCATATAGATTTTCTCCATGGCAACGATGGATGAGTCAATGCCACCATGTTACTAACAATTTTATTCCCATGGAATGCTTATTTTGGATCATAGGTTGGATGTCCATCCAATGAAGACTTGCTAGGTAAAACTTTGCAATTTTGGCAATGATTCTTATTATAATAAACATAAAGAATATATAATAATAATAATTAAATCAACCCTTCATTTTTATATCTAATTAGTGGATATAAATATATTGTCACAAGGGGTATTGTATAATAATATCATTCATTCACTTATAATTATTCAACCATCTTTTCTTTCTATCATGGATATTTTTGTGTCTATGAACTATTATTTGTTATAATATTATAAGATCCCTTTCCCTAGAACTTTTGTGTGTGAGAGAGAGAGAGGTTGATATTCTGTTGTACCTCTGAGATAGTAGTAGGTCAGCTACCAATGCCAGAGCATCTAAAATAATTGTTTTGGGGTTTTTGGTTTAAGTTTTTGGAAGACCAATGAATGAAGACAGATGTAGAATTAAAGTAATTAATCCTTTGGGTTATATTAATACTTCAAAAAAGGGCTTCTATAAAGCATTACACAGTGATATAGATAAAAAATAGTGGTGAGTAGAAGACAACAAAAAATATGATTATCACAGTTTCTAGACTATAAAACAGAACAATCATAAGTGGGAAAACCTTCTAAACTACGTTCCAAAGGTTCAAGGCAGTATACTTAATGCTTACACAAGATGTTGATGATTTATTGATTAGAGGGGATTAGCTAAATAGACAGTTCATTAATCCATTCTCTTAATAGATGATCACTTCAGGAGCTTATAGGAATAAATTGAGACACAATCCTTCCTACCTAGATATCTCTATAAGTCATAAGCATATGAAGAAAAACACAATGATTGATAATTGGAAAAACTTACAAGATAACACAAAATTGTGTAAAACTAGATTCAGAATCGTCTGCTTTATATTAAGGTTGCAGAAAGACTGAGTACATCAAGTGTCTGCAAAATCTTCCTTCAAAAGTGGCTTCCAGGTTCAAAGTAGAATTAACAGTCAAGACTGTACAAGCAGTGAACTATGAATCTTGAACTCCGAACCTATAAAATCACGAGAAGAGAGTTATTTATACAATAATAAACTTAAGAAATATCCTAAAACTGATTAAGATTTATTCTAGGAAGCAAAAAGATCTTCATGCAAGAAGATAGGGGTAGCTATTGAACTGATTCTTGCTGTCCCTTTTATTCAGGTTGTGCTGGCTTTGTTTATCTGATATTTTGCCCTTTACGCTGCTAGATTGTTTGAATCCTTTGCGCTGGTTGATTGCCTTCATTTGATCTTTCATCTGATATTCTTTAAACTCTGTAAATATCCTTTAACCCTTGTTGAGAAACCTTTACTATTTCTTTTTACCTTTACAGTGCATTTGAGGTTTTCACAGTGTTTTTCAACAGTAAATCATTTTAGATTTTATGTTACAGGGTAAATTGAATTGATATCACTTCATATTTTTCTTTCAACTGTATGCAGGCTTTTTCTTTGTAAGCCTGGAACATAAGCTTTACCTGCAAAACACAGAAATTATTAAGAAAAATAGAGGTGACATAGGAGGACATCAATGGCTATTTGAGCTTGAAAGGCTATTGGAAGGAGTCCATAGCATATTGGAAGCTAAAATGATGGTTTATATGGTCGCAGAGGCTTCGCTGTGTAAAACAGGCGAAATAAAGGAAAATGATCATTTTGGCGTTTAAACGAGAAAAACAATTTTCCTTTTAAAATATGGTGCGTAGTGAACAATGAACGTTTTGTCATTTTGCAGAAGGTGGTTTTCATCGCACCGCTTATGAAGCGTGGGTGGTTTTGGGAAGGGTCACCCGAAATGATCTGAGCTTGACACGTAGCAAGGGAAGTCAGTGGAAAACCACTTTTCAGGTGGGTAATGCTCGTATAGAGAGCGTACCTGAAATTGCAGAGGGCCGTTGGATTTAGATGGATTAGGTCAGATGGGAGTGGAGCGAAGGAGTAGTATGGAAGGTACGAATGATTAAATATGGCGGTAATGGATTTATTATGGTTATAAACTCAGATTTAGCAGTTAAATGGAGGTTTAGTGGTTAAACAAAGGTTTAAGTCAATTCTTCGTTTAAATCATTAAAAAAATTTAACAAAGAAATTACTTGCAAAACACATATGGCGGATTTGAAATTTTATGAATGCGGGTGTATAATGATATCGGGTCTGGGCTAATCGCATATCGCAATCACAGTTTAGCGGGGGATGACCCATCGTAAAGGAATGTGATAGGCCCTGGACGCGACGTGGGAATAAACGATATATGATATGTGATCGGGTCCGGGTCCCAATCGCAATCGGAGATCACAATGGCGGAAGGTATATGCTTCAGTCGAGACTTGCGATGGGGTCAAATGCGATATGAATATGGATTGTAATATATATGATACCGGGTCCGGATCCATCGTTGATTGCATATCACAATCGGGGAAAGTGGATGCACGTTGAAAGGCTTGCGATCCTCCAATATTGCGATGCGATATGAAAATACATAGTTTTATTATAAAACTAAGGTTTTCGGGATATTTTATTAAAGGAGTTAATAATATATGTGAAAAGGGATTTTAGGGGTTTAATACTATAGCTAATGTTAATATGAAAATATTAGTGGAAAAAGGGAAATACACGTGAAAAGGGGAAATATAGGTGGAAAAGGGAAATTAGGCAGAAAAGGGAAAATAGACTAAGTATAATGCCTTTTCATGGTTTATTTACTTTTCATATATGCATAATACTTAGAGTAAAACACCTTTTGTGGGTTTTTTCGGGTAAAAAGGGATTTTACATGGTAAAAGGGGTTTTACATGGGTTTTTCACTTTTCCTAGGAAAAAAGGGGTTTGACCTTAGGAAAAGGGTTTTTTTTTTATGGAAAATGAATGAATATGAACTGTATGAAGGTGGGGAAAGGGGTAATTAGTAAATATAGGAATGAATGGATATGAATGGGAATTTAATTAATTGATTTAGTAGACCTTCATTTGCTTTGTGTAATTGCATCATGGACATAGAAACATATGGTGAAACATGATAAATGTACATTTAGTTCAATGAATAATCAAACTTCTGCAACCTTTCTCTACTTACCCTTTGCTTATCCTATCATTTTTTTTTCACTTAATGGGTGCATTTAAGCTAGCAAACCCTTTTCCTTTCTTCTTATTTTACAAAAGAAAACTATCTAAATCTATCCTTATAACCTCCAAGGGCTCAGATTAAACTGATGAGCACCTTATTATTCTCTACCTAACTACTAATTTTCCAAGATTAAACAGTTTGGCCAGATCTTTATTCTCTAACTATAACATCAAATTTAAAACATGAGGTAGTCAAGATTACACTATTTGACTGTCATGGGTGGTGGCATTTAACACAAGCTACACACAACCATTATTTTGCAGAAACAGAGTAGTGGCATTTATACTTGCTCACTTTCAGAGTTTATTTGTTTTCTTTTCTTTCTAACCTAACATTTTCTTTTTGCCTTGATTTTTTAGAGCATCTACCCTAACATTTTCTTTGATATGGACATTATCATCAAGATATTTTCTTTTACTAACATTTTATTCACTATTGTTATGTCCATATCCTAACTTAACATTTTTTCAAATATTCTATCTTATCAAAACCAAAAAATGCTACAACATTGGCTCCAACTAGGGACTTCTTTCTCCTGTAGAATGTAGAGAACCTACAGATCCATGTGCCTTCTCCTCGGGCTATAGAGTCTTTGCTGTAAGAAAAATCACACTAACATCTTGAAAAGTAAAGAAAACTGGAGTATTTACAATGAAAACCATTTCAACTTCTTAGTACTGAATGTAGTGTTTGAGAAACCTTCCATTTACAGGATAAGTGTAATATAGCCCCTCAAGATTTTGCAGCATAAAAGTGTTGTTACCCTTCACTTCAGCAATTGCTAAAGGTCCAAACCATAGATTGTCAAATTTTCCATGCTTTCCTTTCTCTTCTCTCCTAGCATCCCATCTTAGAACTAGATCACCTTCCTTAAAGTCCCTTTCCCTGGCTCTTTTGTCAAACAAGGTATTCATCTTATTCTGATATTTCATCAATTTGTATTGAACTTCATCTCTATTTTCATTAAGTTCAATAATCTGATTTATCCTTCTTGAAAAATCATCAGGTTCATCTGTTGAATCATGCAGGAAATTTAAAACAGGGAAGGCCAAATTGGTAGGGAGGATTGCATCTTTCCCATTGAATAACTAAAAAGGAGATTTGCCTGTTGATCTCTTTGGAGTAATTCTGTTTGCCCATACTGCATAAATCAAATGTGAATCCCAACTCTTCTTATGATCAGATAGAGTCTTTTTTATTACCTTTACCAGGCTTTTGTTAGATGATTCTGCAAGGCCATTACCTTGAGGGTAGTATGGAGTTGAATGATGTAAAAAAATATAATATTTCTGGCAAAATTCAATCAATTTAACACTAGAAAAGGATGTTGCATTATCAGCGACAATCTGAGTTGGGCAACCAAATCTAGATAAGATATTCTCCTCAATAAAATTAATTACTACTGCATCAGTATCATTTTGGACTAGAATTGCTTCCACCCATTTAGTAAAGTAGTATGTTGCAGTGGGGATCCATCTATGCTGATTACTTGAAGTGGAGTGAATCTCTCCAATAAAATCTAATCCCCATTGAGAAAAAGGTTCTGAAATTATTGATAGAACGAGTGGAAGAGCTGCTAATTTTTGTTTACCAACAAACATTTGATAAGGAACACAACCTCTGACCTTTGCCCCTACTTGTAAGAACAATGTGGGCCAATAAAATCCTCCCCTCAGAATCTTGTATGTTGTTGCTCTCCAAGCATAATGTCCCCCACAAAATCCTGTATGAAACTGATCAATGATTCCTTCAGTTTTTGATTTTGTTAAACATAATAACAAAATATTCGTGGATCTTTCCAGCATAAATTTGCATTTATAATGCAGTACTTGATTGATTTTAACTTAAGGGTTTTACATTGGATTTTGGAGAATGATGCTAGACACTCAAAATGGATCTGGAAATTTACAATATCTTGATACCAATTTGACAACAAGAATTTTTCATCAATGTGTATAGGACTGAACTGCTCTAAAGGTAGAGGTTCTTGTGGATTCTCCCCTTTAAGAGGAAAATAAGGTTCTTGTGGATTCTCCCCTTCTACAAGGAGAGAAGGTTCTTGTGTATTCTTCCCTTGAGGATGAAGGGAAGGTTCTTGTGGGTTCTCCCTTTGCAAGGAGAGAAGGTTCTTGTGTATTCTTCCCTTGAGGATGAAGGGAAGGTTCTTATGGATTCTCCCCTTCTGCAAGGAGAGAAGGTTCTTGAGTATTCTTCCCTTGAGGATGAAGGGAAGGTTCTTATGGATTCTTCCCTTGAATTTTTAAAACAAAATTGATTCCAAGTACTTTGCAGTTGGATTCAACTAGAAGCTTGGCTAATCCTTGACCTTTTACTAGCTTGGTAGTATTGATAGTTAGATCAAACTCCAGAATTTGAGTGATCCATCTACCTAGTTTCTGGTTGAGTTAGGATAATTTTCACAGCACTATTAGGAACATAAGCAGTAATAGGTGAATTTAAGACATACATCTTGAATGATTTCAGGGCTTGAATGAGGGCATATGCTTGCTTCTCAATGATGTCATACTTAAGCTCAACATATATCATAACCTTGTTGAAAAAGGCTATGGGTTGGTCATGGGAATCTTCATTTTTCTGTAATAGAATGGTGGCGAGGGTTGTTTCAGAGGCAAAAGAGAAAATACTAAATGGCTTAGTATAATCAAGGCTGGCTAAGGTGGGAGCTTCAGAGATAGCCTTTTTATTTTTTCAAATTCATGCTTAGAAGTGGGAGTCCATTTGACTTCATGGTCCTTTCGGAGCATGTCAGTTATATCTTTTACAATCTCTGCATAATTTGGAATAAACCTCCTTAAAAAATTAATCTTGCCTAGAAAAGCTTGAATCTCCTTCTTGTTTCTAGTCAAGGTCAACGATTCAATGACAGATACTCATTTGGGATCAATACTACTCCCTCCTTTCGAATAATATGGCCCAACGGTTTTCCTTCTTTGACAACAAACAAGGACTTCTTAGGGTTCAATGATATTCCAAATTTGCTACACCTGTCAAAAACCTTCATCAAGTGCTTTAGATGTTTCTTATCATATTTAGAAAAAATAGTTATGTCATCAAGATAAATAACTACAAATTTATTTACCTGAACCATAAAATCTATGTCCATAGCCCTTTGGAATGTTGCTCCAGCATTGGTTAAGCCAAATGGCATCCTAGCGTATATGAATGTACCCCAAGGTGTAGTAAAGGTTGTCTTCTCTCTGTATGCTGTATCAACATTCACCTGATTGTAACCTGAAAAACCATCAAGAATAGAAAGTCTTTGTGCTCCTGAAACCATTTGAAGTAACTGATCCATTTTGGGCAAAGGATAATTATCTTTTAATGATGATTTATTCAAATTTCTAAAGTCCACACAGAGTCTTATTTCTCCATTTTTCTTTCTAACAGGAACTAGATTTGCAACCCAATTAGAACATCTAAGAGGGAGGATGATCTGAGCATCTAAAATTTTCTTAATCTCCCCTTCTACAGTTGGTAGAAGGGCTGGATTTATCCTTCTAAGTTTCTGTTGATAAGGTTTTGCTTCTGGCTTCAAAGGAATCTTATGTTGTATTAATGAAATATCATAGGTCTTTAGATCAGCATAAGTCCAAGCAAAAACATCCTTATAATTTTGCAGTAACTTAAGATATTGAGCTTTGATCTCAGGGTCTAGAGATGCACATAATTTGATGTTTTTGATATCTTCATTAGTTCCAATGTTAATCTCTTCTATGTCATCTTCTGAAGAAATGGACCAAGGGTTTCAGAGGACATCATTTTGATCAAACAATTTTTCTAAAGGAATGGGTCCTTTTGGAATAAAATTGTTGGGTAATTGAATAATGTCATGATTAGAAATCTAGGTTTTAAACTCTGAAGTATCATTTCCATCTGCATTTTCATTTATTTCAGTTCTATCTTCATCAATTTGTAGAAGTGAAAAATCATCTATTACCTGCAGAAATGATTTCAAATGTTCATTATCTTCAAATATTTGCCAATGTTTCAGATTATCTAGGATAGATGGCCTATATTTGACTTGTATTTTATAGAGTACATTAATATGATCAGGAATTTTAAAAAAATTGGCAGAGACAACTAAGGCATCTGCATGAATATTATGATCTATGGGAATATGAGTCAAATTAAAAGCATCAAAGAAGTTTTCAACTGAATCCCATACTTCATTTCAGTAGGACCTAAGTCTAGGATGCTTGGTCTGGCAAGAATTTCTTACTTGCTTAACAATAAGTTCTGAATCAGTAAAAACACTTAAGTTTTGGACTTTTAAGATTTTGGCTAATTGCAATCCTAAAAGGAAAGCTTCATATTCAACAACATTATTGGTAACTTCAAAATCTAATTTACATGATTGAGTTATGTTTTATTTTTATGATGAAATTAAAACTACTCCATCTCTTGCCCCACCTTCTGTGCAAGAGCCATCAAAGAACAATTTCCAAATATCATTTTGGTTTGGTTCAGGACTTTTGACTACCTCTTCAATTTTGACTTGAGTTTTATGTTGGTTTGAAGTGAGTTGAAAACAACCAAAGTTTTGATCTATTGCATAGATTGGATGTTTCCTTGGCTAGTAAGTTTTACAAAAAGTATGTATAAATCTTACCTCTCTATATAATCTTAATTGCTCTCCTCCATAAATATGAATAGTAGCATATGACATATCCATCTGTAGAGTTCCCCCTAATTTGGCACAGCAAGACCTAGAAAGGAGCATTCCAAACTTGGGAGGGATATCTGTGACAACAATATCAAGTACTACACTTTTCACTGGAATTTGGGCAAGGGTAACCACTAGATCCTTGATCAATCCTAAACAAGGCACCTTTTTAGAATCAAAGGTGTACAGGTCATGGTAGGATCTAGTTATGTCGAGTTTCAAATGGTCCATGATAGATTTTGGCATAAGGTTGTGTGACGCTATGAAATCAAGCAAACAATTATACAACATGGAGTCATTTGTTTTAAGAGTTACATAGAAAGGAGGCACTATCTCATCTATCATGTTTGAACTAGGGCCAAAAACTACTCCTGGTTTTTCATCTTGTAGACTTAAGACAACACCTTCAACATCAACCGAGGTATTTTGTATCCATTTTGTGACTTGACTTTTGTAACTAGGGTTTTTAGAAAGTTCTAAAAGTGGAATTGGGATCTTAACCCTCTCTAATTCTTTTTCAACACTAAATGTAGTCAAAATGTTTTTACCAGCTTTGGTAGTATCAATTGACTGATCTAAGGGCTGAATAAGAGTTGTTTGAGCTTCAACAGTTTTGTTACGTGGTTCAATTACTGGAGTTTCCTTTGGAGGTCTCCCAGGACCAGGCCTAGGCCTAAGATCATACCTTTTGTTTAATTCTACAATTAAAAATTCAGAGAAAGCATGATATTTAGAGACTTGTGAAGATTCTTGATCTTCTTGAACCCGATTCTGTTGTGAGAGAGGAATGATGGCTGTTTGATTGGAAGAAGAATCCATACTATTAATATCTTCAGTAATTGTCACAGTATTATCATCAGGTTGTTGGTCATCTATCAGTAGAGGAGTAGGAACCTGTTGATCATTTCTAGGTCTTTGAAGAATTTATAGTGGTGAATTTCTTTTATACTGACCTTGATTTTGATTTTGGGGTCTAGTAACTGTTTGTTGTATTGTCCTAGGTTGGGTCTCAATCTTTGAAATCCTATTTGATATCTTTCTAAGAAGAGATGTTATTTCATCTATTTTTGATTTTTCTGATTTAGTCTTAGAGGAACTAGAGGCTTCTTGAACAGATTTGAGCTTTCTTTGGGCCTTTTCTTCCTTAAGTTTTAAAGAAGTTGAGGCTGCCCTATTTGCTTCTACTTCTATAGCATTTGTTTGCATATCTTCAAGAGTTCTTAAAGTTCTCTCTCATAGCATAACAACAAAGTCATCATCAAAAGCTTTAGAAAATCTAGACTTAGTTGCTGCCACAGGAGGCTTACAATCAACATGCATTTTGTGAAAGAGTTTATTGAATCTTTTGATAAAATCTGATACTGGTTCACCAAAGTTCCTTTTAAGCTCTTCAAATTATGTGAGGAAGTAAAGAGGATCCTTTTTCACACCCCATTGATTTTCAAATATGTTTGTAAGATCTTCCCAATTTCTAATGGTAGCTGTCTAAACCAAATCCTCACATTTCCTTCAAGTGACTATACAAACAATCTCATATAAACATTTTCCTGTTCAATATTCATGTTGTCTGCAAAGTCAAGGAAAGCTTGAAGATGATCTTCAACTGAAGGACCAGTTTCTCCATTGTACTTGGGAAGGAATTTTAAGTATCCAGCTAGGATGCATCAAGGTTATTAGGTAAGACTAAGGCAGCATATCTAGCCTGTACAATAGGTCGGAAAGCCATGACAACAGGTGGTGTATGAGGTGCTTGAGGTATATGAGATGCTTGAGGTGTATGAGGTTGTCCAAGTGGAGTATGAGGTGTTTGTGTGGATGTAGAGGATGAAGAAGAAGTAGAGGAAGAAGATGGTGATTTAGGGGTTGATAAACTAGTTGGAGGTGAAGGAGGAGGAGATCTCCTGAAAGACTTCAAAGGAGTCTTAAGAACTAGCTTTGGGACCTGTAAAGGAATACCTTCTTTTGTTTCAAAGAGAGGATTGGTATATATAGAGAAAGTTTCCTTAGATTGTTTAGAAGAAGAAGCTTTAGGTCGGTCAAAAATGGAAGGAAATGGATAGGTGGTAGGGGATATGAAATCTGTGGGTTTATATTCTGGTAGATAAATACCAAACTCAGATCAGTTTTAGGTGATCCTGGTGGTAATGTGGGTATCGGATGAGATTCTAATGAATGAATAAGGTAAGCTGACTTAAAATCAACTCCTATATTTAGAAGTTCAACAACCCTAGGTGATAAATGAGAGTAATTAGGATCAGATGGGATATTACTATAGGGATCAAATGATTCTACTTCTTCAGATTGTAGGACTAAAGAGGAAGAAGAAGATGATCGATGTCCCCTTTTAGAACTGGCTTTTATCAGAAGCCTTTCAGGATTTGACAGAGGACTAACTATGTCAGCTTCTGAATGAGATCTGGTATGTTTAAAAGGTGCCAGCTTGGGTGTGTGGAGTTGCCAAGGTGAATGATTTTAACCTTTCTAAACATTTAATCACCTTTAAAGGAAAAGGATGAATGAATATCATTGTCCCAAGGGAAACTTAAATGAAATTCGAATCCTCGGCAGCGGAACCAGTCTGATGTTGCACCTCTGAGATAGTAGTAGGCCAGCTACCAATGCCAGAGCATCTAAAATAATTGTTTTGGGGTTTTTGGTTCAAGTTTTTTGAATACCAATGAATGAAGACATATGTAGAATTAAAGTAATTAATCCTTTGAGTTATATTAATACTTCAGCAAAGGGCTGCTATAAAGAATTACACAGTGATATAGATAAAAAATAGTGGTGAGTAGAAGACAACAAAAAATATGATTGTCACAGTTTCCATACTGTAAAATAGAACAATCATAAGTGGGAAAACCTTCTAAACTACGTTCCAAAGGTTCATGGCAGTATACTTAATGCTTACACAAGATGTTGATGATTTATTGATTAGAGGGGATTAGCTAAACATACAGTTCATTACTCCATTCTCTTAATAGATGATCACTTCAGGAGCTTATAGGAATAAATTGAGACACAATCCTTCCTACCTAGATATCTCTATAAGTCATAAGCATATGAAGAAAAACACAATGATTGATAACTGGAAAAACTTACAGGATAACACAAAACTGTGTAAAACTAGATTCATAATCCTCTGCTTTATATTAAGGTTCCAGAAAGACTGAGTACATCAAGTGTCTGCAAAAGCTTCCTTCAAAGGTGGCTTCCAGGTTCAAAGTAGAATTAACAGTCAAGACTTTACAAGCAATGAACTATGAATCTTGAACTCTGAACCTATAACATCTCGAGAAGAGAGTTATTTATACAATAATAAACTTAAGAAATATCCTAAAATTGATTAAGATTTATTCTAGGAAAGGAAAATATCTTCATGCAAGAAGATAGGGCTAGCTATTGAATTGCTTCTTGCTGTCCCTTTTATTCAGGCTATGCTGGCTTTGCTTGTCTGCTATTTTGCCCTTTAGGCTGCTAGATTGTTTGAATCCTTTGCGCTGGTTGATTGCCTTCATTTGATCTTTCATCTGATATTCTTTAATCTCTATAAATCTCCTTTAACCCTACTAAGAAACCTTTACTGTTTCTTTTTACCTTTATAGTGCATTTGAGGTTTTTACTGTGTTTTTCAATGGTAAATCACTTTAGATTTTATGTTACAGGGTAAAGTGAATTTATATCATCTTCATATTTGTCTTTAAACTGTATGCAAGCCTTTTCTTTGTAAGCCCGGAACAGAAGCTTTACCTGCAAAACACAGAAATTATTAAGAAAAACAGAGGTGACAGAGGAGGACATCAATGGCTTTTTGAGCTTGAAAGGCTATTGGAAGGAGTCCATAGCATATTGGAAGGTAAAATGATGGTTTATATGGTCGCAAAGGCTTATGGAGGCTTCGCTGTGTAAAACAGGTAAAACAAAGGAAAATGGTCATTTTGGCGTTTAAATGGGAAAAACAGTTTTCCTTTTAAAATACGGCGCGAAGTGAACAGTGACTGTTTTGTCGTTTTGCAGAAGGTGGTTTTCATCGCACCACTTATGAAGTGCAGGTGGTTTTGGGAAGTGTCACCTGAAATGATCTGAGCTTGACACATAGCAAGGGAAGTCAGTGGAAAACCACTTTTCGGGTGGGTAATGCCCGTACAGAGAGTGTACCCAAAATCATCGAGGGCCGTTAGATTTGGATGGATTAGATCAGACAGTAACAGAGCGAAGGAGTAGTACGGAGGGTATGAATGATTAAATATGGTGGTAATGGCTTTATTATGGTTACAAACTCAGATGTAGCGATTAAATGGAGGTTTAGTGGTTAAACAAAGGTTTAAGTCAATTCTTCGTTTAAATCATAAAAAACGATTTAACAAAGAAATTCTTTGCGAAACACATATGACGGATTTGAAATTTTATGAATGTGGGTGTATAATGATATCGGTTCGGGCTAATCGCATATCGCAATCGTAGTTTAGCGGGGGACGACCCATCGCAAAGGAATGCGATAGACGCCAGACACGACGTGGGAATAAACGATATATGATATGTGATTGGGTCCGGGTCCCAATCACAATGGCGAAAGGTATATGCTTTGGTCGGGACTTGCGATGGGGTTGGATGCGATATGAATATGGATTGTAATATATATGATATCGGGTCCGGGTCCATCGTTGATCGCATATCGCAATCGGGGAAAGTGGATGCACCTTGGAAGGCTTGCGATCCGCCAATATTGCGATGCGATATGAAAATACATAGTTTTATTATATAACCAAGGTTTTCAGGATATTTTATTAAAGGAGTTAATAATATATGGGAAAAGGGATTTTAGGGGTTTAATACTATAGTTAATGTTAATATGAAAATACGAGTGGAAATACACGTGAAAAGGGGAAATATAGGCGGAAAAGGGAAAATAGACTATAATGCCTTTTCATGGTTTATTTACTTTTCATATATGCATAATACTTAGGGTAAAACACCTTTTTGTGGGTTTTTCGGGTAAAAAGGGATTTTACATGGTAAAAGGGGTTTTACATGGTAAAAAGTGATTTTACATGGGTTTTTCACTTTTCCTAGGAAAAAATGGCTTTGACCTTAGGAAAGGGGGTTTTAATGGAAAATGAATGAATATGAACTGTATGAAGGTGGGGAAAGGGGTAATTAGTAAATATAGGAATGAATGGATATGAATGGGAAGTTAATTAATTGATTTAGTAGACCTTCATTTGATTTATGTAATTGCATCATGGACATAGAAACATATGGTGAAACATGATAAAATGTACGCTTAGTCCAATGAATAATCAAACTTCTGCAACCTTTCTCTACTTACCCTTTGCTTATCCTATCATTTTTTCTTCACTTAATGGCTACATTTAAGCTAGCAAACCCTTTTCATTTCTTCTTATTTTACAAAAGAAAACAATCTAAATCTATCCTTATAACCTCCAAGGGCTTAGATTAAACTGATGAGCACCTTATTATTCTCTACCTAACTACTGATTTGCCAAGATTAAACAGTTTGGCCAGATCTTTATTCTCTAACTATAACATCAAATTTAAAGCATGAAGCAGTCAAGATTAAACTATTTGACTGTCATGGGTTGTGACATTTAACACAAGCTGCACACAACCATTATTTTGCAGAAACAAAGTAGTGGCATTTAGACTTGCTCACTTTCAGAGTTTATTTGTTTTCTTTTCTTTCTAACCTAACATTTTCTTTTTGCCTTGATTTTTTAGAGCATCTACCCTAACATTTTCTTTGATATGGACATTATCATCAAGATATTTTCTTTTACTAACATTTTATTCACTATTGTTATGTCCATATCCTAACTTAACATTTTTTCAAATATTCTATCTTATCAAAACCAAAAAATGCTACAACATATTCAAAAAGAAAATTATAAATATTTCATGGATAAAGAATAGGACCATGGAAAATAGTCACTACCAATTTTAATAGAATAACATTACAAGGACTATTTGAAGTCTTCATCACAATGACTTTTCATTATATGTAGATATATTGTATTACCATTACCATTAGTTTCCACAGTTATTATACACACATAGATGATTGCTACAACTCACAAAATATTTCTATTACAAATATAAAAAAGATTAGAATTGGTTTAGGTAAAAAGGTCATATCAAATGAATATACCTATATAATCAAATTAGGTTAACATTCCCTTGTTGTGATGTTTTTAAACTTGTAAATAAGATGTAGAAAGTTTCCTATCCTTGATTATATTGGCATATTGAGGAAATCCTAGAAGCTATGCCCCTATTCCATATATAGCCACCTCCCCAAATTTCATATCCTCATATGTCATCGCCATTGCAAATTTGTATCCTATAGACTCCCATGACACATTATTGCCTCCCTACTAGCACTCTCATACTATCCATTTATTCTATGCATGTCATTTCATAGCCCATTTACTCTCATGTTAGCATGAACTCCAACAAATCTAAAACATGGATAAGTCAACCAACTAAGCAAAGCATTGCATCCCTATCCAAAATTATAAACGAAGAAAAGTATTTATGAAAATTTTCAACAATATGATCAAGCTTTGGACTATATCAAAAACAAGGAAGTAAAAGTGTGCATTTAGGTTACATACCAAAGGTCCTTCATGTGACTTTTAAGATGAAAGGTTCAAAAGACCACCACTTAAAAGAAAATAAGAAGTGGTATTTTAGAGTTTATAACATCTAATATTTATCAAAGAAGTGGGACTCTTGCACTACATGCACCCAATTATTCTTAAAGAAGATATGAGTAGATCCATTCTTCATTAAAGAGACTATATAAGTTTTTATAATGATGTTATCTTTTGAAAATATTTTAGACTAGAAGAAAATGAAGCTTAGTGTAACACCCTCCTCCCACATTTACCCAAGTTAATTGGCCTATCGGGGTAAATAAGTGACAAAGAGTTACTATGATATGATTCAACTTCCTAGTTCACCTTAAGGAAGTGGAATAGACAAAACCAAAACCTTACTGACCTCCCTTAGGTGCTACAGGACCTGCGAGGGCTAAACCACCCATCCAGGTGCCCAGACCTTGATTTAAACCTTTGTTTTAGTGCCTTGGATTGCCAGACGCTGGCACAACAATATTGGAATTATACTGTAATCCTTCAATCACATGCACAAGCCTATAAGGGAGTGATTGCCGTCTTTTTTCATTCAGTTCTATGCTTGTGACTGTGATATCTGAGGCACATTTTCAGGTCTAGTCACCAAATTACTACCCAAAACTCAATGAAACTCTAAGAAATGATAAATGACACAGGGACAAAGCCTTCCATACAAAACTTGGAAAAAAAACTTGACCTAAATAGGGCTAACCATGAGAGACATTCAGTCAAACACATCATGAACATGTAACCTACAGGTAATAATCACATATATGAACATAGGGGTCTCATACTTATTTGAGAATTGTCAAGAAGATCTGATGCCTTCTCACCATAGCTGCGATATCATCTATTAGGTCATTAATTCATTAACATTTCATTTACTAACCAAATCATGATGAGAGCCATAACTCAAGTTTGTCATAAAACCATGCTTATAACTAGCATATAACCAGAATAATAACAATGATAGAACAACAATTTATCCACATAATAACAAGTATAAATACTCATGAAATACGAGAGGAAAAGAGATCTTATTAACATATGCAAATTCCAACCAAGTTAGGGACTTCCATGTACCACCCATCCATAGATTGGGTTGAACCAAATCTTTCTTTCAGTTAATCACCCTTGTGCCATATTCCAAGCATGGATTTGGGGCTCACAACAAAACCAACTAGCGCTTCCTCAGGCTTTACCATGTATGTCATCGTTATCGCTCAAGGGATTCCTAGGTCCAAAACCCTAATCTATATAACCAAGCTTTACCGTGTGTCCCACCATATACTAGTCAAGGGATTCCTAGGCCCAAACAATAAACATACACTACTAGGCTTTACCGCAATCCTGCAATATACTGGTCAAGGGATCACTAGGCCCTAAATAAGCATGGATTCCTTTGGATATCTCCACCTAAATCGTGAGGAATTTTCCTGTCTCCACCCTCAAGAGTTACCATCTATCATGTCATTTATCGATCAAGGGATTCCTAGGCCTTTGGGAATTTTCGTAAGACCACCCCACTCCGTTTTGAAACCATCCAACAATCCAGATCAACCATGTAAAAGAACCCCATCACACCATGACTATCTAGAAATGGTAAGGCAAGGCTGAAAACCATTCTCACACTTGGCAAAACCCATGCCAATGATAATGAGAGAACCAAATGCACACATGCATGTACCATGCATGCCACAACTAGCAAGGAAATCATACATGCAACTCAATAACTATAAGTAATCCAATTGTAGCCATTGTATCTAATTCTTCCTTGCTTGATCGTTTCCTTCTTTTTCCTTCCTTGTCCTTCCATTACTTTCCTTTCTCCAATGCTAGAGTGCTCCAGTATTCTCTAAGTATGCAAGAATATGAGAGAGAGAGAATAGAGGGAGAGATCTAAGCTAACCCTGAAAACGGTCCATGAACTGATCCTCATAAGCCATTTTATTATTGAGGCCTCTAATTTCTTCATTCTCCTTCAATTTCCCTCTCATGCAAATCTGTGACCTTTCACCTTCCTTTTCTCCTAATTTCCTTTATTTCATAAATAAAATTTCAATTAATGCCTCTTGTCTTTCCAAATCCTTTTCCATTGCCTTTACCAATTTCCTTTAGACATAATAAACCAAATGAACACCTGTTAGGATGTTTTTCCCAACATTCAGCTTGGAATACGTGTCATATGACCTTGGTCTTATTTTTCATTTATTAACTTTATTACATGAAATTTTAGCACGGGGCAGTTACAAACCCCTCCCCCTTAGGAAAACACTGTCCTTGGTGTTTTATGACACCTACAACCAGCAAAATCAATGAAAATCAAAACATATTGCCCATGGAGCTTTATAACTTAGCTCCCTGCAGTGTTTACAATGAACAACCTGCTGAAACTGTGACCAATCGTGACAAACATACTACTTACTGGAGCTTTATAAAATAGCTCATTACGATATTTACAATAACAACCACATATACTTATGCACATTTTCTCAACCAACAAATAATCATACTATCTATGGAGCTTTATAAATCCAACTCGATACAATATTTACAATAATATACACATATACACTTATGCACATTTGCTCTAACCAACAAATAAAATGATACGATATCCGCATCAACAACAAGGGAATCTAGAGGCTCACACCTCCACCCTAAAAAGTAGTACCAGGATTCACCTCCTTCCCAGGAAGTCCAGAATCCACTACCAAAGTCAAACCTGCATCCAATGTTCAACACTATATTCATGTGCTACTTGTCCCATCAGCGAACAGTTACCGACTCATTGTTCCAGGGACCACCCCCAACGTGCAACTGATTCCATCTAGAAATGGAAACAAATAAAATAAATCCATCCCCCAACCTTCCCTTCTATGCTACATAGTCCCTCAGGTAATCTAGTCACCCCTTATGTGCAGTCACTCACCTTCCAAGTTCCCTGGCATCCCCTTTCCTAGGCGATCCATCCCCTAGAAAAGTTCCCTCGCATCAGAATTTCCAAAAACCAAGGCATATACCTACCTCAAACCATCATAACGGTCATCACATGCTCATAATAATAAATAGACACTATTGGGTACCAATGTCCCCAACATACTGCTGCCTATTCCAATTCCTTTCATTGTTGTTGTTAATTCTTGCAGTCAATTTCAACCTCCCAACTAGGAATTTTCATGCTTTCCTGTACCAAGCACATAATTTCCATTAGATTCAAAATGAATTGAAGTAAACTCAAATCATACCTCATTGGTGGCCCTTCAATAAGGTACACTTGCAATTCTATTCACTTCCTATCACAACAAGTCAAACTAGTTGTTAATCAAATAATCATGAATAAACATATCACATCCGATTAGCTCAAAACTCAACCATCATAAATCAAAATCATAGATCACATGTAACCATGATAAATCAGAATCATATATCACATGTAACCACCATAAATCAAAATCATAAATCACATGCATAATAAAAAATGAAATAAAACACTGATACTTATCCTTCAATCTATTCTTTGCTTCTACCTTTGTCCTTTGTCCTTTTCGTACACACAATAGATCATTTGCCACACCCGACAAGCACCCAATTCCTTGGCTTCTTTGCAATCATGTACACATACACACAATTTACATCACACACATACACCCACACAGGGTCTACTACCCAACACATACACCTACTCCTAGTGTACCCCACAACATAATACATACACCTACACCCTGTGTACAACAAAACACATACACCTACACCCGGTGTACAACACAACACATACACTTACACCCGGTGTACAACACCACACAATACATACACTTACACCCGGTGTACAACACAATACATATACGTACACAAAGTATAACACAACGAATACACATGTCATGATACAAGGACTACATATAACGTAGTAACACATGTATACAACACAATGTGTATGATATGTACACAATACCATATGTACAATGACACCACGTGTACAACATGTACATGTCACCACTTGTACAAAACACCACCTGCAAATTGTGTACACAACACGACATGTACACATCACCACTTGCACAACATGGACACAACACCACCTACATAATGTGTACATATCACCACATATACACAACACTACATGCATGACATGTACACAACACCACATGCACGACATGCACATAGCACCACCTGCACACAACACTCCATGTACAACATGTACACAACACCACATGTACAATCATGCAGACAACGCCACATGTACATAGCACCGCATATCCAATGTGCGCAAAACACCATATATATGCAACACCGCATATCCAACATGCACACAACACCATATATACACAACATCACATATACAATATGTGCACAACACGATCTATACACAACACTAGATAAACAACATATACACAACACCATCTAATACCGACACTGCATAAACTACATGTACACAACATCATATATACACAACATTTCATGTACACAACATCATAGGTACACCATGTACAACATATAGACAACAATAGTATTGCACATCCAAAGACCACACACTGACTCTACCAAGCAACCTTTCTTCTAGTGTCTTTCCACTATCCATGCTTATCCTAACATGTCACAGATCACACTACTTCCATTTTGCTGATATATCCTTCAACATTACCCATCATAGCATAAACATAGACATAGTATAATCACATAATATTAATTCATATCCACATGATACTAACCTAATAGATCTGTCAGGACTACTCTCCCCACTTGATTCCTCATAAACTGGGAACCTCTTCATGCCATTCACCTACATAAGCAATCATTCCTCCACAATATTGATCCCTGACGACTTGTTAGCCGATGACGTACATACATACATATATACATATAAACATCAACATAAAACAATCATGATCCCTGATGACCCTATCAGACAATGACATACATACATACATACATGTATACATATAAACATCAACATAAAAAACCACGATCCTTGGCGACCTTGTTAGATAATGTAATACATACATACATATATCATACATATACATACATATATCATATATCATATATCATACATACATACATACATACATACATATATATACATACATACATACATACATACATATATCATACATATACATACATATATCATACATACATACATACATATCATCATAATTAGAATCACAACATAATTACCTGATATCATAAGGTCAAGGTTAAGAGAACTTCCTCTATTCGTGCACATCATGTACAACATCAAGAACAACAATTCCCAACATAGCCAAGGCATTTGATGCCTCAAATCCATTCACTTTACCTTTCATGTTACCTTTCTCATGATTGTATTTCCACCGTCCATTTATCCCAGTGGACCCAACCAACTCAACCGACTGTCATACTCTTGCCTTCATCTGCCCTTATACATGCATCGACTTCATCCAAGTCTTACATTACTTGTTGGGTTTCATTAAGATCTCTCTGAGCTCCATTAACTTTCCTCTTTCCCCAACCAATTCCCAAGACCCTCAAAACATTAAAGGAAAGAACAAGAAACAAACAAGAAGAAACCATAAAAAACCAATAGCAATATGACACCACAAACAAAATTGTATGACCATACACTAGACATAAACAAAGCCACAAATCAAGGACAAACAAATCACAAAGCACCAAAATCACAAGTCTCTCAACAAACACCATGGTTCAACCGCATGATTCCCCATGCTTCCAAGGGAAATCTCACCCGGAGCCTTCTTCAAGATTTCATGGAAATCTCTTTTACCATGCAATCCCTTTCATCATACTACCATAAACACATAACTGTCAATGCATAAATAAACATAATGATATACACGTTATCTTACCTTATTGTGCCAAGCACGTTGCCACATTGTACACCTACACATATCGTTCCTCAAGGGATTCCCATTCTCTCAACAAATCCAACTATAACTAGAAGCTAGCTAATATACCTATCAAATACATGTTCCTGAATATAACACATATCCACATAATGTCAAATGAAAATCAAAGTTAAGAAGACTTCCTGTATGCAAAGCACTCATTCATTTGGAATTGCAGTTTCCAAACATCGCCAAAGGAATTCTCATCCAATTCCCTTCTTTCACCTTTTACCTTGCTACAATTGAGTCCTATTATATGCTATGACATCACCTGACTATTAGTTATATAAACAATTCAACTATTACCTTGTCATTCTAATACCAAGCATGTTGCCCTACAAATGCTCACACATGTCAGCCACATGTTCCAAAGATCAAGACATTATATCTATTATTTTGAAAGAAACCTTTACCAAGGCTAACAACCATGTAATAATCAACTAACATAATAGTCACTAGTCATAATACTACAACTAGCACCTACTTACACTCAAGCACATATCAACTGTCTGAGCACATAAGGTGTTAGTACAACCATCTTAAAATGAGATCATTCCTTCATGCAATCTTATAGACACATACTCATATCATGTAATTAATTAAACATTCAAACATCCTGTAAACATACCATGTTAGATAAACCGAATAGAAACATAATCAAACTCATATGTCAATGTATCTCAGGGGAGGCTATGACATCTACACAAGTTAGTCCAGATTAGCATGACACAATATCATTAAATATATCGACTCATACCTAAATATCATAACCATAACCATCTGCATAGGCTAATCCATACTAGCACAAACATATAACATCAAGATCTTAAATGAAATGAGCATAATCATCATGCATATGACAACAATGCATATAACCACATGTTACTATCATTCATGACTATCCAACGCATGTACATATAACCACACTAATAGCTAGCATCTATTATGCATGTAACCATAACAACAATAGAATGTTAGAGATGTACATAACCATAGTGCTTATAACAATCATTAACTATCATACCTCCATGCCCAACATACAAACCTATATGATGATATGCTCTTACCTTGAGGTCTAGTGCTGCAACCTCACTTTGATGATTTTCATCTCCTACTCTATCTCAGCCAACATATCAACATCATAACATACCAATAGCATCATGATGACACAAGACCACAACAGTGACCATCATAATGCATGCATAACAAACACATATACAACTAACATGAATGCATGCCAAACACATTCTGCTCATCCAGTCCAAGTGTTGAACCAGGCTCTGATACCAATCTGGAACACCCTCCCCCCACATTTACCCAAGTTAACCAACCTACTGCGGTAAACATATTATGAAGAGTTACTATGATATGATTCAACCTCCTATTTCACCTTAAGGAAGTGGAATCGACAAAACCAAAACCTTTATGACCTCCCTCAGGTGCTATAGGAACCCCAAGGGCTAAACCACCCCTCCAGGTGCCTAGACCTTGAGTTAAACCTATATTTTAGTGTCATGGACTCCCAGACCTTGGAACAACACTGTTAGAATTCGACTGTAACCCTCCAATCGCATGAAAAATCATGCAAGGGAGTGATTGCACTATTTTTCACTCAGTTTATGCCGGTGACCACGAGATTTAAGGCACATTTTCAGGGCTAGTCTCCAAACCACAACACAAAACTCAATGAAACTCTCAGAAATGATAAATGACATAGGGACAAAGCCTACCATATAAAAATTAGGCAAGAAATTGACCTAACTAGGCCTAACCATGATAGACATTCCATCAAACACATCATGAACATGTAACCTATAGGTCATAATCACATATCTGAACATAGGGGTCTCATACTTACCTGAGAATCATCAAGAAGGTCTGATGCCTTCTCACCATAGCTGCAATATCATCTATTATGTCATTCATTTATTAACATTTCATTTACTAACCAAATCATAATGAGAGCCATAACTCAAGTCTATCATAAAACCATGCTTATAACCAACATATAACGAGAATAATAATAATGATAGAATAACCATTAAAGCCACATAATAGCAAGTATAAATACTCAAGAAATACGAGAGGAAAAGAGCTCTTATTTTCATATGCGAAAGCCAATCAAGTCAGCGAATTCCACATACCACCAGATATAGATTAGGCTGAAACAAATCTTTCTTTCAACCAATCACTGTCGTGCCAAATTCCAAGCATGAATGTGGCACTCACAACAAAACCAACCAGGGATTCCTCAGGATTTACTGCGTATCCTAATATTATCAATCAAAGGATTTCTACGCCCAAAACCCTCATCTATACAACCAGGCCTTACTGTGTATCCCGCCATATATTGGTCAAGGGATTCCTATGCCCAAACAATAAACATACACTACTAGTATTTACCACAATCATGCCATATACCAATCAAGGGATCACTAGGCCCCAAAAAAGCATGGATGCTTCCAGATATCTTCACCTAAACTGTGAGGAATTTTCCCGTCTCCATCCTCAGTATTTACGGTGTATCCTGCCATTTACCAGTCAAGGGATTCCTAGGCCTTTTGGAATTTTCTTGAGACCATCCCACTGAGTTTTGAAACCATTCGACAATCCAACTCAACCAAGTAAAATAACCCCATCACACCATGACTATATGGAAATGGCAGGGCAAGGTTGAAAACCACTGTCACACCAAGAAAAACCAATGCCAATGACAGTGAGAGAACCCAATACACACAATCATGTATACATGCAACTCAATACCAACAAGTAATCCCACTGTAGTCGTTGGATCCAATTTTTACTTGCTTGATCTTCTCCTTCCTTTTCCTTCCTTTGTTTTCCTTTATCCAATGCTAGAGTGCTCCAATAATTCTCTAAGTGTGCAAGAGTATGAGAGAGAGATCTAAGCTAACACTGAAAATGTCCATTAGCTGATCCTCATAAGCTTTTTTATTATTGAGGCCTCTAATTTCTTCATTTTCATGCAAATATATGACCTTTCACCTTTCTTTTCTCCTAATTTCCTTTATTTCATAAATAAAATGCCAATTAATGCCTCTTACCTTTTCCAATTTCATTTAGCCATAATAAACCAAATGAACACTCGCTAGGATGTTTTTCCAAACATTTAACTTGGAATATGTGTTCCATGACCTTGGTCTTATTTTTCCTTTATTAACTTTATTACATGAACTTTTAACTCGGGGTTGTTACACTTAGAAATGAAAAAAATGAAAAAAAGGAAGATTTCCTAGCTTTATTAAAACTTTAGGAGACCCTTCAAGGAAAGGTATTAACATCACTATCTATTTGAATGGCAAGTAAAACTAAATCAATATTGATATGACTAATCATTTATTAATCCTTGAGTCAAGTGCAATAAAAAAGGTAAACCCTTTGAATGAAAAAAATATAAAAATAAACAATAGAACAATGGGAATTGACAATTATATTTTCATGCCTCAACTTAATGTTACTTTTATATCTAAAAAGGGCGTTGACATAATTATAGGTTCAACCAAGATGTAAACACTAGGTACCTTCATCTTAAACATGAATTATTTTCCACATCCTCTGATCCAAATGGACAGTGGCATTAACCCATGGTATTCATCCACCCATGGTATTTATCTACTCATGGTATTTATCCACCCATGGAATTTACCCATGGTATTGTAACCTAAAAATGCTATAAGTAACAAGCTCATTTTTGCAAAAGGACCATTTGTGCCACAATGTAGTTTTTACAATTCTTCTCTATTTTAATAAAAAACTTTATTTGTTGTTTTGTTGACCTTGTTCTCCTCTTTTTTTGGCATTTTAATTTTTTAGATCGTGGGGACCTCCCGAAAATATGGATCAGTGGTATAAAAGTGAGTTATGATTCCATGGCAATAAGGGTTTCTAGTGAGAGTCCTTGGATTTTCTCATAATCCTTCCTTCTGCATCTGAAAAAGTGGTGGGTTCATTAATAATTTTCATAGGGCGTCTCTAATAACCTTTCTCTTAGAATCGCTAAAATAGGTCGGCATTATGATCACAACATTCTTGATATTAGAGTTTTTAGCTATTTTCTTCATTGGCCACGACAGTAAGCATTCTCTCTTACCGTTGTATTCAACTTAGATAACAATAATGAAAGGCCATAACTTAATGTTACTCTACACAGAGGAATCAATGAATTACTAGCCAATGAGTCTCTTGGCATCAAAGACGATGTTGTGGGGATTATCTACAGTCTAATATTTGATGGAATCTCTAACAAATGTCTCAGAGGGACTGAAGGCAACATGGAAGGAGTGGAATGGCTTCCCTGGTCATTAACAATAACCTCGACTTTATCATGCTGCTATGTAGCTATAAGTTTCTCCTGATCTATGCCAAAAATGCCTTCATGCTCAAGTGCTAGGGTTAGGAGATGATCAACATTTGCTGCTTGGATACCACCCATGAGCAAGAACCTCTTTTCCCCTAAGACATTTGACTCGTCAAGTGGGCGGAGCTGGAACTTGAAACCTTCAATTACAAGCATCACAACCTAAAGGACGTTGGATTTTCAAAAGATCGCACACACAATACATTCTTTTCACTGTATGCTTAGGATTCATATCGTCATTACTGTATCTCTCTATTTTCCAGAATAATTGATAAGCTTCTGCTTCTTGAGTAAAAAAGAAAGGCTGATGTGCGTTATAGGTGCCAGAAAATATGGAGCGAAAGGTTTCCTTCAAAGTCTTTTGATATGTGGGTTAAAACAAGGTTAGGTTTAGACAATGGCGTGGTGCGTCCTATGAGTATAAGTTCAAAAAGAAAAGCTGAAGACGATGATCTTGAAATTGTCACTGCTATATCCTCTCAAAATTATCTATACTAGCAACAATTTTTCTAGCAATTTATGTGGGAAAATGCATTTCTTGTGGTAGCCAAAGAGCAGTACAAATTATTTTTGCATTTGGTAAACAAGTACCACAAAATATTCAAAGATTGCATCTCGACCTTTGAAATCATTCTAATGTGTCCAACCCATCAAAACTTTCTAGTGGCGCATGTGAGAGATGTGGAGTGGATAGACAAAGTATTTGGGGAAGTCACAATAGCACGAGGACCAAATAATATGTCTGAGGAAGATCTCCATGAGACTACAAGACTCTAGGAGATCACATACAGAAAAAAATATGAGAAAGCGGGTGCTATGTTAAAATAAATTCTTTCAAGACTGCTTCCAATATCTAAAGGAATGGGGGGGATTGACAGCCCAAAAATGATGCACTGGGATTACCCAAGTAGTTTTGAAAGACAAAGAAATTATATTCACTTATGATGTTAATTCCCAAGAGAGACCTGTGAAATGGGCATTAGGTTGGGATACTTACCTCTTATGATAGATGACAAGATCCATTGGTTATCCATTATCAACTCATTGATGATTGTTTTATTTCTTTCTGGAATGGTTGCAATGATCATGGTGCAAGCATTGTACCAGTATGTCTCAAAATAACAACCAACTAGAAACACAAGATGAGTCTCAAGATGAAATGGGATAGAAGTTGGTCCATGGGGATGTGTGCAGTGCCCCAATCAATGCAAGCTTCCTTTGCATCTATATGGGACACCGAGGACAATATTTTTGCCATAACATGAGTGACAATGATATTTTTAGTCCTTGGTTTTCTTTCTCCTACGAACTATGGAGGTTAATGACGATTATGTAGCTATTATGGGTATTTAGGGGTTTGTTTGCAAAGTTTGCATCGTCATGTATATATAAGATTTCCACAGGCGCATAATTTGGGAAGAACACGCTAAAGACAAAATTCCTATCTCTAGGGATTTCTTTTTTGCATTTGCTCTATTTTCTATGCACTGAAAAATCATTTGATGCAGTTCCCTTCAGGACTATGTTTGCTTTGGTACCTTTATGGTTTGGAATTTTTGTGCTAGTGGTCTTTCTGGGAAATTTAGTAATGATTCTTCAGTCATCATACTTATTGATACATCATCTGTTTGCAAGCCATATTGGGCTTGTTGGACCTTTGTATTTTGCATTTCTGGCTATGCTTTCGGCAGTTACGGGTGCCCACGGTGATTGGGCTATCTTTTCTTTCTATCTTGAAGCATACTTCTGGCTGCAAAACACTTCTCATGATGTCAAGGTAATTTCATGGTGGGACTATCAAATAACAACTATAAGAATTAGAAATGTGAAACTTGAGTATAGGGACGATGCCTTTTCAACATCTCATTGGATTGTGATAATTTACAAAGATAAGCCACCAAATCTCTACAAGGCAGATTAGCAAGTGAACTATATCAACATGGTTATGGGTCACCCACAAACCCAAGGTTATGGGTCAAACACACAAAACACTTTTCAACAAATTCCATTTTTTAGGTCGTACACTATCAGTATCACAGTTGGTCACAAGCTGTAACAACCCTAGTGAAAAATCCATGTAATAAAAGTTAATAAAGGCAAAAATAATAACCACAGTTGATGGGACACTTATTCCAAGCTGAATATTGGGCAAGACATCCTAGTGTGGGTATTCATCGGATTATTATGGCTAAGGAAATTGGCAAAGGCAATAACAAAGGCTTTGGAAAGGAAAAATGGCATTTTTGGCACATTTATTTATGAAAATAATGGAAATTGGGAGAAAAGGAAGGTGAAAGGTCACTTGTCTCATATGAGGAGGAAAATGAAGGAAAACAATGGAAAACTGAAGAAAATAGAGGCCTAATTGATAAAGAGGCTTCTGAGGATCAGTTGGTACCTTTTGTCGGTTTAGTTTTGGAGCTCTCTCATTAGTCTCTCTCTCTCTCACTCTTGAACACACAAAGTTTTCTTGGAGCAATTTGGCATTGGATCAAGAAAGGCAAAGAAGGGAAGAAGAAGGAAGGAACAAGCAAGGAAGAGCAGGATCAAGTAGCTATAACAAGATTCTTTCTAGGTATCGATTTTCTTGTGTGTTTTTGTTATAGACATTTTTGTGCCTTACAGCTCTAAGCATGAAATTTCCATAAACCAAAGGCTCCTAAGTACCTAAAAGTGTTGTTCTAACTCCTAAAGGAACAAGGTCAACAAATTACAGCTTCTCCCAGAAGTTCTCCACCAGAAACTGCTCAGAATAAGTCAAATCAAGATCATTTCAGCTGCCCCACTAGCCAAGTGCGTTGCATAGCACCTAAGTCCACTATCTAGGTGCGTTGCAACGCACCTAAATGCACTACCAGGGTGCGTTGAGCGGGAAATGACAAGTGGCAGAGTCATTCCACGAGGTGGAGAGACAATGGAAGCTTCCAGAATCTTCTCCAATGACACTTGCCTCACTGAATTCGACCAAGGATGAGTAAGAGGCTTTCAGTCTCCAAGTGGAAGCAAGAACTGACAGAGAGAAGCCACTAATCGAATCATGGGCTGACTCATCCTCCTTGCATACATCTATATATGGATCCCTCATCCCAGAGATCCAGAGGCTGGAATTTTGCACATTGTAAGGACTTGCTGTTGGTTTGAGATATATATCAAAGAATTGGGTGATCTATGCTTTGTTGGGGTTGAAGAAGGGACTTCTTTGCTGGGAGGTTGATGCTGGGTCAGGAATCATTGGTTATAACTCCTCCTGGATCTTCTTGTATGTCAATAAAACTATTTGAGTTTCTTCTCCATGCTTGTGTTTCATTGATGCTTGTTACATTTGTATGGTTAACTTAAATCTGATCCTAAGTTATTTGTGAATATAAACCATGTCTATGTATAGTTTCCTTCTTCTGTGATCTTACAGGTACTTGGTGAAGCTGGGCAAGTGAGGGAGCAGGTAGCTGGAAGCTGTCAAAGGGAAGAGAGATTGGATCAAAGAACTAGCGCAAGACACAGGTTGGTTCATCCTATTCCTCTTTGTTTTTAGTTCATAAAGAAGAATACAAAAGTAGTTTTCTCTGTTTGTTTCTAAGGTAGTTGTCACACCTTAGTGGGATAGAGTAGTTCTAAATAGACACTTTTCCCGATAACAGTTTTCCTTGCTAGATTTGGCATGCATGGTATTGCATGTGGTTCTTTGCTATTATGGCATGGGTTTTTCCAAGTGTGATAGTGTTTTTAGTCTAGCCTTGCCATTTTCGAATAGCCATGGTGTGATGGGATTCTCATGTTTTGGTTGAGTTGGATTTCTGGATGGATTCGAAGCTGAGTGAGGTGGATCTCTGAAAGAATGAACACATTTCCTAGTGATCCCTGAACCAGACTGTGGATTGTGGTAAAGCCACTAGCCTAGTGAACCCTAAACCATACGGTGGGTTGCGTTAAAGCCAGGTATTGTGTGCCTCAATGGGCCTAGGAATCCTCGACTGGTTAATGGCGGGATGTATGGTAAATCCTAGAGGTGGTTTCCCTTGATTAGGCCTAGGAATCCTTGCCAGTGAATGGTGGGATATTGGTAAATCCTAGAGGGTGGAATCTCGGTTTAGGGCCTAGTGATCCTTGGATCAAATTGTGGATTGTGGTAAAGCCTAAGAGATTAGGAGACAAGAAAATTCCTTATGGTGTAGGTGGAGAAATCTGGTGGCATCCATGCTTGTTTTGGCCTAGTGATATGGTGGATATCATGGTAAAGCATGAGAGATCAGGAGACAAGAAAATTCCTTATGGTGTAGGTGGAGAAATCTGGTGGCATCCATGCTTATTTTGGCCTAGTGATATTGTGGAGATCATGGTAAATCCTGTTATTACATGTTTATTGTGTTAGCCTAGTGGTCTAGTGTGGATTGTTGTAAAGCCTGGTTTCTATTGATGAGGGTGAGGTGGTTTAGCGTCAGGATGCCTTGGTTGGTTCTTTTGGTTTGAGTCCCACATTCATGCTTGGAATATGGCACATGGATGATTGGATGAAGAGAGATTTGGCTCAACCGATCTATGGTCGGGTGAAATGTTGTAGTCCCATCCCGGGTTAGCTTTTGGATTCATTAATAAGAGGTTCTTTCCTTGGTATATTATGTGTAATTGTATTGGTTTATGTGTGGATTCTATGGCTGATGTATCCTTGATATTGCTGTTGTTATCATGCTGGTTATAAGCATGTATGATGACATTGATGATGTATGGATCTCCTCATGTTTTAATTTGTAAATTAATGAACAATGTAACTATGACCTAATAGATGATAATGCAGCTAATCATATAAGGGAACAATGTTTCTTAGCGATTATCAGATAAGTATGAGATCCCTATGCTTAGATCTGTTTTTTAAACCTTTAGATTACATATTTGTGACATGTTTGATGAAATGCCTGTCATGGCTAGTAGGGGTCCAATCTAGACCTTTTCATTGTTTTTGCAAATGTATTATTGTTCTGTTGTGTAAATTCATTTTTGAACCTGTCATTGAACACTAGGCAGTGACCTGTGCTATGGGCCTGAAAAAGTGGCACAAAATCCTAGAGTCGCAGGCATAGGTCTAAGGAGAAAATTCCCCAGACACATGCATACCGATGCCATGGGAGTGTCTGGAGCCTCCTGGATGCATGCTTGTCCATATCAAGGGAGCGTCTAAGGGTTTAATGGTCTAAAAATTCAGTTGGTCTCAGGGACTAGTTACCTGAGTGGTTGGAACGACTCCTGGGAGTTCTATTACTAATGTGGAAGGTCTGTGTGGTGTGTTTCCATCGGTTCCACTTCTTTAAGGTCACCTAGGAGGTTGAATCTCATTATGGTGGCCTCTCCTCACATATTTATCCCGATTGGCTAGTTACTTGGGTAGATGTGGGATGAGGGTGTTACAGAGCGGTATCAAAGCAGGTTGCGCTCTCTTTGGGTCATATCTAATACCACAGAGTGTTATCAGAGCATGGTTCACCCCTTGGAATGAATGGGAAATGTGTGTTAGTCATGAATCCATGTCGGTTGCACGTGTGTTAATCATCCTTGTGGTCTATATGCTTGTTGCATATGCATGGTGTTGGTCATGGTTGTAGTGATGTCACCATGTGAAAGAGGATGTTGTTGTTGTGGAGTGTGTCATCATGAGTGTATGATTGGTTATGCATTGTGATGTGAGTCATTGCTTACATGTTGTCAAATGTGCATTGGTATGATTGTTGTTGTCATGTGTGAGGTAATGGTATGTGTAGTTGATATGGTCATGCATTGATGACTGGACTCTAGCTATAATGATGGTTATATTCTTATGCATTATATGTATATATGTTGTTATGATTATGTTTGTACATGTATTACGCTAAATTGGTTGATCTTGCCGATGAGATATCCTCCCCAAATTATGCTAAGGTACGTTGGTTTATTATGATTTGATTTAGTTGACATAGCATGCCTTGCAGGAAAGACTACAAATATTCTCTCTATGAATCAGATGAGTAGCAAGGTGTTGGGTACTCTTCTAATTTAACAGACACATTGAGAAGCTTGAAGGAAGAAATAAAGAGTTATAAGGTGGGCAATAACAAAATCACACAGGCACAAGGGAAACAAGCAGAGGTTAATGCAATACTTATTTAGAGTTTGTCAGAATTGCAATGACAGGGGCCACTTCGGATCAGCCGTGGGTAGGAGCACAAAACTAATGGGGCATATGGCAGTAGGTCTCATGATGGTCACAGGTCAGATAGAGATGACACAGTTAGAGATGGAAGATTATTAGATACTTTGGATAAGAGAGGTGATGGACACATGTATTATTCTAGTTCTGGTTTTGATAGGCATCATGATCATGATCATTATCATCCTTACAGGAGGAGCGATAGGGGATACTTGCCAGATGAATTTAAGAAAGAAAATCCACCTACTTTTGATGGAGACTTGAAGAAACCCGAAGATGCAATGGCTTGAATACTTGGGATGAACAAGTTCTTCGAGTTGCATGAGTACACATAAAACATGAAGGCCAAAATTTCTATCTTCAGCTTGAAAGGTAAAGAAAATATCTACGGGGAAGATGTGAAGCAGGTCAGATACATCAAGATGGAGGTCTTGAGTTGGCATGAGTTCGAGAGAATTTTTAGGAATAAGTACTTGTAATAAATGTACTACAACGGTAAGGTCAAATGTTTCTATGAGATATATATGAGATCAATGATAAGATGAAAAGTACATGAATAAGTTCCTAGTGTTATTGAGGTATGTACCATATCTTAAATATGAGAAGGCTAAATTTTAGCTATTTGTTAGTGGTTTTCCATTAGCATCTAGAGATCATATTGAGTATGATGAGCCTCATCACTTGAGGAAGTTATTGGGAAATTGAAGCATTGCTATTAACAATCAAAGTGTAAGAATGAATCTCAACAAGGATGGAAAGGGAAGGAGAAGGATAAAGGTAAAGGTAAATGGCAACCGAAAATAACAAGGCCTTAGAATGTAGAAGAGAGAAAATGTGGCACCATAAAAGAAGTTCAATGCAGCTAGATAAGGACATGGATCACAGGAACAACACAAAGGTGATGGCACTAGACGATTGGAGTGTTGGACATGTAGTAAGGAACAACTTAAGAGAGATTGTCCATAGAATCAAGGTGGCAGGACTCAAATATATAATGCATAGGAGGCGCATACTGTTGGGGATGTTGGACAAAGCATTCCTCGTATCTATGCATTGCTATAAAACAGACAGGAAAACCATCAGGCATCTATTATTGAGATGTATAGTAAGCTTTGTGATCAAGTTGTTTCTATTTCGATTGACCATGGATCTAATTATAGTTATGTTAGTCATGACTTGGTGGATAATTGTGGTTTGAATAAAGAAGTGCATGCAAAATATTGGTTAGTGCAGTTGGATACAAGTACAAAGAAGAGCGTTCACCATTGGGTAAGAGCTTGTGCATTTGAGTTAAATGGTATGCCTACAATAACACACTTGAACATATTTCCTTTGGGATCATATAATATGCTATTGGGTATGGACTGGCTACACCTTCACAGGACCAAGGTGGATTGTTATGACAAAGCCATTGAGTGTTTGGATGACAATGGGGAACCAAGAGTCTTACAAGGAAAGAAGAAAGCCACATCAGTTAGGATGGTGACAACTATGCATTCCAAGCGTAGTCACAGGAAAGGGTGTGTGTTATTTGCAGTACATATTTCTAGTGACAAAGATAAGGAAGCTGAGGATGCAGATTTTTTGAGAAGGTACCCATTTCTACAACAGTTTCAGGATGTGTTTCCCGTAGAGATTTCACATTTGCCACCTCACAGGGAAGTAGAATTTTCTATTGAGTTGGTGCTAAGGGCAACTCCAACATCAAAAACACCTTACATGATGAGCACACTTGAGTTGTTAGAGTTAAAGTTGTAGCTAAAAGAGTCTTGACAAGGGATACATTAGGCCAAGTGTATCACCTTGGGGCACACCTATTAGAAAATTATATATTACTGAGTAATGGAACACATAAAATCTTGCAGAAACACAAACACATAAAACACATAAAACAAGAGAGACACAGATATACGTCGTTCACCCAATTTGGTATATGTCCATTGAGAAACAACTAGTCCTTCCTTTCATATTATCCAACAAACTGAAGAGATACAACCTACAACAAATATGTTGTAATTTCCTCTTCGCTCTCACAAAGTCTCCTCTCTCTTTCTCACTCAGAATACACACAAAATCCCTAGATTAAACATAACTTCTACCGTCAGATCATCCGCCTAATGAACACATCAGATTGACTACGAAATTACAATATTTTAGAAGGCAAATTTTTATCTATTTTTAGATTTGGGGGTTCTGTCGTCACCCCCTGATGGCGATTAAATTGGCGGAGTTGCCACCCTGTTAGGAACTGGGGTCCAACACAATGATACTTATGAATAAAGAAGATAATCAGGCTCCACAACCAATAATATCCCACTTGGAGACTGATTATTACAACCCCATCGCTGCTTCATTTGCTGGGAAGTGCTTCCACTTTGGACCTGGTTGTTTCTCATATTCATAAGCATACTTGAAGACCAATTAAAATTGATCAGAATCTTAGTTTCTCCCTGGTTACTACTTTTGATAACATATTTGCAGGATTCTAGCTAGTGTGTATCTTTTCCAGCTTCAACTGTCCATCTTCCTACACTGAACGTATGAAATGGTACTTGAGCTGTATATGTTTAGTCTTGGAATGAAATACTAAGTTATTTGCAAGATGAATGACACTCTGAATGTCACTATATAACATTCCCATCTTCTGCTTTTACCCAATTCATCCATAAACCTTTGCAACCAAATCATTTCTTTACTAGCCTTTGTAGCAACAACATACTCTGCTTCTGTCGTTGAAAGTGAAACAACACTTTGCATTTTTATTCCACCTACAGTAAACACATACCCTGTGGTGCTCCTCCTGTTAACTCTATCACTTGCCATATCTACATCAACATATCCATTTAGAGAAATTTTTGAACCACCAAAGAATAATGCTTGATTTGTGGTGCCTCTCAAATACCCGAGAATCCATTTCACTACCATTCAATTCTCTTTTCCTAGATTATTCATCTACTCCCACTACATTTGCAATATCATGCCTTGTGCAAACCATTGTATACATTAAGCTTCCAATTGCTGATGCATATGGAACTTTAGACATATAATCCATCTCTTCTTGAGTCTTGGGACACATCTCCTTACTTAGTTTGAAATGACTAGCTAAAGGTGTAGTCACTGGTTTTTCATTTTGCATATTAAATCTCCCCAACAGCTTTTGTATGTACTCACTCTAAGACAATGTTAATTTGCAATTTTTCTTGTCTCTAGTTATTCTCATAACAAGGATTTGTTTTGGAGCAGCCAAATCCTTCATTGCAAATGAATTTTCCAATTTTCCTTTGAGCACATTTATTTACTGCATGTTAGACCCTGCAACAAGCATGTCATCTACATAAAATAACAATATAATATAACTGCCATCATTTTTCCTTTTGAGATAAACACAACGATCAGAGTGACATCTAGTAGAACCTTGTTCAGACATAAACCTGTCAAATTTTAGATACCACTGCCTTGGAGCCTTTTTTAAACCATACAAGCTCTTCTTCAACCTACGCACTAATTTTTCCTTCCCTTTTACCTCATATCCTTGTGGTTGTTGCATATATATCTCTTCCTCCAAATCCCCATGGAGAAAGGCCATCTTTACATCTAACTACTTAATATGAAAATCTTCTGCTTCCTCAAGAATTAAAATAGTTCAGATTGAAGTCATTTTAACAACAGGAGAATTTTTTTATCAAATTCTATACCTTTCTTTTGTCCAAACCCCTTCACAACAAGTCTAGCCTTGTACCTCTTTCTACCTCCATCTTATTCCTTCAATTTATAAACCCATTTATTCTGCAATGGTGTTTTACTTGTAGGCAAGCTGACTAAGTCCCAAGTCTATTTATGCACCAAGGAGTCCATCTCTTATTTCATGGCTAGCTCCCACTTCTTCTTAATTTCTACCTGCATTTCTTCTTCATAACATTCTGGTTCACCAGAATCAGTCAACAATACATAATATAACGAAGGAGGGTATCATTTAGGGGGTCTTCTTATTCTGGTAGATATTCTAACACCACTTCTAGGTGTTTGAGGTTCCTGTTGTTGTTGTTGTTGTTATGGCTACTGGTCATTATGATTTCCAGGCACCTTTACTTTTTCTATGATCTCATCAAGCACTGTGTATTTTCCGTTTTCTTTTTCCTACATTTGATCCTTATACAAGACCTTCTTATTGAATATGATATCTCTACTCCTAATGATTTTGTGATTTTCATAATCATATAAGTGATAACCAAAATCATTAACACCATATCCAATAAAGGTACAGTTCTTTGATTTTTCCTTAATCTTTTTATTTTTTATATTCTTTATTAATGTGGACAAAGGCTTCACAATGTAAAGTATTTAAAAATGAGTAGTTTACCTTTTCACATGTCCATACCTCCTCTGGAATACCACCATCCAAGGAACTTGAAGGCCTTATGTTTATTAGATAAACAATAGTATCTACAAGATCTACCCAAAATTGTAAAGGAAATCCTGCATGCACTCTCATGCACCTTGCATGCTCCATGATTGTCCTGTTCATCCTTTCGACACACCATTTTCCTGTGGTGTTCCTAGAACTGCCTTCTTTCTAAGATTTCCATGATCTGAACAATACTTATCAAACTCTTTGTTGCAGTATTCACCTCCATTGTATGATCCGAGACACTTCAACTTTTTCTTGTCTCATTATCAACCAAAGCTTTCCATTTTTTGAAAGTATCAAATACATCATATTTATTTCGAATACAATAAATCTAGGTTTTCCTGGTTGCATCATTAATTAAAGTAACATAATAACGAGAGCCATCGAGAGATGATTCCTGAGAAGGTATCCATACATCTGTATGCACAAGCTCTAATTTTTTGCTTTTCTTTTCTTTCCCAACTCTAAGAAATTTGACTCTCTTATGTTTTCCATAAACACAATTTTCAAAGAAATCCAACTCAACATGCTTCAAACCTGGCAAAAAATTTCTTGAGTGAAGAATTTGCATCCCCTTCTCACTCATGTGCCCAAGTCTATGATGCCACAATGCTAAATGTGATTTTGTGGAGGTTAAAACATTAACAAAATTAGAAATACCATTTCATAAATACAATGCACCAATCTTTTCTCCTTTTGCTATTACCATGACTCCTTTATTGATCTTCTAGGTTTTGTCTGTAAATGTAGTTACACAACCTTCACCACCTAACTTCCCCATTGAAATTATATTTTTCTTTAGATCTAGTACATGCCTTGCCTCCTTCAATAGCTATTGGTTTCCATTTTACTGTTTTATAAAAACCTTACCCATTCCAACAATTTTACAGGGTTTATCATCACCTAGACGAACCTGTCCAAAATCTCCTTGAACATAGTCAAGAAAATGTTTCCTATTAGGCATGGCATGGAATGAGGCCTCTTAATCTACCACCCAAGCATCAATACTATTTTGTAATGAAAGAATTAAGGCATCTTACAACACATCACTTGTCACATTCGCTTCATGATTTTTTTCTTGCTGTGTGTCTCCTTCTTTTCCCTTCTTAGACTTACATTATTTCTTCATGTGTCCTTTCTTCCCGCATTTCTAGCACACTATCCTCGATCTTGACTTAGATCTTCCTTTCCTTGACTTACTGCGATATTCTAGGCTCTTTCCCCTTTCCATTTTTTCTTCCCCTAGTCTTTGCAGTGAGAGCATTACCTGATGTCTCACCGGAGCCTTTTCGTCACATTTCCTCGCTAAGGATAACACCAACGAAATCATCAAACTTTAAAGTACTAGATCCAGAGATAGAGTTACTAATGGCTTGAACTAAACCATTCCAACTTTTTGGCAATGAGCACAAAATTAACAGAGCCTTAATTTCATCATCAAAATTTACCCCTACAAAACTTAACTGACTTGTAATTGTATTAAATTCATTAAAATAATCAACAACATATCCACCTTCTGACATATTCATATTAAATAAATGATTCATAAGAAATACCTTGTTTTAGGCTGAGGGATTTTCATATAGCTTGGCCAATGTCATTAAACCCTCTAGTGTCGTTTCCTTTGAAATATCAAAGGCTATCGATGCCGCCAGGCACAACTGTATTGTTCCAAGTGATTTTCAGTCGAGAGTCTCCCATTATGTGTATGTCATATGTGTCGACTTCTTTTCTTTTTTGCTCAATGGTAGTTACAAATCTTTATGATACAAATAATCTTCCAGCTACATCTTCCACAACTAGTATTTTTTACCGTTAAATTTCTCGACCCTAAACCTACCATCTTCCGCCATTGCTCCCACTCGAATTAGGGACCCTTCTCCCCTGTGAGTTTATCAGCCAAATAGACCTTCAACTTTGATACGAGTTGTTAGAAAGTTATATATTATAGAGCAATGGAACACATAAAATACTGCAAAAACACAAACACAAAAAACATATAAAAAAAGAGAGACACATACGTGGTTCACCCAATTTGGGCTACGTCCACGAAGAAACAATGAGTCCTTCCTTTTATAATATCCAACAAAATGAAGAGATATAACCTACAACAAATTTGCTGTAATTTACTCTTTGCTCTCACATAATCTCCTCTCTCTTTTTCACTCAAAATACACACATACAATCGCAATACAATTCCCTCATATAACTTGAGGGGTTTCCTTCTAGGGTAAAAACCCTAAATTAAACATAACTTCTACCATCAAATCATCTACCTAATGAATGACTTAGATTGACTACGAAATTACAATATTTTACAAGGCACATTTTCATCTATTTTTAGCTTTGTGGGTGCTATCGTCACCCCCCCGGACCCCCTGACAACGATTAAATGGGCGTCGTTGTCGCCCCGTTAGGAACTTGGTTCTAACATGGTGAAGATACCTCTGAATAAAGAAGATAATCATGCTCCACACCCAACAACACTGGTTTGTAAAGAAGAAGGATGGTACTGTCAGATTGTGCATTGACTACAAGCAGTTGAGCAAAGTGATTATCAAGAACAGGTATCTATTGCTGAGGATTGATGACTTGTTTGATCAGCTGAAGTGAGAAATAATGTTCTCGAAGATTGATATGAGATCTAGATATAATCAGGTACATACTAAAGAGGAGGACATTTACAAGATAACTTTCTAGACCAGGTATGGGCATTATGAGTTTGTTGTAGTTCCATTCGGTTTAGTTAATGCTCCAACTACCATTATATGTTTGATGAATAGTGTGTTGTATCCCTATTTGGAAAAGTTTGTTATTGTGTTCATTGATGACATATTGGTATATTCTAAAAGTTGAGGAAGAGTATGCCAAGCATTTCGCAATAGTGTTGAGGTTATTGAGAGAGCATCAGTGGTATGCTAAACTCAGCAAATGCATTTTCTTTTAGACTCAGGCACATTACTTGGGACATGTTGTCTCCAAGGAGGACATAATACTGGATCCAAAAAAGGAAAGAGATATCATGGAGTGGGAAACTCCTAGAAATGTAGATGAGGTGAGATCCTTCATGGGATTGGTAGGTTATTACAAGAGGTTCATCAAAAACTTCTCACAGAGTGCTTATCCTATTACATCATTACAGAGGAAAGGTAATAAGTTTGAATGGACAGAGGAGTGCGAGGCCAGTTTTGAGCAACTTAAGTAGTTGTTGACACATGCTACAATGTTAAAGATCATAGATTCAGACAAAGAATTTGTAGTATGTACAAATTCTTGCAAGAGAGGACTTAGCGTAGTCCTTATGTAGGAAGGACATGTAGTGTGCTATGAGTCACAAAAACAAAATGAGAACGAGCATAACTATTCGACACATGATCTTAAGATAGCAACGATCATACATGCATTGAAAATGTGGAGGCACTATCTTCTTGGCAGGAGGTTTGTATTGATGAGTGATCACAATGGATTGAGGTATCTAATGGACCAATCGAATCTGAACGCTAGGCAAGATATATGATTAGCCACGATCAATGAGTTTAATTTTGAGATCAGATACATCAAAGGAAATGAGAACATGGTAGCAGATGCTCTTAGTAGGCGGATACAGGTAAAACATATAACAGCTATGAGTTCCTACGGAACAAATCTACAGGATAGGGTCTTGCAGGCAAGTCAACGGGATGATAGGTATATGGAGATTGTGTACAAGTTGTGACAGAGTACAAGTATAAGTACATGTAGTGGTATAGGTACAAGTACAAATACAGATGCATAAGATGTGGACTATTGTCTCACGACAGATGGATTGGTTAGATTTAGAGACACGATATATGTGCCAGACTGTAGAAAATCCTGTAGATGCACAAGCTAATGCAATTTGCTAAAGAAAGAGACAATAATATACTTCTACTCTTTATAGCAGAAGCCCATAAACATCGAGCAAACAATAATCAATAGAGGAAGAGAATCAAAGGCACATAACACAATAAATATTTGGGGAAATCCACAGCTCAAAACCCCACTATCTGTTTTGTATTAATCTAGAAAATCAAGATGAAATTACAGTGCTTGTTCCCTCTAGAACAATCCCAACACTCAACAAATTAAATATCCAACTCATAAGAAATCTCAAGTCTAAAGCTTAGCCTCTTCACAAGCTCTTCAAGTCTCTATTCCAATGCGTAATTCCTATGGAGGATAACTTGTATTTAAAGGGAAATAAAGCCTCTAAAATTGTGCAATCCTCAAGGATTAGTTCCTAAATGCATGCACTATCAGTGCAACTAAAAAAAATCTAAAAAAAATAGTACACTGTCCCTGCACTCTAGTCTCAACTAGGTCTTTCTCAAAATCGACATGCATGAGTTTCTGATGAGTAAATATTCAGTTAACTAGAGTAGCACTGGTGGAGTTCATTAGTGACACCACTGACTGTTAACTCACTATTAGTTCTCTCAATCAGTTTGAGAACTAATTTAACTGAACTGACTCATGAAACTGAGTCTTCTATTTTACAACTCACAATTAACTCATACTAGACTCCTACAAAGTAGGGAGAACATACAAATGACGACATAAAGACTTCCAACTCGAATTTCCTAAGCTAATTTAACTATTTTAAGTTGCTATGAGAATAAAATTCGAATTTAATTTCCACTTTAATTCAAGGAAAAATTAAACTGGACTCTCTTGTTGCCATTTATCAACACAGAAAACAGTGAGCTCAAGAAGGTGATATTGAGGGAGTTTAATGCGAAACCATATCCAAGTCACCCAAGTTATCAAAAGACGCTGACACCAGTGAATAAATTCTATTATTGGACGAATTTGAAGAGATTCGTAGCATAGTTTGTGGCTAGGTTCTTTGAATTTTAGCAGGTGAAGGCAGAGTGTAAGCATCTAGGTGGACTACTATATCCTATTGCGATTCTAGAGTAGAAAAGGGAGGTCATTTCCATGGAATTTATCACAGGTTTGCCGAGGACAGTGAGATAACATGATTCCATCATGGTTGTGGTGGACAGGTTGATAAAGGTTGCACACTTCATTCTAGTGAAGTCTACATTCTCAGCTAGCGATGTAGCACATGAATTTATTAGAGATGTGGTTAGGTTACACAGTGTTTAGAAGAATATTGTGTCAGACATGGATGCGAAGTTCACTTCCAAGTTTTGGAAGGAGTTTTTTTCAAGATTAGGTACAAAGTTTGCCTTCAGTGCAACTTATCATCCAAAAATGATGGATATACTGAGAGGGACAACAGGATATTGGAGGACATGTTGAGGATGTACGTAATGTATCAACAATGAAAGTGGGAATAATATATTCCATTGGTAGAGTTCACTTACAATAATGGGTATCAAGAATATTTGAAGATGAGTATGTTTGAGGCATTGAATGGGTAGAGTTGTAATATTCCCATGAGTTGGAGCAATCTAGTGAACAAGGTGTTGATTGGACTAGATATGCTGGCAGACATGGAGCGAGAAATGCAGGTAATCAAGAAGAATTTGAAAGTAGCATAGGATAGGCAGAAGAGCTACGTAGATCATAATAAGTTGTTTAAGGAGTTCTAGGTTGGGGAACGAGTGTACTTGCGAATCAAACCAAAGAAGAGATCCTTGCGGATAGGATCATGTGAAAAGCTGGCACCCTAGTTTTGTGGACCCTTTAGGATTATTAAGAGGATTGGGCCAGTGGCCTATCGACTTGCACTGCCTCTGATAGTGAAATTCCATGATGTTTTCCATGTGTCATTGCTTGAGAAGTATGTTAAAGATGTTGATCATGTGATTAACTGGTCTGTATTGGAGGTGGATCCAAATGGAGAATTCCAGACGGAACCTCAGTACATATTGCAAAGAAAGGTTCTCATGCTGCGGAACCAAGTAATCGAGAAGGTTAAAGTGCAGTGGAAGCTCTTTGGGCTTGATGAAGCTACATGGGAGATTGTTAGGATATTCCGACACATAGGATATAATTAAGTTCAACTTGGTCTAGTATAGAGTTAGGTTAGAGTTAGGTAAAGTGTGTTTCTTTACCGTTGTACATTTTGTAACTTACAATCCGACGGTCACGATATGTAGTGATCCGACGGTTCACTCTCACCTCGGTATTACCGACACTTGATCCGTGGCTTGACACCCGATTGGTCCATGAGTTCTATTTAAAGCGCATGGAGGGTCATTGTTCGGGTAATCCGTGCATGAGAGAAGCTTATGTAAACTTTCATTCTTTGATTAATAAATTGCCTGTAGTACCCACGTTGGGACAGGCCGTGGACTGTTTCCCTCCTTGCACTCTGAGGGTTTTAACCACGTCAAAAATACTGGTGTATTGATTTGAGATTTGGTTGTGAGCGGTGTCCTTTTGGTATTCTTTCTGTGGAACTTACCCTGTAAATTCCTACATGGTATCGGAGCTATTTGAGGGCCGCGTCCGTTGGTGATCCAAATCTGAAGCCGGTAGAATTGCATGCGGCTGTCGTTTCCTAGATCTGTTGTTTCTGACTGCTTTCGGGCCGAGAGGACTGCTCTGTTGCGTTCGGAGCATCTGTTCCAGTGAGGAACCCCTTTCGTTTCACGCGAAAAGGTTTCCGGTAGCCCTAGCTGCGTCATTTTTCAGATCGGGAGGTATACAGTGTTTCTTTTGCAGTTTACTGTTATTTTCTCTCTGCTTATTTCGGTCTCAGTTTATTTAGCCTTTTTTTTAACCGGATCTATACCTTTCATTTCTGCGTATGCTCTTTGCCCTGCGAATCTGTGCGATCTGGGCAAATCAGAAACAGAAAGGAAGGATTTTTCTCATGCGTATGCTCTTTTCCCTGCACCTTAGTGTGATCTTGGAAAATCAGAAACATTGAGAAAAATATTTAGTTTTTCGGCTAAAGCTAACTTTGAGATTTTTTTTAAAAATTTCTAGTTTTTTGGCTAAAGCTAACTTCGAGCCGCAAGGTTCGTTTTTCTTTGCATATTCGTGTTGGGTTTTGTGTTTTGTGTTTTGTAGGGAAAAAGAGCTTTCTCAAGGCAAGCACACAAACCAAGCCCCCCCCTCTCTCTCTCTCTCTCTCAAATTTTTTGTATAGATCAATTGGTTCAAAGCTATTTTAAGAGAGTAGAGGTCTTGGGTTCAAGTCTCCATTTTGTGGGGGCGGATTTTCCATTCCCGCACATTCGCGCACTTTGCCGGCAACGTCAACAATTTTTTTTTTCAAAAAGCCATAACTTCTTCATCCGGAAGCCTTTTTTAGAGCCGTTTTTTTTTAAATCGCCTATTTTTTCGAGATCTATCCTTTGGAACACTTACTTTCAGCATCTTCAGCTTCATTTTTTTTTAAAAATGGAAAGTCCATGCCAAGTCATTCTTGACAGCACTAACTACTTCCAATGGGTAGAATACATGGAAGATTTACTTAGAAGTAAAGGTCTCTTCAGAATAGCCACAAACCAAGAGAAGAAACCAAAAGATGAAGACAAGGCAGCAAAATGGGAAAATAGACAAGATCAAGCACGTGGTTTGATAGGGATGTCTATTTCTCCTGATCTTAGATTCCACATTGCAGGACTTGAGACTCCTCATGAAGCATTAGAAAAACTTGCTAAAGTTTTTGGGATTAAAAATGAAATTAGAGCCCATCAACTTGAAAATGAGCTGCTTACTTTGGATCCTAATAATTTTTCTTGCATTGAAGATTTCTTGTCCAAATTCAAGACCCTTAGATATCTCTTGGAAAGTGTTAAAGTTAAGAAAGAAGATGGTAACCTTATTTATTCCATCCTTACTAAGTTGGGACCAGCCTACTCTGTATTTGTTTCCACTTTCCATTCTACAAGGGAAGCTTTCATTTGTCAAGGACAAGACTACAAGGCCCCTTCCTTTGACTCCTTTTGTGATTCCTTAATAAGAGAACAAGAAAAACTCTTACACCTTGGTCTTCTTAATCTTGGAAACTCTTCCACGAAAGCGTTAGCCGCCCAGCAGCAACCAAATTCAAAGAATCCTAAGAAGTCATATCCTCAAAAGAATGGTCCTAAACCATCTCAGCCTCAAAATGAAAGATCATTTCAGCAAAATGATAAGACCAATAAAAACAAATGGAAGAAGACTGATAGACATTGTAACTTTTGTAATCGAGATGGCCACTTAGAATCTAAATGCTTTAAGAAGATGGAAGCCGCAATGAAGAAACATAACATCCATGTGGAGCCTACTTCAACTTCAACTTCCGGAATGGCACTTTCTGCATGTCATTGTCAATCATCTCAGTCTGGTTATGCATTAAATGTATCTTCTTCTTCTTCTCATTCTCATGAGTGGCTCATTGATTCTGGAGCCTCTTGTCACATGGCCAAAAACCAAGCCATGTTTTCTTCTTTAAATGATTGTAACACCAAAAATATATATATTGGTGATGATAGATCTCTTAATGTTGTAGGGACTGGAACTGTTCATCTAGACAATGGTCAGTTTAATGATGTATTATGTGTTCCAACCTTATCCTGCAACCTTCTATCTGTCTATCAGATAACTCACTCAGGTGAAGGTAAAATTGTTGAATTTTCACCTCATGATGTTGTAATCAAGGATCTAAAAGATCCTAAACAGATTCTAGCTACTGGTCTTGCTGATGATTCCAAAAGGTTGTATAAGTTTCACAACTTTGGGTCATCCAATCTTCCCTCAGTATTTGTTGCTCATAATGATGAAGTGAGCAAACTTTGGCATGAGCGATTTGGTCACTTAAACTATCGCTCCCTTCAGCATCTATGTAAAGAAAATATGGTGACAGGTCTTCCTATGGTATCTTGCAGAGATGGTGTTTGTTCCGGATGTGTACTCGGAAAACATCATCGGGACAGTTTTGACAAACGTGCCTCTTGGCACGCCTCAGCCCCTTTACAGCTTGTGCACAGTGATTTATGTGGTCCTCTTCCCGTTGCTTCATTCTCTGGCTGCAAGTACTTCTTAACTTTCATTGATGATTTCTCCAGACGCACTTGGGTATACTTCTTAAAACTCAAGAGCGAAGTATTTAACACTTTTTTGGCCTTCAAAGCCTTTGTTGAAAAACAATCTGGACATCAAATTCTTAAGCTAAGAACTGATAATGGTGGAGAATATGTTAAAAACACATTCATCAACTTTTGCACCGAAAATGGAATTCAAATGCAACATACTGTTCCATACACTCCACAACAAAATGGTGTAGCTGAAAGGAAAAATCGCACCTTAAAGGAAATGGCTAATTGTATGCTGCAATCTAAAGGACTCAGTCTTAGTTTTTGGGCCGAAGCAATTAATTGTGCAAATTATATAATCAATCGCACTCCTACTAAGGTTCTAGAGAATATCACTCCAGAAGAAGCTTGGAGTTCCATTAAACCAGATGTAAGTCACTTTCGTGTGTTTGGAAGTGAAGCATGGGCCCATATTCCAGATGAAAAGCATAAAGCTTTAGAACCTAAGAGTGAGAAATGTACTTTTGTTGGATATTCTGAAGATGTAAAAGGTTATAGACTTATTCCATTTAAGTCCAAAAATGTTATCATTAGAAGAGATGTAAAATTTGATGAAAATAAATCGGCCTGCGAGCCTAGTCCGGCGGATGTGCCACCTCTTCCTATCTCTTCTACTTTTGAAAACCTTTCTTCTTCAGATGATGAAAGCGAGGATGATAATCCTCCCCCACCTTCTCAGGATCCTCAACTTCCAAGATGGGTCCGTGCTACTCGGGATGCAGCAGGTGATCTTGCCGGTGATCCTACAGATCAGCGACGTACACGTTCTCAGTTTGAAAGAGCCTCTTCTTTACTGGCTCAAGCTCCAGTAAATCATGATCCTGACACTTTTGCAGAAGCTTCAGGCCATCCACATTGGGAAGCAGCTATGAATGAAGAATATCATTCATTAATGACAAATGATACATGGGATCTTGTTCCTCTACCAAAGGGACGCAAACTTGTTAGATGTAAATGGGTTTACAGAACCAAGTATGGACCAGATGGGAAAGTTGATAAACATAAAGCTCGTCTCATTGCTAAGGGCTTTTCACAGGTTGAAGGCATTGACTACACTGAAACCTTCTCCCCGTTTGCCAAAATGAACTCTATCCGCCTTGTTCTTTCCCTTGCTGCCTCTTTAAAATGGGAAGTCCATCAGATGGATGTTAAATCTGCCTTCTTGCATGGGGACTTGCAGGAAGAAATCTATATGGAACAACCCATTGGCTTCATACAAACAGACTCCAGCCTTGCTTGTCGACTTAAGAAATCCCTTTATGGCCTCAAGCAAGCTCCTCGGGCTTGGTATGCCAAAATGGATAGCTTTCTTTTAGAATCTGGCTTTTCTAGGTGTCATTCTGACAATACTGTCTACACCAAGAAAGTGGGCAACTCTCTTATCATCCTTGTTCTTTATGTTGATGATCTTATTCTTACTGGTAGTGATCCCAACCTTATAAACCATGTGAAGTCCAGCCTTAAAAAGAAATTTGAAATGACAGACTTAGGACATTTACGCTATTTTCTCGGTCTTCAAGTCTTGCAATCCCAAGAGGGTATTTTCCTTTCCCAGTCCAAGTATGCTTGTGATATTCTTCGTCATTTTCACATGGAAGACTGTAAGCCAGCCCCTTCTCCCTTTCAGTCTGGAGTCAAACTTTCAGTCTCTTGTACTTCTCCTGAAATTGATGCTACCTTATACCGTCAACTTGTCGGAAAACTCTTGTATTTAACCCATACTCGTCCTGATCTTTCCTTTGCTGTTGGCCTTGTTGCTCGTTTTATGCAAAACCCCCGTGAAAGTCATTGGAAAGCAGCTAAAAGAATACTTCGTTATGTTCGAGGTACAGTACAGTTTGGGATTCATTACAGTGCCAAAGCAGCTCCTCTGTTAGTTGGTTTCACTGATTCTGATTGGGCTGGTGACCCTGATGATCGGAAGTCTACTGCCGGTTATGTCTTCACTCTTGGTTCAGGACCTATTACATGGGCTTGTAAGAAACAGGCTGCCATTTCTCTTTCGTCAGCAGAAGCAGAGTATCGTGGTGCCGTGGAAGCTAGTAAGGAAGCCTTGTGGCTTCGTCAGATCCTATCAGAGTTTGGCTTTGAGCAGCAGCATCCAACCACACTTTGGTGTGATAATCAAAGTGCCATTCAGCTATGCAAAGATCCAGTCCAGCATCAGCGCAACAAACACATTGAACTACACATGCACTTCATCAGAAAGCTCATTCATGACCATGTTCTTGAAGTGCAATATTGTCCAACAGATGATCAGGTTGCAGACATCTTCACAAAGGCTCTCACAGAGGCGAAGTTCACTAAACTTCGATATATGCTTGGAGTTCAGGAAGTTGTCACTAAGGGGGGATAGGCTCTAGTGCCTCCTTCCTTCTCCTATTGTGTCATATTTGTAAATCCTTCAATCCTATCCCAAGTTGTTCTTAAGGGGGGATGTTAGGATATTCCGACACATAGGATATAATTAAGTTCAACTTGGTCTAGTATAGAGTTAGGTTAGAGTTAGGTAAAGTGTGTTTCTTTACTGTTGTACATTTTGTAACTTACAATCCGACGGTCACGATATGTAGTGATCCGACGGTTCACTCTCACCTCGGTATTACCGACACTTGATCCGTGGCTTGACACCCAATTGGTCCATGAGTTCTATTTAAAGCGCATGGAGGGTCATTGTTCGGGTAATCCGTGCATGAGAGAAGCTTATGTAAACTTTCATTCTTTGATTAATAAATTTCCTGTAGTACCCACGTTGGGACAGGCCGTGGACTGTTTCCCTCCTTGCACTCTGAGGGTTTTAACCACGTCAAAAATACTGGTGTATTGATTTGAGATCTGGTTGTGAGCGGTGTCCTTTTGGTATTCTTTCTGTGGAACTTACCCTGTAAATTCCTACAGAGATGGGAGATCAGATGGCGGATATGTATCCTTCATTGTTTTCCGGTTGAGGCAAATCAATTTTGGTATGATGTTTGGTATATTTTTTGGAATATGTTTTGGTATGATGTTTAGGTATATGTACATATGTATATGGATGTAAATACTGCCACGAGCTATGTTATAAAGCTCCAATAAGAGGTATGGGTGTAATGCCATTATAGTTGTCATGTTGGTTTTCTTCTCAGAAGGGTGATCATTGTAAATACTACATCGAGCTAAGTTATAAAGATCCATGGGCAGTATGTTTGCTTTTCAACGGTTTTGATGAGGTATAGGTGTGATTGAACACCAAGGATGACGTTCCCCACGGGGGAGGCTTTTGTAATAGCCCTAGTGAAAATTCCATGTAATAAAAGTTAATAAAGGGATGGGACACTTATTCCACGTTGAATGTTTGGCAAGGCATCCTAGTGTGGGTGTTCATCAATTTATTGTGGCTAAGAAAATTGGCAAAGGATTTGGAAAGACAAACTAGCATTTTTGGCACATTTATTTATGAAAATAATAGAATTAGGAGAAAAGGAGGGTGAAAGGTCATAGGTTTCATGTGAGGAGGAAAATGAAGGAAAATAATGGAAAAATGAAGAAAATAGAGGCCTAATTGATAAAAAGGCTTCCGAGGATCAGTTGGTACCTTTTGTCAGTTCAATTTTGGAGCTCTCTCATTATTCTCTCTCTCTCTCTCACTCTTGGACACTTAGAGTTTTCTTGGAGCACTTTGGCATTGGATCATGAAAGGAAAAGAAGGAAAGAGGAAGGAAGGAGGAAGCAAGGAAGAGCAGGATCAAGCAGCTACATCAGGATTCTTTGCAGGCATCAATTTGCATTTGTGTTTTCCTTGCTAGATTTGGCATGAATTTTATTGCATGTGGTTCTTTGCTATTATGGCATGAGTTTTTCTAGGTGTGACAATGTTTTCAACCTAGCCTTTCCATTTCCAGATGCCATGGTATGATGGGGTTCTCATGTTTTGGTTGAGTTGGATTTCCAATGGATTCAACGCTGAGTGAGGTGGATCTTCGAAAGAAAGAACACATGGCCTAGTGATCCTTGAACCAAACTTTGGATTGTGGTAAAGCCACTGACCTAGTGATCTCTGAACGAGACTGTGGCTTGCAGTAAAGCCAGGTATTGTATGCCTTGATGAGCCTAGGAATCCTCGATCGCTTAATGGCAGGATATACGATAAAGCCTATAGGTGGTTTCCCTTGATTAGGCCTAGGAATACTTGCCGGTGAATGGCGAGATATATGGTAAATATTAGAGGGTGGAGTCTCGGTTTAGGGCATAGCGATCCTTGGATCGAACTGTGGGTTGCGGTAAAACCTAAGAGACTAGGAGACATGAAAATTCATCACGGTGTAGGTGGAGAAATCTGGTGGCATTCGTGCTTGTTTTGGCCTAGTGATCTGGTGGAGGTTATGGTAAATCCTGTTATTACATGTTTATTGTGTTGGCCTAGTGATCCGATGTGGATTGCAGTAAAGCCTAGTTTCTATTGATGAGGGTGAGGTGGTTTAGCCTCGGGATGCCCTGGTTGGTTCTTTTGGTTTGAGTCCCACATTCATGCTTGGAATATGGCACGGGGGTGATTGGATGAAGAGAGATTTGGCTCAACCAATCTATGGTCGGGTGGAACGTGGTAGTCCCATCCCGGGTTGGCTTTTGCATTCATTAATAAGAGGTTCTTTCCTTGGTATCTTATGTGTAAATGTATTGGTTTATATGTGGATTCTATGGCTGATGTATCCTTGATATTTCTGTTGTTATTACGCTGGTTATAAGCATGTATTATGAAAGTGACGATGTATAGCTCTCCTCATGTTTTGATTTTTAAATGAATCAATAATGTATCTATCAGCTAATAGATGATAATTCAACTAGTGATATAAGGAATAATGCTTCTTAGTGATTCTCAGATAAGTATGAGACCCTTATGCTGAGATATGTTGTTTAAACATGTAGATTACATATTTGTGACTTGTTTGATGAAATCCTGTCATGGCTAGTAGGGGTCTAGTCTAGACCTTGTCAATGTTTTTGCAAATGTATTATTGTTCCATTGTGTAAATTCATTTCTGAACCTGTCATTCAGTTCTGGGCAGTGATCTGGGCTCTGGGCCTGAAAAAGTGGCACAAATATTGGAGTCGTAGGCACATGTCTGAGGAGAAAATTCCCCAAATACATGCATACCCATGCTGTGGGAGCGTTTGGAGCCTCTTAGACGCATGATTGTCCATATCAAGGGAGAGTCTGGGGATTTAATGGTCTAAAACTTCAGTTGGTCTTAGGGCCTGAGTGGTTGGGATGGCTCCTGGGAGTTTTGTTACTGATGTGGAAGGTCTGTGTGGTGTGTTTTCATCAATTTCACTTCCTTAAGGTCACCTAGGAGGTTGAACTCATTATAGTGGTCTCTCTTCACATATTTACCCCGGTTGGCCAGTTACTTAAGTAGATGTGGGATGAGGGTGTTACACAAGAATTATAGGGTATCTTCCTTAGATATTCATTCATCATGGTTATGGGTCATCCACAAACCCACGATTCATCTAAGTCCATTTTCTAGGCTGCACACTGTTAGTATCATAGTTAGTCACAAGCATTACATGGTATATATATCCTCGGATCTTCGCTCATCACAGTTATGGGTCAACGACACAAAAAACTTCTCTTTAATGGCTATTGGTATTCAACAAATACTTCTCAAGAGGGAACTTCATGCAATGGGGACCATTGCTTTTAAGGGAGGATGAATGATTCGAATGGAAAGTGGTATCGACCATTGTTATTCATCCACCCATGGTATTTATCTACCCATGTTATTTATCTACCCATGGTATTTATCCAACCATGGAATTTACCCATAGTATTGTAACTTAAAAAGGCTATAAAAAACCTCATTTTGTAAAAGCACAGATTGCCTGCCACATGTAGTTGTTATAGTTATTCTCTGTTTTAATAAACACGTTTCTTTGTTGTTTTTTTTACTGTGTTCTCCTCTTTTTCTGGCATTTCAATTTTTCATATCATGGGGGCCTTCCCAAACTCCAGATCATCCTCTATTGAAAATGCAATAATAAAGTCTCAATTTTGAATTTTTCCTTAATTAAAATTGAGAAAATTTGAATTTTCACTTGAGTAGACAACTTGGAGGAGTTAACTGAGGTGACATAACACTTTTCAGTTAGTTAAGAACAATCAATTCAATATAATGAGTTGAAGTTCAATTTAATTGAGTTGATTCCTAAAATATAGGAGTCTAGCTCAATTAATTCAAGTTAGGGACATGAAGTTCAGTCGTGTATAGTGGGTTCTCAAATTTTAGGAGCCTAGATTGAGTAAATTTAAATTGTAGCAATTTAGTTTAGTTAAATTGAGTTATGGTTAGTTAAACTAGTTCTAAATGTTGGAGGAACTAGTGGAAGGTCAAGTTGTGGAAGTGGAATTTCAACCACACTCAGTGATCATCCATATAACTAATCAATCAACCTAAATTAGTTCATGCATGCAGATAATTCTAGTTACCCAATTGATATGGATATTCCAAGGTAGTGTACTATCAGTTGTATCATATTCCAATGTGTACAGATGGTGCATGCAGTCAGAGGAAGGACCTAAAAGAATTGCGTAATCCAAATGACAAAATTTCCTAAATAGTAGGGGACTAATTCCAAGAGGAACAACACAAGGAAATAGGAGGTTAGAAGGCTTGAAAATTGGCTAAGTATTGGCTACAGTCAGTCAGTCAAGCAAAGGAATAGACTATACACTTGCAGGGTGCGCTTTGGCTTGTACAAGCATTGTATTTCTTCTCTATTCACTAATTAATGCAATATAGATAGTAAGGGATTTTGAGTAGTTGATTTTCGCTAGATAAATCTCCATGCATGTGTGATGTTTCCTTTTGCATGTCTCTGATTCTTGTTTTAGATGGTGAATTAACTTCCACAGATCAGTAGAGTAGCTTCAAGTCTTGTGATTTAGCAAATTTCACGAGCAGTATTGAATCTACACATTAATTTCTACATCCTCTTATCAGAAGAATAAGATAATGTTGTAATACCTTACAATGAGGTCGTAGTCAAAATATCTCTTATCAGAAGACTTAAAGGATGTATTGGATGTGATCTTTCAAGATAACCAAAATTAATTACAAAATAAGCCACAACATAAAAAAAATAATTGACAAGGTTTTCACTGATTAAGATGAACAAATTTCTCATATCAAGGATCATTGTCACAATTTAGTTGCACAAATAAAGAAACTAAAACATAGAAATAAGATGTAGCAAGAAAAACTAGAAGTAATTATCAATGGAAACTCTTTGATCTGCATAGAAATAATGATCAATCTAGTGGATTTCGTGACATAGTTATATGTTGAAGTACTAACGATAAGGACAAAACCCTAGAAAATGCAAGTATTTCTAGTAATAAAAAGCAATGATCACAAATCAGTACAAGTATACGAAGAAGACATAATACCACTGGTGGATCGAGAAAGCTCCATGATTATGATAAGGAAAGACCATGTTGCAAGGATACCTTATTGACATTATAATAAGAGGAATTAAAAATGGAACCATTCAAAATATCGATGTTGCATCAAATAAAGGTAATATTTAACCCATATTCTAAAGAAGATCAATTATAATGCAATTTACTTTGAAAATAACAATTATTCTTGGAATCATAATATCAAAGGATCTATCCAAGGATCATATAAACACATAATTCCATAGAAGATTGAACAGGGGTGGACTGATCCTTCAATAATATGCCAATTATATTTATTGCTTCAAAGACCACAATGCTTAGTCTTTTCTACTATGGCAACATTAAGAATAGAGTTTCATGTGAAAGCATTATAAGCAAGGTAAGTTTAAGGTTACCACAAACTTATTATTTGTTCCTAATTACTTAGTTCACAAGCTCGAATATTTATTGGATTTTATGGATGAAGAGATCGAAGAAGTGGATGATGGGGAGGATGAATCCCCTAGCTTGACCTCATTTTTAAGATCTCATTAGGAATTGATAGAGTTACATCTCTATAAAAAAGGACTTAAATGACATGAAAGGAGTAGAAGATGTGGTTTCTAATATAGTCATATATGGATGGTATAAGATTGAAGTGGATGGAATAGATAAGACAAAGTCTTTAAGGTCCTTGGATGGATGGGAGAGGGAGGGAAAGGATACTTAACCTATGTCTCATTTCAATGAAAAATTATGTCTTTTATGTGAAATCTTTTAGTGGTTCATATGAAACAGCAAGTCATAGTTTAGTTTAGACAATTAATGCACCTTCTAGAGAAGATAAGGTTACTCCAAGCTTTAATGATGGTAAATAAGAAACCGTGTCAAATGATAAGAAGAGAGGAAGGAGTGATGATATTGATGGTCCATAAGTAAAGGGATTTTTTGGAGCAAGTTGAAGAAAAATAGCTCATAAGTGCATAAGGATGAATTTGGAGAAAGTTAAATTGATAGTTAGGCCAAATGTAAGCTTGAATAAAGTTGAAGGGTGATGGAGGGGACCCTTATTAAATATTTTATGTAGGAATTAATTAAAAGGGAAACCCCAAAATTTTATGAATGGACACTAGAGGTCAAGAGGTTATTCACTTGAGGTTCTTAGTAAAAAAAATGGAAATGGGGGTGATTGAGTTTGTGCCTTGAAAAATGGAAATTTGGGTTTGGACCCAAGGACAAAACCATCTTATGTCCAACAAATTTGGGTTTTTCTTTTATGCCCTATAATGGAAATCTAGAATAAAAATATTTTGGAGAGAACTTGTGGAGCATTTGGTTGTTTCAGATGTTGGGAAGACAAGTTTAAGGAAAATGAAGTCATGAGGGTGATTAAAATTTTTGTGGGAGCTTGGCTTGAGATAAAGGTTTCTTACAGAGTTGGAAATTTAATGTGTCTCCTAGATGCTTGTACAATATCTATACTTTTATAAATTTATTTTCATATGCAAAGTTTTCCACGAATTAAGCCATAACTAGAGTAATTTCAAAAACCCTAAATGATATTTCCTCCATACCATAAATGTATGGGTAAATAAATATAAATTTATTGGAGATTCAAAGTTGGAAATGGAGCATTTTGGGATTAAGAATAATTTAGAATGTCAGGCTTCATAGCCTCTCTCTTGTGTGGAGAAGGTCAAACTTGAACTCCTTTGAAATAATAGAATAACTCCCATGATATACAATTAGATCAATCTGTTGTGCGGGAAATCATTTCTACGGACAGACCTCTGGGAGGATCTAGCAACAAACTAGACAAATATGCGCAAAATTTCCTAGCTTATATGAGAAAATACAAAGGAGGATAGATGACCTACCTCAGTCTGATGCTAAAATCTATTGGTGTCATCCTTGATTCTCTCGCTTCCAAGTTCAATCTCCTCTTCATCGTTAGGAATGAATACCTACAAGGAAAATCATGTGGAGACAACAAATACATACATAGAAAAACTATTACAATATAAACCATAAAACAAATCAAGGAGTATTATACTAAATGAGCAATGATAGACACATTTATGGAAAGTAAACATGTAATGTATTATAAATAGAATAGTAAATGGAGCACTAAAACCACTTAAGCCTTGATGTTGGAAGCCTCCTTTAGGTGAGTTTCCAAGTCCTAGCCTCAACCTTCAAGCACTCCTTTCTCCTTAACAAAATGGGTAGCATTTGGGCATAGTTCAGCACTAGGAAGGAAACCAAGCAATAGCCAAACAACAACTAACCAAAAGTAGATGGTAGGGGTTTGATTTATAGGGAAGGAGAGGGAGTTTAGGATCCACTAAAGGAGGGAGAGGTTCCACATTTCAAGGGGAAGATCCATGAAAGTAGGATCAAGAACCAGGAGTGGGAGGGCTCGCTCTAATCCTCATTCAACTGCAACCAACTCGCCGTTCTCAAGACTTCTAGTCGGAGAAGATTCTCCATTTTAGGAAAAATTTCCTGAAGAGGACCAACACGGATTTTCCTATCAAAAGGAATGTTACCAATGCTAGTCACTAGTTAGAAAAAAGGTTACCAATGCAGGTTTATTTGCTAAAAGTAGCACTGGACTTGCAAAACAAGGTTTTGGACAAGTTCTTCAAAATTTCTTCAAGGCAAGTCTTCCTTCTGTTCTTCAGGGATGCTTATGAACATGTTTCATGGTGAATACACTGTTTTTGATAGCTTTAGTCACTTTGTGACACTTGCAACATTGACGAAACAAAGTGCGACACTTAGGATAAGAGACTGGGAGTGCAACAAAACACTGTATAACACACTCTACACAAGTGTATATGTCAAGTGGCTAAGGTGTGCATATCTTTCACACACCCCTATGATTTAAGTAATACATTTAGATTTTTTCTCTATTGTTGATTGCTTGGGTTCTAAAATTCTACTCCATCGAGGCTTATGGATAATGACGATAGGGTTCAAGGTTATTCTCCTCAAATTCCTAGGCTACGAATTGTTCTATCTTTGATGGAATACCATAGAATTATCATAAGTCTATTTATAAGGAATCAAAATAAAGAGATGTGTGTTTCCCCTTATAAAAAAGTTTCAAGCCCCCCTCCTACTTTTAAGGGTCTTGTAATTGTGGACATTCATAAGGGAATGAATGAAGAAACCATCTGTAAATTAATTTCCCCTTAACAATGATGGTCAACGAAACCTCATAAACCTTCATTCAAACTCACTTACCTACTAGGGTCGAAAATGGTTATATTGAGGAATCATAGGAAGTGGAAGGAGGGTTGGCCATTGATCTAGAGATTCTAACCATAATTGGAAGAAAATACTTTATTTCCAAAGGGAAATATTGGTCAAGGAAGGAAGTTAGAAGGGGAAATAAACTTATCATTAGTGGGCTTCTTAGAGTTTGAAAGACCAAAAAATCAGGCTAAAATGATAATTCATTCCCTAAAATATAGAGGAGTTAGGGGTGTCCTAAATAAAAAAGTCCATAAAATACTTGGAATGACCTATAGTCACGATTCCAATCTTCTTTAGGAAGAAATGTGCAATGGGTCAAAATCACTTGAAGTTTTTTCATGTTACATTAAATATTTTAATTTTTATAAGTAGGTCGTACTTTGGGGTTTCTAGTTTCTAGGTGGAACACTAATCTTGAACCCATATTCGCCAATATTATGCACACATGAATTGAGATAGAAGTTAAATCAAATATATTGTGGAGAACTTATAGAATCATAAATATGTATGGGCCCCATGGATACAATTTTTTGTATAGGAAGGGTTAGGAGCATCTAGATTTTGGAAAGGGAATAATAATTCTAACGGTTGACCTCAACTTGAACTTGAATTAGAGGAATATATAGGGGTAAGTAGCAAGGAGGGACCCTCTTTCAGATTACTTTACTTAATATTTTTAAGAACAAGACATTATTGAAATGCAAGAATAGGAAGAAGAGATATATCTAAGGGGATAAACATGTTTCTTGCTTCTAATAATTTAATCAAATATAGAGCCAACATCAAATCCTTAATGGGTTATAGGGGGTATTCAAATCATCTACCAATATTATTTCAACTCAAGTTTCGTAACATACTCCCTTACCACCCATAGTCCCCTCTAAGGGTAGAAGGAGGCATTTACTATTTTGACCTGACCTCCAGTGTCCTGTTATTGAAATGGGGTCAAATTTTTTTTCCTTTTTCAAACTCTTTCAAACTCAAAACAAACATCTCCATTGGTTCATCACGTCTAGACCTTTTTGACGATAATTTTTTTTCTTTCTAAATTTGACTTTTGCATCATAAGATATGCTTTTTTAAAAATATCTTTATTAAAAACTTTTCCATGTCACCATTTACTGCCATGTGGTGCCCATGTAGAATTCCACCTTGAAACCATGTCACCTTGAGTGAATCAATGTTATAATTCATGTTAGGTGGCATGCCATGTGGCACAACTCATGTCCTCAAGAGTGGTCCCCAACGGATTCCTCCATAACGTGAAAAATGCCTATTTCACGTTATATTAAATTTTTCTGCCCTGGCCCTTTTCCTTATATCTCTATTATATTTTAGCTTTACTAGGTCCTTAACCATTTTTATTACATTAATTAAACATCTTGGCACCTGAATGGATAGTTTCACATCACCAAATAGGAAGACTCTTTCTATAGAGTCTGACATTTCCGACCCCCTCGTGCTTAACAATTCTGCGACACACCTAGTATCCTGGTGGCTCAACAGCCTAGTGGTCTGGGATGACAACTTTGTCATCGATCGTTGGGAACAATTCATGTCCCAAATTCCATCTACCACTTGCCTCCTCACTTTCCTATAGTTCTTTGCACCCAATTCCCTAGTAATGACATCTTCTTGTTGTCACCATGATATCATCCATTCCACATTTCCTCCTTTGAGAGTGCCACATGTCATCGAATTTCGATCCACTTGGATTCTCAAAAGATCCATTCCTAGGTGCCACATGTCACACCACCAAGGTGACACGTCACCCTTAGTACAAGTCATCTACCACGTGGCTATGGGCCTCACCATACTCTCATCCATTGTGAATCAATAGTTTCCAATTAAAAGGATTTTGGGGGGCTTACGGTTCAAGTTACACATATGGTTTTAAGGTTTTATTAACCTTGGCCTAACTCATAAGTGCATATATATGAAATCCCATGCCACGGGGTCCCATTTTCATACAACGAGCGTAATACTATGAGAAGATTAACAATCTCAATTAAAATGAGAGAGATAAGGGGCAGGGGGATCTCTCAATTAAGGTTCCCTCTTTGAGTTCCACAATGCACATTCAACGGTTATCATCAACCCCACCTAAGCTTAGAAGGAATTGACCTCTAGGCTGCAAGCACTTATGTGTGTGTGTGTGAGTGAGTGAGTGTGTAATAGATGTTATTCCTCCTAAGATTATAAATAAACACAGGATCAATATTCTAACAATTTTAGATACAATCAAATAATTATTTAATAGGGATTGGACCCTTTCCTTTATACTCAAGCCCTTTAAACAATTGAAGGGTTAAAATTATGCAAAGGGATAAACCTATTCCTTTAGAAAACACTTAGGGTTTCAACATTTCACTTTCATATAATAAATCACATTTACTACTATTAATATACACGATTTAACAACTTTGTGACCAATATGTGAGATTCAATACAGGGAGGCTGAATTAACATAACAATCATACATGAAATAAAAATTCCTCTTCAATTGCACCAAATTTAACATCATTCATTCACAAAAGAATCAACATTCCTCTAAATAGAAGTCGGATCTTCCTCCTAAGAAATATGACTATTCCTCCATTTAAATTTATATAAATAAATGATGACTCAAGATAATTTGAGGAGCAAATCTCGGTGAAGAAAAGACAGAAGAAGAAGTGAAGTTCACATCTCATGAACTGAAGGAGAATTGACCATTAGATCGATTCAAAATTTTTGTGTAGAAGGTCGAGCTATTGCAGTAAAATATAAGAGCGTAGAGAAAATAGATGGGAGTAGAACTCGTCTAAGGATTTAAAGAAGAAAATGTGACTTGAAGCCCAAACCTATGAACTCTAGCATTTTCACCTTGTGACATTGCCTCTGGATTTGTTGTGATTCAAGTAGCTCAATTGGTGGAGAAATCTCAAGCTAGTACAAACCTGTAACAAGAGTACCCTCAGACCTATTGCAAGCAAAATTTTGAACCTATTCTTGTACCTCAGATCTATGCATGAGATCAAACCTGTGTATGTGGTATTCAGGATTGTGGGATACCCTATATAATTCAGATTCGTGGTTTCAAATTTGTATTTGAGAGTTTTGAGCATTATTGGAGTAGTATTTGTAGGCATTGTTTGGAGGATAATACTTTGGCATAAAGGCATACTATTTAGCCTCTCTTAAAGCACTCTAGTAACACTTTTGAGAGTAGACTTGAGGAACTATCTTGAAAAAAACTCTTATAGAAGATCTATTAAACTTGGAGTAGTCCTTACCAATTGTCAGCATACTTTGATTAAGGAATATTGATTAAGCATATTGAATTAAAGGGCAATAAAAACAAACCTCTAGAAAAATAGACTTCCTTATGCACCATTAAAGAATTTGTAGACTTTATTGGGAAATTCAGAAGCAATCATTGAAGAACCCTTGTAGCAACAATTTTAAGACAATCTTGAAGCATTGTGTTGAATACATTTTGAAGCCCTTACTAGAAGCAATAATATTGGACAACATTTGAGAGTACTGGGCATCGTATTTGAAGTAGTATTGTTGAAAACATCCTTGTGAAGACTTGGTTTGATTTGAAGAACCTTTGAAGACATCATCATTGAGAAAATTTTGAAAACCACTTGAAGCATAATTTGAGCCTTGATTGAAGGGTGGACTTGTATAAGACATTGAAGCATAATTGAAGGACTCTTCAAGTCTTGTTGAAACATCCTGTTGAAGAACATTCTAAGAGTGGTGTGCAAATATATTGGAGTAGCATTTGAAGAACATTTGAACACCTTGGAGAATATCTTGGAGCATCTCATTGAAGACATCTGGAAGCATTATTGAAGACTTGTAGAAGCTAATCTTGGAGACATTGATGCATAACTGAAACCCTCATGAAGTAACATTGAAGAAACCTGTTTTGGGTATCATGAATAGTTGTGGAGACATCTTTTGAGGTTGATAAAGTTGTCAGTGATGAAAGAAGTATTCTTGAAGTTTGACTGAAAGAAATATTGAATATTGTCAAGGCTTGTTGCAGAAGGTATTGAGGAAGCCTTGAAGAACCATTATACTTGTCTTGAAGAGTTGAAGCAGAGGGTTGGAGCCGTAGAGGATAGGAGTCATCAAGAAGATTATGTTGGATCTTGTGCCAATGAAGAAGGTTGGAGCCCTAAAGGTACAAGGTTGGAGCCTTGTGGAAGATATGGTTGGAGCTTCATGAAGACCAAGTTGGAGATTGACACCATACCAGTCGAAGCATGGTTTATTGAAGATTGGTGTATTCATCTAGGGTTGGAGCCCTAGACATTATTATACTTGATTTATTGTAAATAAGAGGATTGGAGTCCTTGTTATTGTTGATCAATAAAATTATTTATATCAATGTTCATTTTTTATTCAAGTTATAAGTGATCTTAATTGGTATAAAAATAACAATTGTAAAGGAAATATTGATTCACCCCACACCCACCCACCCACAACCCCCCCACCCCCCCTAATATTTCCAACAATTGGTATTAGATCCAGTACCTTCACTCACAACCTTACAACTGGAAGGTAGGTCCTTAGAATACAAATGACAAAGTCAAGGAAGAAGGATTTCAAACCATTTGAAATCTCCATTGTTCAATGGAAACTTTGAAATATGAAAGGCAATAATGAATAATTTCTTAATGACTCAAGGTTTTGAAGTCCGGGAATCAATGATTACTGATAGCACGTTGGAAGAAGAATACAAGGAACATAATGAAATAGCAATAAAGGAAATCTTGAGTGGGCTACCAAATCCTATAATGGTCAAAGCGGAGAAATGTTTATGAACAAAAGAACTTTGGGAATATATTCAAGATCTTCATTCAAAAGGATTGATGGTCGTAACTTCCAATCAAGAAGATGATTGCATAAAGTACAAAGATGAACCAGAGAAAAAAATTGAAGGCAAAGGTGAAGGCACAATTGCATAAAGGAATATAATGATTTGATTTGAATTGGGACAAATTATTAATGTTGTGCTAATTCCCCTCATTAGAATATAAAAATGTGCTTGAGGTTTGACTCCAAAATAGCAAGTAAAAGCATGAATTTTATATGTTTTTACTTAAGTTAGTTTCATGAAGAAAACTTAAAACATGAAACCAAAACATTGAATGGAAGCATGCATCAAACAATAATACACCAGCCATTGATAAATGAGTTCACCCCTCCTGGGCTACATCTTCTTGGATCAACTCTAAAGGCACAACCCCTTCTCATTATGCTCAATATCAAGAAAAGAAGAGCACATAAGCTGCTGGAATAGAATGGCTAGTTTATCCTTCAAAGAAACAACTTCCTACAAAAGTTCTCACTCCATAAACATGTTAACCTACAGTTAAACATGTAAATCTTCAACAAACACAGACATCTTACATCAAGACCCCATACTCCAACTTCCAAGAACATAAACAATACTATAATCCACTTGAATTACTTAAACAATTCTCTTTCTCCATACACATATAGAGAAAAGAAGAAATAAAGCTACAAAATTGCTGTAATGGCTGTTGTAGAAAGAACATGGAGGCTAGAAGACCCTTGCAAGGACATCCCATCTTCAAACTCCTGCATAAACTAAATCAACGCTCTGGTTGACTAGGGCACCCATAAGCTTGACTTTAAAATAATCCTATCTAGAAGTGCTCCTTTGATCCCGAAACCTGTTCCAATGGGTTCAAAATGCCCAAAAATGGAAATATATCCTCTTTTTGCAATTCATTTGGTCAGAAAATGCCTTACTTATGACTTCTACCAGTCTCTCCACAATTTTCTCCTCCAAATTTGGTTTAATGCCAGTTAAATTCAATATCCGCAGTTAAAATTGATAGTTCCGCCGAAATCAGCGTTTCGCCATCATTCCTGCCTATCTCGCGGTTAAGCGCCGAGTGGTCACATGCGGAGTGGTGGGCCGGTGGTTGACGCTATGGTTCTGTAGCTCTGTCAGATATTGCAACCGCAATCGTCTATAGGTGGAGAGACAGATGACAACACTCCTTCAGAAACTACGATTGCTGATCTAGTGGACCCGACGAGTTATAAATTACAACTCTGAAAACATATCGCGTCTAGGACTTATCGCAATTAGAACTCATCACATTTCTTTATTGCCGATCACTGCCGTAACTATATCGCAAATCACAATCTTTTTCTGCGATTGCAATATGTGATAAATCACATTGCAAACAACCTTTGCCGGGGGCCAATTCTAATCATTATGCGATATGCGATTGTAATCGCACTACATCGCAACCTACTATGCACCGGGGGTTGATTCTTTTGTACTTGTCCACCTTCGATATTTGATTTGCGGGGGCCAATGGAAACCTGCCACTTGGTGCTTCCTGATTCACTGAGACCTTTTCCATGTCATCCAGTCAACCTTGAACTTTGACTTGCTCTAACTTCTGCATACAAGCTCAAATTTGAGTGCCGTTCACACTATTGGATTCATAATGACGAGATCTTCGATATGAAGCTAAGCTTATTAGGATTCTGAAACTTTTATTTTTTGGCAAATTTTGAGCTTCTGATCATGAAGAGATCTCTGAAGTTGTTATTGAAATAGATCTCAAGACAAAGATTGTGGTTGATGTAGAAGAGATAAGCATGTTGAAAAAATAAAATGAGGAACTCACTGAAGCAAGCAAAAGATGGTGACCATGACCTTGATAAGATAAGGAAGGAAGTTGACCTCTTCAAGATTCAAGTATAACAAAGATATAAGGAGATCACCAAGCTTACGAGGGAATTGCATCAAAATAGGAAAATTCATCATGAAGAAGTCATACCCATAACAAATTAGTTGGATAAAGAAAAGAAAAGGGAAGACATTTTGTCAAGCCATCTTGAACAAATACATGAGGACTTGAACAAACTTGAAGCAAAAATTGGCCAATACAAGGAATAGGTCTCCTCCCTTAAGTCTTAGTTGGAAGAAATAAAGAAACAAGCACAAGGAGTTGAAAAGGTGATGGAAGTTTTGACCTTCCTAGAAGGACAAGTAGGTGAAGCAGAAAAGGAAATAAATTCTATGACACACTAACTTGAAGAAAAAAATGAAGAAATATTCAAATTAAAATCATTTGTCACCTCTCTCAAGGCCCAAACATGTGAAGCAACAAGGATGAAGGAAGAAATGAACAACTGTTTAGCAAAGAAGGATGAATAAGCAACAAGAAGGTGAAAGAAGAAATTCATATCCTAGGGAAAAAGTTGATCAAATGAATAAGAGTCTAAAGAGCTCTCAAACCCTAGCTGACATCCTAAGCCATCAAAGATCCCCCCTTGATAAATTTGGTCTTGGTTATGCAGGTGAACCCTCTAGCAAAATTAATGCAAACCCTAATGCACCAAATAACAAGAATGTTGAAAAGCTTGAAAGAAATGTTGATGACCCCCGTTCCAGTAAAAGCAAGAAGATTAATCAAGATAATATTAAAGGAAACCCTACTCCAAGAAGGTATACAAAAGGTGTCAAGGATACAAGAGGCAATGGATATCATCAAAGAATCTCAAGGCAAAGGGACTTTAGAAGTACATCAAGGCAAGCATCATCCTCCAGGTACCAAAGTATATTTTTTGGTTATTTCTATTCTTGTACAAATTTTGGGCATATGGAAAAGGAATGTAGGGCATACAACAAGGACAAATATAATGGTCCTCATCATTCTCCAAGAAGAAACTTTGTAGGAAGAAATTATGCCTCCTCATCTATGTACAAAATTGAATGCTACAAATGTCATAATATTGGTCATATGGCTCATGATTGTAACTTGAATTGGGTTTCTAAACAAGCTAAAAACATAAAAACCAAGCATGAAAAGAAGGTTAAACAAGTTTGGAGTAGAAAGCATGTTGAACCAAAAGTAGATCACATAGAATATGTCTTAAATGCTCGAGACATCAATTACTATTGTTGATCAATTTAAGAAGATCATGCATATTGTTAGGGGGAGCTTATAACATTTCCAACATGATAACAAAGAAAGCAACATATTGTTAGGGGGAGCTGCCCAATGCTAGAATTAAAGAGAAGCATGATGATATGGGAAGCAACATGAGCAACATGATATCTAGAAAAAGCATTGTAATGACATGGGAAGTACTTGCTGGAAATATTTATCATGAAAAGCACCCCATTTTCCATTGATGTCAAAGGGGGAGATAATGTTGAAAGAGAGAAAGTATTTCCATCAATGAAAAAGGGAGAGATTGTTGGATAAAATTATCATTAATGTCAATAAAATAGAAACTTTGTGTATTGTTGAATATGACAAGACCCTTGCATTTCCTGTAAAGAAACCCTAACCCTAAATGTTATGCAAACCCAAAATGAGAAAACATTAGATCCTAAATATATAAAACCCTAACATTAATGCAATTGTGCATGGCTCTAACTGAGGATCCATCCCTAACCCTATCTTGTAAAATCCTGAATTCTTGCTCCGAATACCCTAAGCCTAAAAATCCCTAAAAACTAGTCCTAAATAATATTTATTTTATTTTATAAAAGTTATCAAATCTAATCCTAATCCTTAAAATCTTTGACATGATACCCTAAATATATAATAATAAAAAATAAAAAATAAAAAAATCGTATTCCTAATCTTTACTCCCCTTAATGCATAGCCACTGGTTCAAGTAATAAGCATATCTTGCCTCCCCGTAAGTACTGAGCAATAAACCAATTCTAATTCCAAAACTATACACAAGTTTATATTTTTAAAATTTAGACTTAGGACACAAGTCAACTCTTTCTCTATGTCGACCCCAATTCTAAACAGAAGTCGACTCTTCCTCCTAAGAAATGTGACGGTTCCTCCATTTAAAATTATATAAATAAATGATGACTCGAGCTAATTTTAGGTGTAGATCTCGGTGAAGAAAATACAGGAGCATAAGCGGAGTTCACATCTTGTGAAATGAAGGAGAATTGACCATTAGATTGATTCATTTTTTTTTTTTTTTGTGTAGAACGTCTAGGTCTTGCAGTAAAATATAAGAGGTAGAGAAAATAGATGGGAGCAGAACTCGTCCAAGGATATAAAGAAGAAGATACGACTTGAAGCTCAGATATGTGACCTGTAGCATTTTCGGCCTTGTGACATTGCCTCTGGATTTTTTGTGATTCAAGTAGCTCGATTGGTGGAGAAATCTCAAGCTAGTACAAACCTGTAGCAAGAGTACCCCCGGACCTGTTGCAAGCACAATTTTGGATCTGTTCCTGTACCTCAAATCTGTGCATGAGCTCGAACTTGTATCTGTGGTATTTAGGACTGTGGGATACCTTATAGAATTTAGATCTGTGGTTTCAAATTTGTATTTGAGAGTTTTGAGCATCTATTAGAGAAGTTTTTCTAGGCATTGTTTGGAGGATAGTACTTTGGCATAAAGGCAGACTATTGATTAAGCATCTTGAATTGAAGGGCGGCAAAAAAAACCTCTAGAACAACAAACTTCCTTATGCTCCATTGAAGATTATGCATACTTTTTTGGGAAGTTTAGAAGCAGTCATTGAAGAAACCTCGTAGCAGTAGTTTTAAGACAATCTTGAAGCACTGTGTTGAAGACATCTTGAAGCCCTTACTAGAAGCACTAGGATTGGAACTCATTTGAGAGTATTGGGAATCATATTTGAAGCAATATTGTTGAAAACATCCATGTAAAGACTTGGGTTGATTTGAAGAACATTTGAAGACGTCATCATTGAGAAAATTGAAGGTTGATCTTGTATCAGACATTGAAGCCTAATTGAAGTAATCTCCAAGTCTTGTTGAAACATCCTACTGAAGAACATTCTAAGAATGGTGTGAAAATCTATTGGAGAATATGTTGGAGCAACATTTGAACACCTTGGAGAATATATTGGAGCAACTCATTGAAGACATCTGGAAGAATTGTTGAATACTTGTAGAAGCTGATCTTGGATATCTTGATGCATAACTGAAACTCTCATGAAGTAACATTGAAGAAACTTGTTTTGGGTATCATGAAGAGTTGTGGACACATCTTTTGAGGTTGATAAAGTTGTCATTGATGAAAGAAGGATTCTTGAAGTTTGACTGAGAGCAGTATTGAAGATTGTCAAGGCTTGTTAGAAAAGGTATTAAGGAAGCCTTGAAGAACCATTTTACTTGTCTTGAAGAGTTGAAGCAAAGGGTTGGAGCCCTAGAGGTTAGGAGTCCTCAAGAAGATCAGGTTGGAGCTTATTCCAATGAAGAAGGTCAGAGATGTTCCAATGAAGAAGGTTAGAGCCCTAGAGGTTGGAGCCTCATAAAGATGGGGTTGAAGCCTTGTGAAAGATAGGTTTGGAGCCTCATAAAGACCAAGTTGGAGCTTGGCACGATACAGGTCAAAGCCTGGTTCATTGAAGATTGGGTCTTCATCTAGGGTTGGAGCCCTAAACATTATTATACTTGATTTATTGTAAAGAAGAGGATTGGAGTCGTCGTTTTTTGATTAATAAAATCATTTATGTCACTGTTCATTTTGTGTTCATGTTACAAGTGATCTTAACTGGCATAAAAATAAAAATTGTAAAAGAAATATTGATTCAAACCCCCCCCTCAGTATTTTCAACATCAACCCCATTAAGGCCACCATTCAACCCATGATTGATATTACCAACCACTTGATCTAACTTCCCAAGCAACCTCTTCCCTAAGATTTGAAATCCATGTCCCATATCTTATCCATTAAAATTTTATTACAACAGTGTTACCATTATTTGTAAGAGGGGAATTTTCCTAAAGGGGATGTTACAAACCTCTCCCCCTTGGAGGAACACCATCCTCAATGTTTTAATCCTGAATGCAATGAGAAACATGCTTAATCCTAAGCACAAATGAATGTGAGTTTTATACTTACAACTAAGTTTACAATTACAATTTACATATGTACTTGCTTACTTAACAACTAATCAAATATAATTTTTTTCATTAGATCAACCACTTTCCATGACTCTTTTTGCAATTTAATGGTGCTTGTGTTGCACCAAATCTGTCTTGATAATTTGGTCTTTTTCTTGGAGTGTTGATTGCCTCCATGATCAAGTGTTGCTATCCTTTGCACTCCTTGATTCTTCAACAAACAATCTGTCTCATTGGTTCTTGGAACACCCTCAATGCACCTTTGATTCCAATCATCCATGCTCTTGACCCTTTAAAACCAAATTATTTTATGGCATCCCCTTCTCTACTTCCTAGTCCCTGGGATGATCCAGTCCCTCTTCTATGTAGTCACTCGCCTTACAAGTTCAAGCATCCCCTTCTCTTCTTCTCAATCCCTCATGCGATCCATTCCTTGACAAGGTTTCCTTGAATCGAAAGAGTCTCAAAACGAAGGCAAGTCCTTGCCCAATACCTTCATATTGATAATGACATGCTTCATGGTAATCAATGAACACTATTGGGTGCTAATGTTCCATAATGTACCTATTCATTAAATCTTTAACCAACATGCCACTACATACTTGTAATACATTTATTACTACCGCTATTTAACCTTGCAGCCAATCCATTCATCCCAAACGGAGAAATTTCCATGCTTTCCTACATCATGGCATACAAATATCCATTAGACTCATCATAAATGAATTGTAATAAATTTAAATCATACCTCACTAGAAAATTATCCATGAAGTGGATCTTGCAATTTCACTTTGCTTCCTATCACAACAAAACTAGGTTAGGTCATTACCAAAACATTGTAAACTAGAATATAAAATCATGTTCATAATTTAGGAATTCATAAAATCAATTGAAATGCCAATACTTTCCTTGAATTGCTCTTGCTTCTTACTTTATAAACATTGGATCGGTTTCCAAACCAACAAGTACCCAGTGGCCTTCTCTCCTCTTGTATACACACCAGGTTGGTTGCCAAACCTGGAAAGAACCTAATGCCTTCTCTTCTCTTCAACTTCCATGCACTGGATTGGATGGAAAAATTGGCAAACACTTATATATATATATATATATATATATATATATATATATATATATATATATATATATATATATATATATATATATATATATATATATATATATATATATATATATATATATATATATATATATATATATATATATATATATATATATATATATATATATATATAAGCCCCCCCTCTCAATCGCTTCCCTGCGAATGTGGGCACTTCTAATCCTGGTAGTCTTCTATCAACAAAAATATAATTTTCCATCATAACTCCACCATCATCACAACTTCCACATCACAAATACATAGGGCATAACACATGTTTATATGTATACCTATATCATAGACACCATATATATGTATGTATGTATGTATGTATGTGGGGCATATATATATATATATATATATGTGTGTGTGTGTGTGTGTGTATGTATGTATGTATGTATGTATGTGGCGCTTATATATATATATATATATATATATATATATATATATATATATATATATAAAGTCCCCCCTCTCACTTGCTTCCCTATGAGTGTGGGCACTACCAATCTCGGTAGTCTTCTATCAACAAAAATATATTTTTCCATCACATTTCCATCATCATCACAACTTCCACATCACAAATACATAGGGCATAACACATGTTTATATGTATACCTATATCATAGACACCATATATATATGTATGTATGTATGTATGTACACACACACATTTCGATGCATGAATTACACATCATCATGACTTCCACGTCATCACAACTCCCAAGTTTAGGCACCCCCAAATTTTAGGTGGTATACTTGTATGTATTGTAAATGATAACATATGCATCTCATCCTTTAACCAAGGATTTATCTTGTAGCTAATATACCCATTGACATAGCCTTCAACATTTCATGTTAACAATGTAAACATGGCACAATAATAAGAGTTACAATCACATCATATCAAATCATAAATCAGGCAACGCTACTTCTTTCCCAATTGATTCCTCACACACTAGAGAATATTTATATTTCATCCACGTATGCATTAAATAAAATTTAAAATGTCATGCTTCCACAAGGATGTTCCCCGATAACACCTTGTCAGAGACAATGGAATTTTATATACACATATTTATCATTATGATAATGGGAACTACACATAATGACATATGTTAAATAAAGTTAGGGTTTAGATAATTCATTGTATTTATTGAAATCATGCCCAATATTTCAACAACGATTGCCAACATGGCCAAAGGAATTCTTTTATTTCAAATCCTGCCTTTTGCCTCTTCGCCTTGCTGATAATATCGATGGTTTATCTATGCCACTTCAATGTTCTGTTGCAGTTGTATATAGTCAATTTGTGGCCCATTTTCTAAAATTATATTCCATATTACTTGGAACTCGCTAAATAGTTTCGGCATGTTCTCCTTGATGCCAAGCATGCATGACCCAATTCCTAGCCTTCCTCAATTCCTCCACTGTTCATTACTTATATATAGGACCTTACACAAGTCACATAATTTTGTTGGATTCCACAATTTTATTTTATTTATATTATATATATATATATTTTTTTTCCACTGGAAAAATCGTAATCTTTCATTAACTTAGAAAAATTACATATTGTAGATGCATTTTGCATATGCTGTATGTTCTTCTGCCACATGTGGGTGGCTATATATCAATTCTGTCTGTTCAGTAGCAAAAATCATCATGCAGGATGTTCTTTGTTATCAGTTATATATATACAGATTGCCACGCAGGGCTTCAGGTTAAAATTTTTATCATCTATGTACAAAAAAGTTCCAAAAAAGTATCATTTTCAGATCTGTATCTCATGGGCTGGCTGCCCTGTGATAGTGTGCATCTATGTATGGGCGGTGGTAGTATTGGTATGCATTTGTTCCTCGCTGCTCCTGTATCATCCACTCTCCTCTGGGAAGTGCCGTGGCCTCCTTGGATAGTTGGTCGGCACTGCTGTTGTGTTCCCTGTAGATATGTTGACAAGTGATGTCAATAAATTGTGCCTTCAGTAAATTAATATCATCCAAAATGTTGCTGAGAGTGTGTGTGTGGCAAACAGTATTATTGTTAAACCAATCAATGACAATCTTCGAATCTCCATATATATGAATATGCATGCAATTGTGCCCCAATGCAAAATGCAAGAGATGACGGAGGGTAATGATCTCAGCAAAATTATTTGTGCCAGCTCCCAACCCCAGTTTTGCTTTGTAGAAATGCTGATCATTGATGAATAGTAGAAAACCTCCCCCACAGCCCTGCTGTTGGGCTGCGCCATCGAAGAATGCCCATGGGGTGCTATGATCTATATGTGGAGGGTCACGGGGTCTTCGAACCTTAGGCTGTGGCGGCTCAGGCGTCTCATGGTAGGCCGATATGATTTTGGCAGTAAGATGCGGCCAGTGCACAGGTTTATCTTCGAAGATCATTCGGTTTCGTGCAAGCCATAGGTACCAACAAATAATGATAGGCAGGCTTTGTAGCTTGGAGTTTTTGTGATGGTAAAACCAAGTTTCCCAGGTTCGATTAATATCATCGCCCTCCCATTTGCCGGTGTGTTGAATAGAGGATGATATAGATTGCCATATAGACGTTAGCGCAGAACAGTTTAAGAACAAATGAACGCTCGTTTCGGAGTTATGTTTGCACAGGGTGCACCAGGTCGGTCCATAGACTGCACGACGCATGAGGTATTCCCCAGTAGGGACAACACCCTTTAAGATACACCAGAAAAATAGCTTCTGTCTGGGGGGAGCGGTGAGTTTCCAAATAGAGTTCCACCAAAAAGAGATTGTGTCCGGAACCTTATGCGATATCAGAGTGTGATAGCCAGACTTTGGGGTGTATACTCCGTTCTCCGAATGATACCATACTAGCTCGTCCTGCCCTTGTTTGATCCTTATATGCGATTCTGATAATGCATTGATATATGCCAACCAGTCCTGATGCCAGAGTGGTGGTATATTGATCTGATTTGCATTTTTCCAGCGCTGTTCAAAAATGGAAGTGTTTTGTGGATCAACAATGTCAGCCAGAACTTTAATCCCCTGTGAGTGAAGATGTCGGATGAGTGCTTCAGGAAGAATGTGCCTACCGCCGCTACCATTCCAAGGATCCAGACCAATACGGACCTGTGTTCCATCATTGATTTTCCATACCAGATTATCCCTGATAAGAGTCATAGAGTTAAGAAGCGCTTTCCAAACTGGTGATATACCAGATTTTGGCCAGGTAGGGAGGCGAATCCAATCCAAGATATTGAGGGGCCAGATATATTTGTAATATGAAATATATGTCCAGAGGTTGTTTCCAGTGAGTAAGGTCCACCCCATTTTAGCCGCAAGGGCTTGAGCGAAAGTAGGGAGATCTTTAAGCCCCCATCCACCCCATTTCTTTGGAGTGGCGATCTTCTTCCATCCAACCCAAGAAAATATGCGCTTTTCCTGATTCCCATTCCACAGGTATCTATTGCAAGTTTGTTGTAGCCTGGCCAAGATGCTGCGCGGGATCCAGGCTAATGCCATCCAAAAGACCGGGGTAGCTTCCAGGACAGCCTTTACCAGAACGAGTCTGCCTGCTCTTGAGAGATGTCGATGGCTCCAGATATTGAGGCGCTTCTCCAATTTTGCGACTAGCCAGACCCAGTCCGCAATCTTTGAGCTGAGAGGCTTGATCCAGAACCCCAGATATTTGAGGCCGAGGTCTAAGGGATGGATGCTATAAGGAAACAACTGCAGGGCCAGATGGGATTCATGGATAGAAGTTCTGGAGAGAATAATGGAGGATTTTGAATGGTTGGCAAGCATCCCAGTGGCAGATGAGAAAAGAGTGATAATGTTCGAGAAAGAACGGGAGTCTCGAATGCTGCCATTGGATTCCACTCAACTTGTTCCCTAGGCTCCATGGATTTTCTTCCACACCCAACAAATTATCTCAAAGCCCTAGGACACAAATGTGAGGGGAAAAATCAAGAAGGATGAGTTTAACTATGAAAACATGACATCAATCATCAAATTGAAAACAAAAAATGGCACGACCATGCATAAAATCAACAGTCAAAATGGAAATTAAAATGTAATTTTCAGCCATGAAGCATAAACACATGCACATTAAGTCATTTATAATCAATTCAATCCCATGAATTTTGGTGTTCATTGCGTCTTTCACCTTCATATATATATATTTCAAGGAGCTTGCGGGGCTGCTCTCTCCTCTCCTCCAACATTACCTGGTACTGGCTCATGTGTTGGAGGAGATTGCGAGTTGCACTCTTTATTTGGTTGTCGGTTGGGATAGTCCCTTTTAAGGTGCCCCCTCCACAAAGCTAATAGGAAAACACCTTCTTTTCCTTCTCATCCTTTTGAGGCCTCTTTCGGGCTCTGCTGGCATGGTTTTTGTCCACATCTCGAGAGGTTGATGCATGCTGCAACAACCCTTGTATGCATGACAAGTTATATATTAAAATTGTGCTTAGTATTTCCTACTCATTTTTCCTTTTGAGGAGTCTACTATTTTACACCTTGTATATTTCTAGTTCAACCTTCAAGCTCTTGAAGGTTTTTTCTCTTTCATGGAAGGTACTCCTCTCCTATTCATGATTGACTCTACTGACCATGCTGTTTCTTCATACTGCAACTAAGATTTCTATGTGTTTCCATACATACTCAATTGTTAGTGCACTAATAAAATATAAACAAGTATACCATCTTCCATTTTTCCTTTACAAGTGTGGTGAAGTAAAATTATAAGTGAGGACATAAACGAATTCCTCTAGCCCGATAATGGGTCTAGCCACAACAGATACATTCTATGGTATTTCCTTAGGTTAGAATCAATCAAGAGGGCCTACCTCTTGGTCGCTTATCTTGCTTGATGATGTCCTCGCTTGCTCACTCTAAAAATCTCTTGCTTCCTTCTTCAAGCTCCTGAAACAAGTAAACAACAACAACACACAAACATAATAATAGACAAATTGCAATTCAACCTACTTAATGAGTCAAGAATCATTAAGACACAAATATGTAATATTACAAAACATGTAGGAAATCAATCGATAGTTGCATATATTAATATCAAAGAGAGATTACAACCATTCGTCTTGATGTCGCAGTCTTCCTCTGACAAGACCAGGTTCCCACACACTTCTGCTAGCACTCCATGATGGCTTCAAACAACAATAGTTTAAAGGATCTTCCCTTTAGGTTTCACTCCAAACCAAACACACTTCTCCCTCACACAACTAGATGGCTACAACTAGTAATAGCTTGCTTGTCTAATCAAAATAGTATACTCACACTTAGCCAACACTCTAACTATGACTAGCTTGTGCTTGGGAAGAAGGGAGGTTTATATAGGAAATATGGATGGGAGATGGATTCTCTTCTCATGGAAGAAGGAATTATCCATTGAGGTAGTTCCATCATTATAGGGGAAAGGAACCCAAACTTTCATCCTCGACCCCATCCAGCCAAACCATTTACTAATTTAAAAAACTTTCCATAACAGGACCAGTGCGACTAGAACACAGCTCGATCGCACCGGTTGATGCAAGGAATAGTGCTAATATCTACACATTGATGCAGGGGAGACAAAGGTCATTAGCTTCACCCTTGTAAACTGGGAAAAACATAAGTTTAAGGAGAAATGGTGCAAAAGGGAAAATATCTGCTCATGGAGAGGGACATAATGGGAGTTTCTCCATGAAAGCAAAGCATGCGGGGTTCACTGTAGAGGTAATCTAGGATCAAGGAACGGGGAGTACAAGGACATTGACAAAATGATGTGTAACAACAAGGCAAGCACATTACCTTGCAGCTGTTCACACATCCTCAAAATTATCAACAATCACATGTCTCAACTAGGGAACAATTAAACATATACATCAACCTTGTTTTAAAATTTACAAATAAATATATGTATATAATCATATCATCATGGTTACCATCATGCCATTTCAATTTTTAAAGGTTAATGTTTTACCAAGACCATAAAAAATGATTAAACTCAACCATTATTACCAAGTTTTAAAACTAACCCTAGAATTTTAAAAATTAACCTGTAAAATTTAAAAGTCAGACTTCTTTATCAGTCAACATTAACAATTTTCTTTTTTTGTAAACATTATCCTTCTTACTAAGGCCCAATAACCATTAATTTTATCCTCTTTATTACGGTTAGCATTCATGGCCTATGCATTCTCAAAAGGTCAGTTAAAAAACCATCTATGACATAAGAATCCACCATTTGTGCAATTTACAATCATCAAATTTATGAAATGCATCATAGGTATACATGAAATCTTCAATTCGTGCATAAGCACTCAACCCCAATGCCACATCCAACACCCACTTGCACAAACAAGCAATCACCATACATTAAAAAATCATAGTGCTACAACTAACACAAGCAAGCAATCATCAAAATATGCCACTCTCAAATAAAGTCACAAGTTGCTTATCTCCATGGTCTAACACAAGCAAGTATTAAGCATGAATGCTCTATCTCATGTTGAGATAACAACCATTACAAGCTTTAACTAACAAGTCCCATATGATACACACCATTCCTTGAATAATGAATGTATTAACCACTCATGACAAGCATTCATAACGAAAACCATAATAACATGATCAACATATATAATTAGTTTACATCCATCGAGGCTCTTAATCTCATACAACATTTAGACCATGGGATTTCCACATCCATATATATATGCATTTACATTCAATTAGAAGCAAGCCATGATATGGAGTACAAACAACAAAGGGATACCCCAATCCCTCATATCACATAAACATTCACATGCACACCTATTCGAGGTATGCAAGAATACACCACTTTACTAACAATGCCAATCCACTACAATAGTCCTACACAACCATGCAAGCATTTTTATAGGAGTTAAATAGATGAAAAGCATCCCAAATCACATTAGTAAGCTATCCAAACCTTCAAGATGCCTAATAAAAACAAATGTAAAGCCATTACATCCATTAAACAACTCAAACATAATTTCCATCGACATGCAATCCTCAATCAGGGCTATAAGTAGCACTCAATCATATTCATATTTAGTCATTATTCTTTGAGCTAGAGCTCCACTTCATCTCTAGAGATCCAAGCATTGGACCTACTATCCTATTAATCCTATAACAAGGCACCAATGTATTCCCAAAGGTCTAGAGTTGAAACTTTTCTCTGATACCACTCTGTAACATGTCCCCTTACCACCATAATCCTCCTCTCTAAGGGTAGAAGGAGGTAGCTACTATTTGAACTGATCTCCAATGCCCTATTATATAAATGGGTAAAATTATTTGTCATTTTTCAAACTCTTTAAAACTAAAAAAAATCATTTCCATTGATTCATCTTGTTCAAACCTTTCTAGATATATAAAGTTTGTCTAAATCCAACTTCTGGATCATAAGATATGCATATTTAAAGATATCTTCATTAAAAACTCTATCATGTCACCATATACTACCATGTGGCATCCATGTGGACTCCGTGGTGCCCATGTGGCATTCCACCTTAGAGCCATGTCAACCTGGGTGAATTCCATTATAATTCATGTTAGGTGGTGTGCCATGTGGCGCATGCCACGTCCTTAAGAGTGGTCCCCACCAGATTCCTCCATAACGCGAAAAACACCTATTTCATGTTATATTAAAATTTTCTGGCCCTAACCCTTTTTCCTTATATCTCTGTTATATTTTAATTTTACTAGTTCCCCAACCCTTTCCTTTGCACTACTGCAAATTCACAATTCAACAACTCGATGCCCAAATGAAGGGTTTCATGTTACCAAATAGGATAGACTTTGTCTACCATAGTCTGACATTGCCAGTCCCCTCACACTTAACAATTCCACAACAAGCTTGGTAGCCTAGTGGCCCAACATCTCAGCGGTGTGGGACAATAAATTTTCCATCGGTTGCTTGGGACAATTCCGTCCTTTCTCCCATCTACTGCTTGCCTTCTTGCTTGCCTCCAATGCTTTATGCCAAGTGACTTGGTAGTATCAATGCAACAAGAATGTCTCAATTTGATTTTGCCTTGGGGAAATTGAGAAAATTCGAATTTCCACATCAACAGATAACTTGGAGGCAGTTAACTTGTGTGACATGGCTCTTGTCACTTAGTTAGCTCAGTAAATTTGAGTTAGAGGGATTGGAGTTCAGTTAAGCATGTGTGATTGCTAATTTGTAGCAATCAAGGTCAATTATTTCAAGTTGTTTTCAGTTAAACTAGTTCTAACTGTTGATTGAACTAGAAGAAGGTTAGTTGTGCAGTGGGACAACAATATAATTCAGTGATCATCTAGTTAACTAATCAATTAGCCTAAAATAGCCATTGCATGTAGAAAATTTGAGTTCCCCAGATGTGGTGGAGATTCCAAGGCAGTGTAACATCAGTTGTAGACTAGTCTTGAGTGTATAGGTGTTGCATGCAACCAGATGATCAACCTTGGGAATTGCACAATCAATTGGAGGAAAATTCCTAAACAATAGGGGCCTAATTCCTCAGGAATTGCGCAACGAAATAGGGGATCAAGGAGAGGCATAAATTGACTAAGTCTAGGTCAGAGCTTCTCATTGAGTAGAGAGATAGGTTATTCACTTGCAGGTTGAGCTCAAAGCGAGCTAGCAATTGTAATACAGTCTCTATTCATCTGATTAATGCAATCAGGCTTAAGGGGTTTTTAGTAGTTTCTTTCCCCTAGAAAATTTCATGCGTGTTATTTCTTATTGCATGTATGAGATTGTTGTTCTAAATTGTGAATTAATTTCCATAGACTAGTAGAGTAGAATTGCGTCTCTTGATTTAGATTAAAAATTCTTGAGCAATTGCAATTCTACACCATATTTCTACATGGTATCGAAGCAAGATTCACATTATAACAAGAATTTCGAAAAATAATTTGCAGCTTTAGTGTAGCAAGACGTCTTCAAATTTGGGAGTATGACCTTCAACGGGCTGAGATTAGAGTATGCCTTGGATGGAAACTCGAATTTCATTGCATGGAAGGATTGCATGGAGGTAGTGCTTGTTGACAATGGATTGTTGGGATATGTCAAGACAGACATTGCAAAACCAGGATCGACTGATGCCCATAACCTATCCCAATGGAAGAAATATGTATCCAAGACAAGGATAATAATATTGGACATAGTGCGAGACCACATTGTCTCAAATATCCTTGGGAAAGAGACTCATTTCACAATGTGGTAGACACTGACATATCTATTCCAAAATAGGAGCAACCATAGGAACTGGCCCTCAAAGACAAACTTCTAAATATCAAGATGCAAAAGAATGACACTATTCCATAGTATCTAAGTAGATTTACACAAGTTTGTGATGGGATTGGAGGGGTTGGTGTGACTGTTACAAAATGTGACTTGGTAAGCGTAACTCTTCTAGGCCTTTCAAAACGATGGCACAACTACCAGGACTCAATGAATGGAAGGGAAAATTTACCGAAGTGGGAAAGGTTGTGGTCCAATTTGGTTCAAGAAGAGTTTAGGAGAAATAACCAGGATGGAACTTCATCCAAGGCAGAGGATGAAGAAAATTTTTCATTGGCTAGAAAGGGAAAGAAGGGAAAAGGGAAGAAATCTCAAAACAAACTAGAATCTAGCCAAGGGGCCAAGAAGAAAGACTTGTCCAAAATAAAATGCTTCAATTGTCATGAATTTGGGCACTATGCTATGAAGTGTCCACACAAAAGGTCTAGCAAGAATAACTCAAGAGAAGCATCAAGTGAAGATTTGGTTTCACAGTTCGAGTTAGACCTCACCCTGATCACATGCATGGCCAACACAATGATGGGGAGTGTGTGGTACTTGGAATTTGGTGCCTCGTTCTACATGACACGATGTTGAGAGTTTTTCAGTGACCTGGAGGAGAAAGATCTCCAGATGCATATTGAGTTAGGGTATGAAAAAAGGTACAATGCTACTAGGATTGGTACAATAACCTTTTAGATGGAGTTAGGATCCCCTTTTCACCTCAAATATGGCATGTTAGTTCCAGGCCTAAACAAGAATCTCATCTCTACTGCAGTTTTGGAAGACCATGGTTATGACGTGATCTTCAGCAAAGGGAAAGCATTCCTGAGACACATAGCCATTGAAGCAAATTGGGGTTCGTGTGAAGAAATTGTATAAACTTGATGTGGAAGATTGTTATGCATTAAACAGTAAGGCAGAGAAAGTTAAGAATCATGACGTTGGTGAACTCTGACACATGATATTGGGCCATTTGCATCATTCTGCCTTAAATATTATGCAGGAAATAATCATTAGCCTCCCCAAAGGATCACTTTAGTAGCAACATGCCTGCAAAGGTTTTACCTTAAGGAATTATGTAAAATCCACATTCCACGATTGAGACATCAAAGCACATGCAATCTCGGAAAGTCCATTATGATGTTTATGAACCTTTCTCAATAGCCTCCAATATCAGACACACATATTTTGTTATTTTTATTGATGATTTCTTAAGGAAGTGCTGGATCTTCTTCACACGGAAGAAGGACGAGACATTCTCCAAGTTTGTAGAATTCAAGGCACTAGTTGAGAAAGAGACCGGAAAGAAGGTGAAGGATCTTAGGAGAGATAATGGAGGTGAGTATGTTTCAAATGAATTCAAATATTTTTGTGTGAAAGAAGGCATTCGAAGAGACATGACAACACCTGAAAACCCACAACAGAATGGGGTAGCCGAGAGAAAGAACCATAGCATTGGTGGAGCTACGAGAGCTACGCTACATGACCAAAGCCTACCACTGCATTTGTGGGTAGAGATATGTAACACAACAGTCTAATTGCAAAACTAGAGTCCTCATCGGATTCTTGGTATTATTACACTGGAGTAGGCTTTCTTGGGGAGAAAACAAGATGTGTCTCACTTCAGGATTTTTGGAGCCTTTGTTTACTACAATGTCTCTAAATATTCTAGAAGGAAGCTTGAGTCGAAAACATAATTGGGAGTTTTTTTTGGTTACACTAAAACTCCACATAATTACTATGTGTACTTACCATCTCTCAGAATGATAGTTGTGCGAAGGGATGTAAAGTTTGATGAGGAAAAAGAGATGTGATGCTCTCTTTAGAGGAAGCTTTAGATCCCACTAGAAGAGGAGCTTTTAGATCCAAAGTAGGACCCTCAGTAGGAGCCTCAATAATTTGTGGAGCAACCATAATTGGATGAGAAAAGAGGAGGAAAAGTGGAGACATTTTCTCAAGCACAACCATCCAGAGAAGGCAAAAAAAGAACTAGGGAAGCTAGTAGATTAGTGCAAGATGTGAGGGAGAATGTGGGAGCTCCTTCAAATTTGCGCAAGAAAAGGAGGTCACCTGAGAGGTACACTAGATACATGGGTATAATGACTAAGATTGTAGAGATTGAGCCATAATATTTCGAGGAAGTAGTAGAGAAAATTGTTTGGGTTGATGCCATGGTGGAAGATACGAATCCATCATGAAGAACAGTGTTTGGGAAGTGGTCCCAAGACCAACAGATAAATCAATTGTGGGTTCGAGATGGATCTTCAAGGTTAAGCATGCTATAGATGGAAGAATAGAGAATTATAAGGCCATATTTGTGGCCAAAGGATTCTCTCAAGTTGAGGGAATTGAATATGAGGGAACCTTTGCTCCTATAGCAAGGTATTCATCCATTAGATCAATTCTTCGACTAGTTGCTTAGATGGGGTGGAAGATCCACCATATGGACGTAAAAACAACATTTCTCTATGGTGCTATTGAGGAGGAGGTGTACATCAAGCAACCAGAAGGTTTTGAGACATTTGATCAAGAGTCTCATGTGTGCAGACTCAAGCGAGCATTGTACAGTCTCAAACAAACACATGTTCTTGGTACACCAGGATTGACAATTATCTCCCTGGTTTGGGCTTCACCAAAAGTGAAGTGAATAAAAACCTCTATCATATTTTGGTAGAAGGTAAATTGCTAATCATTTTTTTATATGTTGATGATTGAATATTAAAAGATGATGCACAACTGATTAGCTCTTATAAGGAGGATCTTGCAAGGGAATTTGAAATGAAAGACATGGGCCTCGTTCACTACTTCCTCGGGTTGGAAGTATGACAAGGAGATGTGGAATTGTTTGTGTCTCAAGGAAAGTATGCCAACAAGATACTGTAGAGTTTTCACATGGAGAATTTTAAACCCGTGGAGACACCTCTAGCAACCAACTAGAGGAGGGAGGATGCCACTTAAGGTGAAGAGGTGGATGCTACCATTTACTGGTAGCTAGTGGGTTCACTGATATATCTATGAAAACATGACCAAATATGTCCTATGTAGTCAACCACTTGAGCCAATCTATGATTAGGGCAACCAAATTGCATTTGAAGGCAACAAAGAATGTTTTACGTTACCTCATAGGCACTACCCAATATGGATTATGGTACATACAAACAGAGGGAGTGAAGTTGTTTGGCTTCACAAATGCAGATTGGGCAGGGAGTCCATCCAACCGAAAGAGTACATCAGGTGGAATTTTCAGGGTTGGGTCCACAACAGTTTCCTAGTATAACATGAAGCAAATATCTATGGCGCTTCACTCGATAGAAGCAGAATACATGGCTGCAAGTCAAGCAACATGTGAGGTGATCTAGATGAGAATGATACTTGTGGGACTGTTTGGTCAAATGATGGATCCAACTATGATCTATTGTGATAATAAGAGTTGCATTAATTTCTATGAGAATCTGGTATTTCACGATCGATCCAAGCATATAGATATCCAGTATCATCATTTATGGGACTGTGTGCAGATGCATATAATGTTGCTACGATACATTCCAACAGAGGAACAACATGCTGGCATATTGACAAAGGATTTGTTAAGAGGGAAGTTCGAATTCCACAGGCGCAGGATAAGGGTAGTTGATAATTCCTTTCTTGCTGAGAGGGAGTGTTGAAAAATGTAGCAAGAAAGTCTTAATTTGATTTTTCCTTGGTGAAATTGTGAAAATTTGAATTTCCACATCAGTAGAAAACTTGGAGGTAGTTAACTTGTGTCACATGGCTCCTGTCACTTAGTTAGCTCATTAAATTCGAGTTAGAGGTCTTGGATTTCAGCTAAGCATGTGTGATTGCTAATTTGTAGCAATAAAGGTCATTTATTTCAAGTTGTTTTGGGTTAAACTAGTTCTAACTATTGATGGAACTAGTGTAAGGTCAGTTGTGCAATGGGACAACATTCTAACTGAGTGATCATCCAATTAATTGATTAATCAACCCAAAATAGCTAGTGCATGTAGATAATTTGAGTTCCCCAACTATGTTGGAGATTCCAAGGCAATGTAACATTAGTTGTAGACTAGTCTTGACTGTACATGTGTTGCATGCAACTAGATGATCAACCTTGGGAATTGCACAATCAATTAGAAGAAAATTCCTAAATAATAGGGGCCTAATTCCTCAGGATTTGCACAAGTAAATAGGGGATCAAGCAGAGGCAGAAATTGACTAATTCTAGGTCAAATATTCTCATTGAGAAGAGAGATAGGTTATTCGCTTGCAGGTTGAGCTCAAAACGAGCTAACAATTGTAATATAGGCTCTATTCATCTAATTAATGAAAGTATGATTAAAGGGTTTTTAGAAGTTTTTTCCCTTATAAAAATACTTTGCATGTGTGTTATTTCTTATTACATGTCTAAGATTGTTGTTCTAAATTTTGAATTAATTTCCACAGACCAGTAGAGTAGAACTGTGTCTCTTGATTTAGATTAAGATTTCTTGAGAAGTTGCAATTCTACACCATATTTCTACGTGACGCCCGAGTGATGATGTCATGTCAAGATCATCTCATCCCAATGTCACCTTGACATCACCCATTTGACGTGGCCTTCTCTAGGAGTTCCACATGTCACGCCACCAAGGCGCCATGCCACCCTTAGTACATGTCACCCACCACATGGCTATGGGCCCCATTATATTGTCAACCATTGTGAATCAACAAATTCCAATTATAAATGATTTTGGGGTGTTTATGATTTAAGTTACAAAGTTGGTTTTAAGGGTGTATTAGCATTGGCCTAATCCGTAAATGCATATATATGAACTCTTGGGTTTCCCATGCCACAAGGTCCCCCTTTTCTTCCTACGAATGTAATAACATGAGAAGATCAATGATCTCAATTAAAATGAGAGAGATGGGGGGGGGGGGGGTATCTCAGTTAAGGTTCTCTCTTTTGGTTCCATAATGCACATTCAACTATTGGAAATCATATCAGTACCAAGAGGGGGGTGTGAATGAGTAGCACTAGGGTTTATAAAATTTTAAAAACTTTTCACCAAAATGCTAAATTATCAGTAGCCTGACATATAAAAATAGATCTAAATATGTAAACTCAACACAAAATTAACACATAAACATCATCAAGATAAACATGCACATGAAGGCATAAGGATTTCTGGTGGAAACCTCGAAGGGACAAAAACCACCCTCCTATTGTTGCACTTCTTTGAATTTTCTATTATTTGCTAAGAAAATATTTACATAGATCAACCAAACACTAGTATCCAGGAGACATGAACCCAACTACATTTTGTTGGCCACTACAGCAAGAAGCCATACTCCTATCTTGGCAAGCCACCCCTTGTCGTATGTCCCAACCTCCTCAACCTATATGTGGACCTCATTTCAGAATATTTAGACCTGGCCCAATATGATCTACTCAACATGCACACAATAACAACATCTCAAGTCTAGAAATCTATCTCTGAAACTTTGTTGATCAATGCTATAGGTTTATAAGAGGCATCATTATTATACATTGTATCTCTCTCACTCTCTTCATCCTCCATTACTACCATAATAGATTTATAATAAATATTCTAATCACAATGGACCAAATCAAAATCATTAATTACCTACCATACGTTTGGATGATCATATCAAAATAAAATAAATTAATTAACCATTTAAGGTCTCACACTAAATACCATGAGTAAACCCTTGGTAATTTCCCATGGTTTTCCTTTCCACTCTTCAACACTGTATAGAAAAACATCTGAAACTAATCAAATCAATGCTTCAACATCACCAATACCATATGCAATAGTAACACGCCTCCTACTCTCATTAAGTGCATTATAACGCACCCAGGAAGGCTAACAACCAATGTTATAAGATTATATCTTCAACTCGACATCTGCATTACTCCTTATGAGTATGCCTTCTCAAACACGTTTGCAGCTTAACTTTAGGCATAAGCTTTGAACATTAAGAATATGCATATGACTTAGTATAAAGAAAATGAAGCTAAACACCTATTGACATCAATGGCAACATTACACTGCCAACATCAACAATTATTGTCAACCCCACCTGAGCTTAGAATGACTCAGTCTATAGCTTGCAAGCACTTATATATATTATAAACACACACAATATATTTGTATGTAATACATGCTATTCCTCCTTAGCTTATAAATAAACATAGGATAAATATTCTAACCATTTAGATACAATCAAATAATTATTTAACTAGGATTGTACCCTCTCCTTTATGCTTAGGCCCTTTAAACAATTTAAGGCTCAAAATTACTCACAAGAGTAAACCAATTCCTTTATAAGATACTCATGGATCCAACATTTCAATTTCATACAAGAAATCACATTTCCCAGTGTTAATATAAATGATTTAACAACTTTGTGACTAGTATGTGAGATTCAATACCAGAGGCATAAACAACCATTAACAAAACAATCTTACAAGAACTAACAATTCCTCTTAAATTGCATAGAATTTAGCATCATTCATTCACACAATAATCAACATTCCTCAACATTAATTTAGGCATTAAACCAACACATTAAACATATGCTGTTCAAAGGGAATTTAAACTACACCATAATCATTCACATAGTATTCATTGACATAAAGGCATAATAAACCACTTATCTTAGATGGTTTTGACAGTGTTGGACTTGCCAACATTCAAGGGGTCTCCCCGATATGTGGTCCCATTTAGACCTCACATTGTTTGGGATAGGAGCCCCATCCAGAATACGACTTGATTATCATTTTATTAAAGGTTTTCCTTGGATCTAATTGTTAGCAAGAGAGAGGAATTCATATGCGCCTTCGAAAAACAAGTGTGCCTAATGAGTGTTAGGTTGTAGGTGTGTTAATGTTCTTTTACCGCAGAGGGAAAATAAAGTGAGCCTCTAAGAGAGAGAGGTAATAGTGCCACCCTAGAAGAGACACACATGAACAAGAAAGATCCATCTAACATCCAATGGAATAGAATGAAAATATGCGATGGTCATTGCAACCATTACAACAAATTCTCAATATGATAAGCACTAAAATAACCGAAATAGTTCAACTACTTTAATACAGGTGAAAACAAACATGAATCATAAACATTCACGTAACACTCTTACAAATATTCATAATCCATGCATGAAAAATGTGCCAGACATTAGGCTTCATATATTAAGTAAAAGTCCTAAGACACATGTATACATCGAACACCACTAGCTCCAATAATGGAGCGTTGGAGCCGCCACTTGCTCCTCAAAAGAATTAGCTTGTCTTTCTGATGCCTTGCGAGAGGAGCCAAGCTGAAAATTCCTTTGCTCATATAATGAGGGTGTATACATAACAAATGGGGTGATGCTTCACCTCCCTCATGACTCTTTGACTACCCTCATGACTATTTGAATTCCTTGTGACTTTTCGAATTTACATGACTCTTCATATTTTGTACATGTCCTTTGGACTTCCACTTTACAATATATTTTCAAACAAGAATTTACATAATCCATAAGAATGATGTGGCATATGATGACTCATGACTGACATGACATGACATGACACTGATGACATGGATTGCATGTGAAATGGTAATGTCAATTCATTATTGCAGCTTCTTTCTATGTGTCTTCTTGAGAGTGATCTTTTGTCCACCTCCATATTTCTTAGGGATGAGGAGTCTTCAATGATATCAAGTCTTGAGATGCGATCGCAAAATGGTGTCACTTTTCTTTCATCTGATTGATCAACTTGCATATTCAACTACAAAGGTGTCTTCTAGCATGTTCCCCTTCTCCATCATCCTATCATGGTATGATACAATACCTGCATCTTTAATTCACTCATGAAAAGATGACATCAGTCCGATAAAATCCTAGTCTAAGATGTTGCATGATGATCCACTGATTGAGCCAGAAATGGGTGGTAGGCTGCTGAGAGAGAGGCTCAGTGACTATGAAATTGTGTAGCTCAAGAAGTCAGGGGTCAGGGTTGAGCCTTGAGACTGCGCAATGCGTAGTTCAGGCTAGATTGGGCATGATGATTCGTAGTTGGGGAGCTCAAGGAGCGAGGATGAGGGATTGATGACTGAATTTGCACATTGCACAATGCTGGAAGGACAACGAGGTCAGGTGACTACAAAATTGCGTAGTTCAAGAACTCAACGGCTTGGCTTGAGGACTGAGATTTTGCAATGTGTAATTGAGGCCAGGCTGGAGGGAAGGATTGCACAGTTTTAGAGCTCAGGGGCCGATCTTGAGCACTGAGATTGCACAGTGCCCAGTCCCAAGAGGTAGGAACTACGCATTGTGCAATGTCAGGAGGCAGGGTTGCTTCTTGAGGGCTGAGACTGCGCAATGCGTAGTTTAGGAGGGATGGATGAGGCTGATGTGAACAATGAGAAAACTTGACTATGATCACACACTTATAACACTTGACGACATAACATAGATAATCCAGAACACATGAACAACGTACTTCCCTTAGTGCGACAAATTTGTGACAAATTATGACAAGTGCAATACCAAAGTGTTGACAGTTCTGGACCCGCCAACATTCAGTGGATCTCCCTGATATGAAGTCCCAACTTGACCTCACACCATTTAGAGTAGGAGTCCCAGTAGTGGGTGGTAATGTTATGCCTTGAATATGAAAACGCGCAGAGTGAAGTATGGTAACTTTGGGTGAGAGCAAGTGTGTGACCCTACAGAAAGTCAAGTGCGATGCATGAAGGTTCCAACACATGAAGGGAAAAGGAAGTGCGCCCCTTGGAACTGTGTAATAGTATGCATATTGAAAGGACCACACGAGTGTAATGAAATCACAAGCTAAGATGCGAAATAGTCCACAAGTTAAAGTGACGAATTAATACAACAACATGCATTCATGCACCCCTTGGAACCTTGTAATAGTATGCACATTGAAAGGACCATGCAAGCATAATGAAATCACAAGCTAAGATGTGGAATAGTCCACAAGTTAAAGTGATGAATTAAAAAAAAAACACACATTCAACAAGATTCATACAAATGCAAACGAAATAGTTCATAAGCATAGGCACAAATTAAATAACATATATTGCAAATACAACAAGAATAGTCCTACTATATTCACAACATATTCATGAAAGAATTTTGGCTCTGATTTTATTATTATAAGTGAAATTTCCATTCATACATACACCATTGGTAACCACTAGCCCCAATAGTGGAACATTAAAGTCAGGAACACTTGCTCCTCCAAAGAATTATACTCACTTTACGCTACGGAGAAGCCAAGGAGCTCCACAATACTCCCAAGCTCCTTATAAGCCTAAGCCTAGCCAAAAGCTTGGCTCCCAAAAACTTGTTGGATGAGTTATGAGGTTCTATTTATAACAAGAGAGGGTGACTCTTCAACTCCCCCTTTATGACCTTTGGATTACCCTCATGACTCTTCAACTTCTTTATAGAATGACTCATTACATTACATCATGACTCTTCAGATTCCAATATTGAGACTTGAAATTTCACTTACAACATAATAAAAAAAAATATTACAATTTACACTTTTAACCATATAAGACAAAATAGGGTAGTGACAACTTGAAAACCTAACAAGACAAAACACTATGATGCTTGAGTTTGGGAAACTCTAGCTCAACAACTTCCACTTGATGCTTCTTGGTCACATATTGGTGCCAAGCTTGGTACTGTGTGATGACATCCCCAAACTGTGTGATGGTGTTTGGCTGGAAGTAGACTCTAGCCTCCATAGCATTCAGGTACAATGACTTGGATCCAGTTTTAACATCCCTCTTGAGCAAGAGTAACATTGTTCTAATCTAGACAAGACCACCAATGTAATTCTGCATGTTCTTTCTGCACATATCCAAATCCTCCTAGGTGGGAATCTATCTCAGCTACTCCAAGTACTCTCAATTTCCTTCCTGACTTGGTGTTTGCATTTGACTTCGGTGAGAGATCCAACTGATGTGATCTTATGTGTTTTCACCATGAAACCAAACTATTTTATAACCGTACATATGAGGCCTGAATAGTTCCAATGAATGAGGAAATCTTCTTATTGTTCTGAATCAATATACAAACTCTTGCTTTCTCCAGCTCTTTCTATGGCTTCATTTTCTTTGGAAAGTTAAGCAGTGCCCCTTTGTATCACATTGCCCATTCCTACACGATGATAATGGTAGATTGTATATTCCTTTTGACAAACTCCCTACTCTACTGTTGCAAACCATGCAAGTGAACAACTTCCTTGTGTATGGTTATGATCTCCTCATAGAGGTCCAACATGGTCTCTCCACTGTCGATACTTCACCAAGTATTGTTGCTCTCATTTCCTCCAAGTAGACCTGTGCAGATACTGCGTTCTGTGTTGTTGCATGAAGCTGTTCTATCTCTTGCCGGGCAGTTTGTAAGTTATGTGCCAATTTCTTATTTTTTACCGTCATATACTAAGTGTTTGATCTTGATGCACCTACAAAGGCCAAGTTGGCTATGACAATGGAATTTATATTCTTGCTGGTGTCCGCCACTATCACCCTCTCTCTAGTGAATGTAGGTGATGGATGACCATCCAGAAAATGATTTCTCAATGCTTGTACAATTCTCTTCTAGAATTCATCATATGACAAATTTTACAAGTCCATTACCAGATCATCATCAAGAGGAACAACATCCCCTTCTTCACTTGGAGCTAACTCTGCTACTAGAGGTGATGGAGACTATACAGTGACCTGTGGTGCACTCGGGATCGGGTCAATCATCCTCATTATGTGGTTCTTATTCCAACTCCATATATGTAACTTCGATTAAGTCTTCAATCTGCTCAGCAAGCTCTTGATCCTGCATCTATTCACCCTCCTCCTCTGCTGCTGGCCGATTCTATTCTTTCTCTTCAACTTGTATTGGCATAGTTTCTTTTGCTACGGTGCCTTGCCTTTCTTGTTCTTCTTGCTTCTACTTCTCTTCTTGTTTTTTCCTCCTTAGCTCCTGTTCTTCCTCCAATTCTTGTTTTGTTTGCTTCAATCTCAGTTCTGCTTCATGCAAGCTCTGCTTTTCTCTCTTCCTCCTTTGCTTCCTCTTCGCTTCTATTGCTAAAGATGCCTTCATAATAATTAGATTCACTTTCATCTTGTAGCTTTGTTCTCCCCTTGGGCTATCAACAACCTTTCTCTTTCCCTTATCCTGTATAGGATTTCTGCTTTCTACTGGTGTTGCTTCCGGAGTTGTTCTCTAGATCTACCTCAAAGTTTTTTACCAAAAGAGCTTCATTAACTTGCTGCCATGTTAGTGTTGAACCCTTTTATATAAACAATTGAGTGTCTGCATATACTGGTAAGTCTACTGGTATTTTCTCAACTGCCTCCCTAGTACTTCTTTCAGTGGTCTCCTTTAAAGCAAATATCTTTGGTTCCATGGTAATAATGGCTATTGGGAGAAAGTGCTTCACAAGTGTGGTACTCGTGGGACAAAAAGGACACTCATGGTAAGCAAACATTAGCTTCAACAAATATACCTTCAAAGCATGATCAAGAAGAAAATCAGGTAACTAGAGAGAAGGATTGCACAATTTTTATCAATAAGGGAGACTGGTTGACTGTGGGAACTGTGCATTGTGCAGTCCCAATAGCCAAGGATGAAGCTTGAGGCCTAGAACTACGTAATGCACAGACCTAGCCTGGGTAGATACTGGGAGAGACTGCACATTGCGTAGTCTTAGTGGCCAAGGTGACAGGCTGACCCTTGAAACTGCGAAGTTACATCCATCATGTACTACACACTGTGCAGTTCCAAGGGCCAAGCTTGTGGCTTGAGCCTTAGGACTGCATAGTGCCTAACTGGGCAAGGCAATATCAAGCCAAAGTAAGTGAAAATATGCCTGGTGGAAGTGTTGAAAATGAGTAAAAGTGAGTGATGATGCGAAGTTGAGTGCAAAAATGACTAAGTATGAGTAAATCAATGTACATCAAGTGTAGAAACTAATCAAATAGAAAGAAAATCAAGTATGTGAGGAGAGTCGCCGCAACAATGACCATCGGTGCAAAAATAGGAAAACTGATGCAACACTTGTGAAAGGAAAAAAAAACTTAAAACAACACTTCTACAAGTTAAAAAAAGTTGAAACTCTAGCAACTACGAAAATAAATAAGTAAAACAACACTCACACAAGTGAAATGACAAAAAGTGACAAAAAAAGCAGCAAAAAAAGACAAAAGAAAGCCTCACCTAGATAAGTGACGACGATTGTACCGGAGGTTCCTTGATCTCCTTGGGAATGCTATAAATCCAAGATAAAATTTTAAAATGAGCTCTAGAGGATTCGATTAATTATATTTGAGTGAAATAGGGTTTATGATGCGCATGCCTAAAATCAAGGAAAAACGACACTTGGCAGAAACTTCATAGAAATGTGCCACCTTTAGGAAACTAATAATAGATCCCTATTTCCTAGGGATAGTTTTTTCCCTTTAATTTTCTTTCTTTTCTAGGGAAACTTTCCATACACGCTGTTGGGAAAGATTGCACAATTATGGGGAACTGGGAAACTTTCCGGCTCGGTTCACTATGCAGTGTTTGAGTTCAGTGAGGGATTACGCAGTTTCTGGGCTTAGTGCAGGGATGCCTTCCATGATTGCACAATTTCTGAGCTCAAGGCTGACTTCCAATCTGAACTTTGTAATTCCAATCATCAAGGTTGGTTGCCTTCAAGGATTGTGCAGTTTCTAGAGGCAAGCCCAGAACTACTGTGTGACCAAGTCAGGAGGTTAGCTTGTGACTTAGAAAGATCAAATACATGTAAAAAGAAGTAGACACAAGTACAAATAAAAAATACAAGTCTCAATCAAATCACGATTACTTGACAATAATACAAGATAATCTCCTGCGGATATGAAGGAAGGTTCCAAAATCAAGCATATGCAAAATTTTGGAGGGTGGTTGTAGCCGCTACAACACAAAGATAAACTTTGCAACGACCATGATGACACTTTTACGACAATGCTTAGAATTTTGGAAATGAGTGCAACGGATGTTTACATGGTAAGATCAACTCATTTACACAAAGATAACCCCTTGAAACCACCAAAACCAACTTATGTACATTGTGCGACACTTAACATGTGAAAAGACGACACTTTGATTTTCTTACAAATGGGAGAAAAACACTTAGAGAAAACACATGCGATAAGTCTTAATGTTTATGATGACAATATACAAGATCAAAGTAGGCTTTGAAATTTGGTGTAGGCCAAAATTTTGGAGGGTGTTGTAGCAGCGACAACACTTGGCAACACACTAGTAGAATTCCAACTTCTTTGTATTGGTTAATTCTTTTATGTAGGGTCTTAGTTCTTTAGGGAGTATTGATTCATCGTGCATATCACTTTTTCTTCCCCACTCACCCCGTGAATAAACATGGTCCCTTGTGTGCCTTCTCGGCCGAACTTAAACATAAGATCAACAATATTGTAATGTTTTGAATAGAAAAGTGCAGTATAGTTTGTGAGATTTAGATTTTTAAAGTATAGTATTTCATCTCTGGTGTTTCTTGCTACCAGTAGGCCTGGAAAGTACCCTGATGGAGTCACTATAGGAACACAAACATTGCTCCATTGTCAGTGAGCCTGAACAGTACCCTGACGAAGTTGCTTGCTTCGCCTCTCTATGAAGAAAGCCTTTCTCTTCTTTCACCTTTATTTATATATTTATATAGGACTTTGCATAGGCACTTATTCATTCTATGGTCATAAGAGGGGTCCCAACTTATTGAGAGTAGAAGGGGTTGTTCCTTCAGAGAAGCATATAGAGACCTCTCATTTAGGTTTGCTTGTTTGGAGTTTTCCCCTTTTCCTCCTCTACTGATTGGATAAGCATGAAAACATTGAAACATAAAGAACTGAGTGAGGTCATAAGGTTTCCAGAATAGACAAAGGTATCATGATTTGACACAAAAATCTCTTTACGGATGGATCATATTTCCTGTCAGAACATCATCGACCAAAATACATAGCTGACAAAAAAAGGAAGACCGAAGGTTAGCCAAATGTAGTAGTGTCACAAGAATCTTTTCAATTCAGCCACACACAAAGAAGCTAGAAAAGACGTTCACACATGAATCTTATTTATATGCACGAAAAACAAAATGAAAGACTAAACAAACAAGAAAAAAAGAAAACAAACTATGTACATAGGGTAGGGCACAACCCCAAACCATCATTGAAAATAATGTTATAAATCATGGCCATTAACAGGAAGAGAGTCAATCTTCCCGTCTAGATATTGAAGACGATATGTGTGTTGGCCACACTTTTCGTGCATAGTGAATGATCCAATCCAAATGGATTGGAAGTTAGTATGTTTTCCTTTGTCCTTGTGGGCTTTGTCCCAGTTCAAGGCTAGGTCTCCCACACTAAATTCATTTTTCCCTGCAAACTTCTTATCGAACCACCTCTTGATACGACTCTGATGAAGATATAAATTTTCTTTTGCTTTTTATCTTTCTTCTTACAGCTTGCGAAGGGTGTCTATACTACTTTGAATCAATGAGCATGACTTTCCCTGAGATTCTTGTGGAAATTGAAGGGAAGGAAAATAGATGTTTTGGGGTAGGATGGCTTCTTTTCCATACACCAGGAAGTAGGGAGACATATTTAGAGAAGGTTTTGGCATGACTCATTTAGCCCATAGGGAATTCACCAAAGCGGAGTGTCAATTCCTCTGTTCAGAGAAAACAATCTTCTTGATAATGCAGATAAGGTTCTTATTAGTACTTAGCGAGACAATTCCTCATGGATAGTAATTCGCAGATTGTTTCAATACAATGCCATTTTCCAATGCAAAATCATATAATCTTAACGATGAAAAATACGATTGTAAAAAATAAGTGAATTCAGAATGCCAAACCTAGAGATGATATTATGTTTGAGGAAGTTGACGACTTCCTGATCAATCACTTGTTTGAGTGGAACAACTTCTGTCCACCATGTGAAGTAAGTGGCAGTGAGAATGTAGTAGTTCTTCTTCGATGAGTGTAGGAAAAATTGACCAATGATGTCTAGGCCCCATTGTTGAAACAATTTTTCCACAACGTCAGACTACAACGGGGCGAATGACTTCTTTCCTCAATCGACACACTTCTGATAAACCGAACACTTGCGAGCATATGAATGAGCATATTTGAATTATGTGGGCCAATAAATATCGACCCGCATAACTTTGTCCACTATTGTGTCACTTGCAAAGTGTCCCCCGACTGGTCCATCGTGGAGATCACACAACACTCTCTCTGAATCATGTGCTTCCAAGCATCTGAGCAATACTCCATTATGGTGATTTCTGAAAAGCACCTCCTACACCACTTGGTAAGATAATTCTTTTAATTTGACTACCCTCTTTTATCGTGTAGATAAGTGAGAGGGAAAAGTGTTGTGCTCAAGATACTGGTGTACATTCACGTACCAAGAGATTGTGATAATAGTGAGGGAAGCTTGCTCAACATTATACATCTCAATTTCATGCTCCCATCTGGATGGATTATCTTCTGTTGCATCCACCGTTTCTGATGCTAGCCAAAATAGACCATGGCCCTTGATAGTGTGAACTAGTCTAAATTCTAGATCATACTCTTATAAATCGGTCATCTAGTTCGCTCTTCTGTCACCCATCTCTTGTTGGAAAAACAACAATCTGAGTGTTAGGTGTGAGACAAAGATAATGCAATGATTCTTTAAGAGATAGGGCTGAAAGTGATTCACTGCCTTATAGACTGCATATGCCTACTTATCAATGGCAAGATAGTTAAGTTCGGGTCCTTGCAGGATGGCACTCATAAAAGATTGTCAGGCCAGGAGGTAACTCCACAAATGAGAATCTATTTATTCATTTGGGCTCTTCATAGTTATATACATGAGGGAGTGACTCTTTAGTTTCATCTCCCGACGACTCTTCATTTTCTCTTATTAATTATTTACACTATTTACAATTGTTCACCCAATCCCTATGATTAGGTGTCAACATCCGCCCCCCCTAATCCGAAGGGATGTTGGCGAGTCCAAGCATCATTCTGAATATTTCAAGCTTTTCTCTTCCAAGCGCTTTGGTGAATATGTCTACAATATGCTCATTAGTGGAACAATGGTGAAGATGGATTGTTTTGGCCTTAACATGATGTTGAATCAGATGATATTTTTTATTGATGTGCTTTGTTCGATCATGGAACTTTGGGTTCTTGGCCAACTTTATTCCAGATGTATTGTCAATCATGAGTGGATTCGAATGTACTTGTTTTACCTGCAAATCTTCCAAAATTTTCCTGAGCCACACAATTTCTTTTGTTGCCTCAGCTACTGCCACATATTTTGCCTTTGTTGTGGAATCTGTTGGAACTGATTGTTTGCATGATCTCCAGGAGACAGCTCTTGATGCAAGACTCATAGCATAACCAGAAGTAGATACCTTTGTTTCTTTGTCTCCATCGAAGTCTGAATCAAAGTATTCAATCAAGCTGAAGTCGCCCTCTTGTGTATACTTGAGTCGAAAGTCTTGAGTTCCCTTTAAGTACATTAGAACTCTTTTTGTAGCAGAACAATGTCCCTCACAAGGATTTTGCATAAACTTGGAGAGGATTCCAACAACAAATGAAATGTCTATTCTGGTAGTAGTCAGGTAGTTGAGACTTCCTAAAAGTTGTCTATATTTTGTTGCATCCTCAAATTCTTTTCCTTCAATGGATGTGAGCTTTAAGTTTTGTTCCAATAGAGTAGTTAGAGGATTGCATTCAACCATGCCAAGCCTATTCAACAGATCTCCAATGTACTTCTTTTGAGAATGGAATATGGACTTCGGATGTTGAGTTACCTCAATACCAAGATAGTAATGAACATAGCCCAAATCAATCATTTAGAAACCTTTCCTCAATTCCTTCTTTATGGATGCAATGTAGCTCTCATTGTTCCCTGTCATCAAAAGATCATCTACGTATACCACAAGATATACAACTATTTTTCCAACTTTCTTGACAAACAAAGTTGCATCATCAAGATCATAATGTTTGAAATTGAGTTTCAGAAGATGCTCAGTTAATTTTTCATACCAAGTTCGCAGTGCTTGTTTGAGGCCATACAAGGATTTCAAAAGTTTGCATACTTTATGTTCGTGTCCTTTGACAACAAATCCTTTAGGATGGGACATAAAAATGTTATCTTTCAGATCTCCATTAAAGAAATAAGTTTTTACATCCATTAGATGGACTTTCCAACCGTTCTAAGCTACTAGGGAGAAGAGTGTCCAGATGGTAGCCCATTTTTCTGTGGGGGAAACGTCTCCTCATAAATCGACCCCTTCCTTTTGTGCAAAACCTTTTGCCACAAGCTTGGCTTTGTGCTTGTCAAGTGAGCCATCAACTTTATACTTGTTCTTGTAGACCCACTTGTAGCCAATTGGTTTGGTTCCCAATGGAGGATCAACCAACTTCCAAGTGCCATTCTTTATCAAGGCATCATACTCCTTTTGCATCGCTTCTTTCCATTCATCATGAGAAGTGACTTCTTTGAAGGAAGCTGGTTCAAAATATGTAGACAAATTCAATTCACAATCATAATAAACATCCATAACAATAGGTGAATTAGAGTCATCTACATAACCTCCATTTTGCCGGGTTGAATTTCTTGTTCCTGTCTTTCCAACCTCATCAGGATGAATACTTTCAAGTGTCTTTGTCAACCACTTTGGGGGACCTTTCTGAGATGGTCCACGCTGCTCGGTTGATTGAGTTGGTACTGAATCAAGATTGAGTATCCCAATTTTTTCAATCACATCACTCAAAGTATCATTAGTGGTTTGAGTTTCATGTGGGGGAGAGAGTGCTTCAGAAGAAGATTCCATAGGTTGATCTAGAATAGGAATACCCCCTTCAAGATGTGGAATCTGATTATCAAATTCTTGAAATGATTTTTCATTTGCGAATCTATCCAAGTGATCAAGTTGCCGCTCAACAATATTGTCAGCTTTGGATGATTCAAGAAAGATTACATCTCTAGATACAACAAACTTTTTATTGAATTCATCATAGAGACAATATGCTTTGGAAGTGTTTGAATACCCCAAGAAGATACAATTACGACTCCTTGCACCAAGTTTTTTTCTATGTACATTTGGTATTAAGGCATAATAGGTGGAACCAAAGACCCTGAGATGCTTTACCGAAGGAATGTGCTCATACCACATTTCATAAGGAGTCTTGTTTCTAATAGCATTAGATGGACATCTATTCTTTACATATACAACACATAGAACTGCATCAACTCAAATCATCAATTTTACATTCTTGAAAAACATCATGGAGCGCACCATATTTAAGATTGTCCTATTCATTGTTTCAACTACTCCGTTTTGTTGGGGATTATAAGGCACAATTGTTTAATGTTTGATCCAATGTTGGTGAAGATAGTTTTCAAATTCATTTGAAGTGTATTCTTTTCCATTATCAATGCGAATAGAGCCAATATGAGAGTGTGCATCATTTTCAATCCATGTATGAAAGTTCTTGAATGTTTGAAAAAAATAAGATTTGTTCTTCAATAAATAAACCCAACACATTCTGGTGTAGTCATCAATAAATGTCATCATATATTTATTTCCATTTGCAGAAGTAACATGCATTGGACCACATAAATCTGAATGAATGAGTTCAAGTTTTCTATGTGCTCTGGAATGTCAATCATGAAAAGATTGTTTGCTATGCTTTCCTAGAATGCAAGCATCACATTGCTTAAGTTTCCTAGGAATTGTAGGCAAACCAGTAACACCATTTTTCTTCAACAAGCGGAGGCTGTCATAGATCAAGTGTCCAAATATAGCATGCCATAATAAACTTGATGGAAGTGTACCTTCATCATAATGAGAATTGTATGAGAAATTTTATGCACGAGCAGAGATACCTTGCATATTGAGAAGCCTTTCTTCTTCTATCCCTATCATGACAAGTGAGTAATATGATGATTTTCTCACCTCAACCTTGCCATCAAACATATGAATGGAGTGTCCTTGCTGGTGGATGTGGACCAATGACAACAAGTTTCTCCTCAGCTGTGGGAGATAAAAAACATCATGCAGAAGAAAGTCTGGAAGACCAGGTAATTTAAGTCTGATTGTGCCAAGCCAGATGGCTTGAGTTTTGATTTGTATGCAAAGTATACTGCTCCATCAAAATTTTCAGTAAATTCTTCAAAAAATCTCTTTTGAAGGTCATGTGACAAGTTTCTCCTAGATCAAGCAACCAATCATTTTTCCAAAAAGCAAGTGAAGCATTAAATAAGTCTTCATTTACTCCAATATTACAGTGTTCCACAACATAGTGAGTGGATTCAGGTGCTTTACCTTTGTCTTTGTCATTAGTTTTACCTTTGGGTTGGTTTCTTTCCTACTCAATTCTGTCCCAAGGAAACTTGCATGTGGATGCATCATGTGATCCATCTCTATTGCAACATATGGAATGCAAATCTAACTTTTCTCCTTGAGAGTGTCTGCCCCCCCTGCCTCTGAAACTTCTTCTTCCTCTTCCTCTTCGACCACCTTTTCCTCTGGAAGAATCTTGAGAAAGATTCTTATTTCTATGTGCAAGACACACAACCTCTTCAGAAGACTAAGGAGCTGTATTCTTCCCAAAATCTTTCTCTCTTTCAACAAATTTTTTCACAAGGGAGTCAAAGGTAATTTCTTTGAGGTTTCCATTTGCTTGCAATGACTCAAGTTAATTTGAGTAAGTGGGATAAAGTGCCTTGACAAAAGCTATTAGAAGAATGTCTAGTTCAACATTGTGACTTTGATATCATGCATAACAGATTTTACTTCTAATGCAAGAGCAAGAGGATCATCATTTTGTAATTCAAGGCTAAGCAATTTAATCATGAGTTGAACAACTTCAAGTGCAGAGTGTGAGTCATAGAGTTCCTTCAGTTTTTATAAGGCTTCGAAAGCATTTGAAAATGGAAAAATATGGAGACTCACCTCTTCATTTACTGATGCTGCAATCAAGTCATAAGCCTTGTTGTTCTTATTTTACCAAATGGTGAATTCATTGTTTGAGGTAGGCTTTTCTGGTTCTTTGTCTTCATCTCCAACACACAGTCCTTTCCAAAACTCATTAAAAATGAGAGTGTGTCTGATTTTTCTTGACCATTCTGGATAGTTCTCCTTGCTGGTGGGAACCACTCCCATAATAGATATCAATGAATGCATTTTAAAAATCTATGTACTATAAAAATACTTCTGTTGCCAATGTATAAAATTTGTACTTCGAGTGGTAAAAAAAAATATAATATGATATGTATAAAGAAGAGGTATTATTGGGGGAGGGTATATTTGGAGAGGGAGTATGTGGGGGAGGGAGTATGTAGGGGAGTTATTAAAAAAAACGAGTGTATATGGAGGAGGGTCAACGTATTGACCAAACAATGGAAGGGAGGTATTTATTGTGCAATGGAGTAGGGGCAACACATTTTTATGGTGGGACTGGTGCTACGAGTTAAGAGGGAGAGGTGGGAGTGCTGCGAAGTTTTATAACAACATGGAGAAACCATAATACCAATGAAGCAATGACAGGAGTATGGAAAATGGGCTGAGTATGATGGGGAGGCACAACGAGTGGTATGGAAGAAACTGCAAAATAAATATACAGTCAGGCCAGCAAGGAGGGTGTTGAATTATATAACTGAACATATATGGAGGAGGGGCTGAGTATGGGCCGAGGAGTAGCGCAATGTGGTAATATTTTAACGCAGCGTATGGAGTGATGTGAGCCCCTTTTCAGTCCCTTCGGTATTTATATAATTGACTTGTGTAGCTGTGAGAGAATTATAGTGATATTACTCAGAACCCTTACCATTTTTTATCACTCCTAATTCCTTTGCCCAACTTGTTCCCTTCATTCCTTCTGCGGAAATGTCGAATATCATTTCTTTCCTCAAAGAGAAGATGTTGAAATTCTTTTCATGTTTCACATCACTGTGTTTTACATCACATCTAGATGGCTCTTCTTCTATTGAAGAAGGTGACTTCCCTTCTGAAAAAAGGAGCCTACCTCCTATGCGCTCCATCTCCTATTGAAGAGGGTAAGGATGATTTGTCTGAAAAAGGAGGTAACATTAAAAGAAATGTGGATGTACATGTCACACGGAATTTGTCAAGGGTGCGGACACGACTGACCTTCCTAGAAGTCTAAGACATTCTAATGACAAACAAGACAAAATGGAGTGATCTTTCTCTAAATACACCTTTTACAACATGAAAACTACAAGTGTTTAGGCTTACCTTATTCCAAAACGCTGTTGTTGAAGTCCGTTCTTGACGATCCGGATGAGCTCCTCCTTCAAGTCAATTCCTGCAACCACAAACAATCAAACAATTACCAAGCACTTGCATTTCATATAATAAAACATATATTCAACATGCAGACCAAGGAACACATGAAATAACTCATTAACACAAGCTATTGAGAAAAATAAACCAGTTTGTATTAATAACGAAACAAAGAAACTCTTACAACCTGGCCTTGGTGTTGTGCAAGTTCCTCCCAGGGTCCATCAAGGGTTTTCCTCTACTTTGACAAAGCTCACCCTCTCCCAAGTAGAATCAAGTGAAGACAATCTCTCCTCACAAAGGCTCTAATGGAAGACCTAAATCCTGCAGCATTTACCCAAAGAAAATGTATAGCTCCAACCTCTTCTCCTTCTGGCTCAATGCCTTTATTTATAGTGCTGTAAAGAGGTTATTCAGGTCCACTATCAATGGGATCATCCCCCTCTATGGGTGGGATAGCTCCATTATTGATGGGATAAGTTCCCCCTTAATAGAGATACATGAACCAACTGGAGGCGCATCCATTTCATCAAACCGACCTCTAGAATGTTCTAGAAGTAACCACAAGTAACTTTTTCAAGATAAAACTCGCGCATTTTGCCTTTTACAGAGGGACGCACCTGTCCCTTAACATACAGAGCGTCCATGGACGCAGATTTTGTGAACATGGTCAGCGTCCCCGCAGGTAAGGCTAGAGAGAACCTGCGACCCCAGAGATAAACATAGTTTTTACAAGACTTTCTCTCTTCTTTGAGTTTGAGATGGATAACAGAGGCATGAGACTTGCCTAAGAGGGTAGCATGACTGTTGATTTGAGCCATACTAACTGTAAGTAGTCAAGGTGACATTTTTTAGTGTAACAGATTGCCCCCTAAAGTGCGAAGCCTGGAATAGAGTAGGGTTTTGTAATTCTAGGAAGGGTGACGCGCTTTATCATTTCAAGGATTGTCTTGTGGATGGCCTGGTTGGAACCTGCAATTTTCAACACAAAATACATGGATAAGATTATATCATCACTGAGGTAGGCATTCCCATACTCAGATTCAAAACTTTAACTAATGGACTAACTATTCTGATACAGGAATGATCTTGCAGTACATCATTTTTATAGACTTTTGTAGACACAGTATGGACGCAACCATCTGTTTATGATTAGTCTACATAGATAATGAATACAAAACTCCTCGCAGCCTGGATGGTAGAAACTAGATCCAGGGTCTTCACTTCTACTTCCCGAATTGGTACGATTCTAGCCATGTGATTAAATGACTCGATGTCGAACATGTTAGAAACCACTTGATTACCAGTCGATGATGTAAACTGTTAACAAGCATGAGAGAGACCACCAGTAATGTCAATGGTTCTCAAAGTACCAAGCACAACCCGTGAAATGTGAATAGATGTTTTGATGTCGAACACTTCACGGAATCCTTTGATCGAAAGTCAATGATGTAAACTGACGTCAAAGGCGAGAAACCTGCCATTGATGCATGCAGACTTCAAGGTACTGTCGATTCCTAAGTCATCTTTCTAGATAATGTGTCGATGTCGATAGAAAGCAACCCGTTGCAGGCAAGCCCGCAACACGAAATCATTGTTCAAGTTGAAGAAATGTTGCTGTAAGGACTGACTCAGGGATGGTCAAATGGATGACAAGTATTTTGCAGATGAAAGTTTTGCTTGCAGACCTCTTGAACACATAACGACACAACAGATGGCTTGGTGACGAATAACTCAAAGTTAATCCCTGAAACCCGGTTAAAGACTTTCAAAGTGATTTGGTCAACTGTGAGGTAAAAGATTTCCCAACCCAGGTGAATGAAAAGTGTCGTGTTCAAGAGTGGTAATAAAGTTTCTTCTGAGACAAAAGGTGACAAACAGGTTCATTCTTCTCTCTTTTCCCCCACCATTTCTGGCAAGTACCTCTTTATTTTTAACAAGCTTGAGGAGGATAACATATGCTTGATTATAAGCTCATCCTTCGGACGAGTCCAACCTAGTTTAAATTCGAACCCTAGGAAGGAGTGGTTCGTTCCTGTTTGTAATTGAACAGGTCCTCTACTGTAAAAGTTTAACGAGCCCAGTATAGGAGAAACTCGGCGTTTTTCAATTTTAGAGAGTCTGAAAAAACTAAAGGAGACTCCACGTTGAACTTTTTCGTACATTTGTGTCCCTCAAGCCCGAAAAAGTATAAAATAATACCTGGGGGAACCGCTTGATCTTGCGACCAAGGAGTACTTTCATAATAGTGTCGTTGACCTGAAAAGTAAAAAGCGATCAAGGACACGTCGTTTTATTTCCTTATCGAGTTTGAAACGACAAAAACCCGGCAATCTTTTCCTGATTTTGCGGTCAGAAAAGAGCTAAAAGGGGACCGTCTTTTAATTCCGTTTTAACGAGTGTAAAAGAAACGCTCGGCAATCTTTTCATGTTTTAGGAGTCAGAAAAGGGCTTAAAGATGACTCTACGGTTTCACTTTTTCGTAAGTTTTAATGAGTTCGAAAAAATGATAAAAATGTATTCATATGGCCGACTTTCAATTTAATTTACGAGCAGGAAACGACGGAAAGAACTCGGCATTTTCATTTGTTTTACGAGAAAAGACGGAAAGAACTCGGCATTTTCATTTGTTTTACGAGAATGAAAAATAGCAAAATAATCTCGAGATTTTCATGAGTTTAACGAGTCTTGAAAATAACTGAAATTGACTCGAAATAGGTTTCATTTTTACAAAAGCTTGAAACAGAGAAAAACTATGCTTCAGAGTAGTTTCATTTTTACACAAGCTTGAAACAGAGATAAAACTATGCTTGATGCCCCCTAAGCATAACTGCTAGAGCGCATGCCCCCCAGCTTCATTTCATTCAACTAAGGTGGATGAAATGAAGGTTCAAGAATGAGATCATTTGAAAGACTCGACCTAAAACTGTAAGAAAATTATGCAAAAAACTGAAATAACTAACCTAAAAACTTAACATTTATAAGATCTCGTCAATCTCTCGACTCAAGTAGAGGAGGATTTGTTTCATTTTTTAACGAGCTTGACACAGGAAAAGAACTATGCTCGGATTCGGTTTCATGTTTACGCAAGCTTGAAACGAAAAACTATGCTTGTTATAAGTTCACATGCCCCCAGCATAATGATGCAAATCAAGGTACATGCCCCCCAAGCTTCATTGCATTCAGTGAGGTGGATGGAATGAAGCTTTACTTTCAAAATCTTAGAAAGACTTGTGGGAGTTGTTTCATTTTTTAGTGAGCTTGACACAAGACAAGGAACTATGCTCATAACTACTCTCTACAATCTACCTAACAAAAACTTTACTCTAAAAACCTTGATTCATTTTTTTAACGAGCTTGACACAAGACAAGGAACTATGCTCTAAAAACCTTGATTCATTTTTTTAATGAGCTTGACACAAGACAAGGAACTATGCTCATGACTACTATCTGCAATCTACCTATTTAACCTACCCTTGTTTCATTTTTTAACGAGCTTGACACAAGATAAGGAACTATGCTCAAAAAGTTCGCATGCCCCCAGCATAATGATGCAAAGCGAGGTACATGCCCCCCAGGCTTCATTGCATTCAACCGGCTGGATGAAATGAAGGTTTACTTTCAATATTTAACTTGAAAAGGGAGTTGTTTCATTTTTAAGGAGGTTGACACAAGAAAAGAACTATCCTCATACCTGATTCATTTTTTAACGAGGTTGACTCAGTAACAGGAACTATCCTCGTACCCTACTTTCTACAATCTACCTACATATCCTAAAATCTAGCTGATTCATTTTTTAATGAGGTTGACTCAGTAAATGAACTGTCCTCATGCTAGCCTATTTCATTTTTTAACGAGGTTGATACAGGAAAAAACTATCCTCGTACACACTGATTCATTGTTTAACGAGGTTGACACAGTAAAAGGAACTTTCCTCGGCTACTGATTCATTTTTTAACGAGGTTGACACATTAAAAGGAACTTTCCTCACTATCCTATTTCATTTTTTAACGAGGTTGATACAGGAAAAAACTATCCTCGTACACACTGATTCATTTTTTAACGAGGTCGACACAGTAAAAGGAACTTTCCTCGAACCCTCCTATTTCATTTTTTAACGAGGTTGATACAGGAAAAACTATCCTCACAACTCCTTGTTTCATTTTTTAATGAGCTTGACACAAGACAAGGAACTATGCTCATGACTTCCGGTTTCATTTTTTAACGAGGTTGAGACTAGAAGAAACTATCCTCACTAGCCTGTTTCATTTTTTAACGAGGTTGATACAGGAAAAAATTATCCTCGTGCATACTGATTCATTTTTTAACGAGGTCGACACAGTAAAAGGAACTTTCCTCACAGCATCCTATTTCATTTTTTAACGAGGTTGATACAGGAAAAAACTATCCTCGTACTCCTTATTTCATTTTTTAACGAGGTTGATACAAGAAAAAACTATCCTCGCGGATACCTGTTTCATTTTTTAACGAGGTTGGTACAGGAAAAAACTATCCTCGCACTCCTTATTTCATTTTTTAACGAGGTTGATACAAGAAAAAACTATCCTCGCGGATACCTGTTTCATTTTTTAACGAGGTTGGTACAGGAAAAAACTATCCTCGCACTCCTTATTTCATTTTTTAACGAGGTTGATACAAGAAAAAACTATCCTCGCGGATACCTGTTTCATTTTTTAACGAGGTTGGTACAGGAAAAAACTATCCTCGCGCTCACTGATCATGTCAATGGACACACCTTGATCATGGCTTCCAAGAGGTCTTCATCAGAAGGAAGAATAGTTCTCTGGAAGGAACACATGTCAAGGGACTCAAAAGGGATAAGAACATCGTGTTCAAGTAATCCCATAGAGTTTTCCATGTCAATTACCGTATCTAAATCAAAGGAAGATGAGCAACCAGTGAGAGGCTCACTTACATCGGTAACTGAAAACATGGGACCAGTTGCCACATAATTAACCCGTGGCAGGGTAGATACCACTTTAGAATCAGGAACATTTAGGGGTGTCATATTATTGGTAGTTGAAACAAGACTAGGGAACGAAAGCTGGTCTACAGCCACAATACTGCCATTGTGAGGGAAAGACATCACGCGAAAGAGTGTCGATACGACAGCTTTCATTGCATAAACATAGTCTCGCTCAAGGAGTAAATTGAAATCCAAGGGACCTCGAACTACCATAAGATCAATACAAACAGTCTTACCTTCCAAGGTAATTGAAAACTTAGGAAGGATCCCTAAAGGTTCACTAACGGTTCGGTTAAAAGCTTTCAGATTCTGCGTAATAGGCGCACGCTGAGGGGAACCCAAAGCTTTCCAAACAGTTGAGGATAAAATACTAACAGAAGCACCTTCATCTACCTGAGTACGATGTATGTCCCTACCACCAGCCTTGACAATGATTTGGAAAGGGATGGAGGAAGGAAGACGAGGTTCTGTCAGTCTATTCCAATCAAAGGAAAAGACCTCAGTGCTTGGAGGGGGTTCTGTAGAAACAGGTGAAATGCCCCCCGGCATAGAAGAATCCGATGTAACAAGAAGAACATCAGCGGTATGAAATTTACTCTCGAAAAGGAGAGTGTGATCGACCGAATGTGAAATTGAATCGACCACTTGATCAACTAATGGATCATCAACCTGAGTGACATGAGTTTCACTCTCCAATGGGAGAGTGTGATCGACTGTACTTGAATTTAGATCAATCACTCCGTCAGTTGACGGTAGGTTGGGAGAAAGTTTACAGTAACCAGTTGGAAATTCTTGCTGTGGAATAGTAAGGTTTTCCAACAATGTTGAGGCTTCATCCATGTGAGGGCAAATGTGAGTTTGATGACTCCCTTTGCATAACTTACAAGGAAACCTAACTTTACCCTTTTTCCCAGGAACCTGACATATCACTGGTCGATGGATCAATGGAAAGTTGATGAGATTTTTCTGACCATACTTCCAAGACCTTTGGAATACCAGGACAATTGACAAGGAAGTGGTCACCCTTACAAAGCCTGCAAGGGTATTTGGGTTTACGATGCATGTCGGAATTTTCCTCAACACAACTAACACTTACAGCCATGGTTGGTTGGTTGACTTCTTTCTTATCTTGCTTCTTCTTCTTCTTCCCTTTCTTCTTCTTCTTAGCCTCCTGGTTACTAGCATCAAGGCTTTTACCAGGCGAAGAGGAAGAAATGGAGGAAGAAAAATTAGGCGAAGAAGGTAAAGGTTCAACAGAAGGTTGGTGATGTTGAGATGGTGAACTCGGTTGAGGTGAAGCATCCGGTTGAGGTGGAACAATTGGAGTATTTTGGGCCAACGAAGTTGAAAATAACCATATCGGTAAACCTATTGTAAATCCAGGTAATGACAAAGTAGCCATATAAGGAGGACCAACATTTCCAAAGTAAGGAAAAGTACTAGGATTCTCATTAGGAGGGGTTCCTAGGTTGATAAATTCCGGAACATTTGCCATTATATTCAACTTCAGTGAATTTTATTAACAATTTAAAACTAAAATTAACAATTCACAATTCACACCTAACAATTAAAATTCACAATTCACACCTATGGTCTCTAAAAGTAAAAACAAACAAATTAACACACGCTATCAAATCTAGGAGTCAAACCATACACAAACAGTAGCCTTCCGGACCGAAAACACTAGTTGGTGATGAAGCCCAACATCGCCGAATTCAGTACAGAAGTGGTGGGTGGAACAGTTACCCCGGCAACCTGCTTAATGAATAGACCGGACCAAGTTCCTCCACTTTAACCGTCTCGAAGTGAAGTGAACCCCCCGGAAAATCCAAGTGAGTATAACCGACGTCTGCTCCAGGTACAGTGGGACCTTCCCTCCACCGTCACCTCGGTAGAACCCTAAATATTATGGTCACTAAGGTCACCAACAGTAACAAATACACCTGGGGGAACAGTCTAAACTCCGACAGCACGCAAGGGCAGAGTAGCAAGCTCAATCCCCTTACCGGCTCCTTGACAACAATCCAAGGTTTACCGATAAGTGACCCCTGGCTCCTCGACAATGGTTAATCCGAGGTTTACCGTTTGTAATACGTATTGTCTGGCGTCGTTCCCAACGAGGGGGGAATGATCCCCTCACTGGTTCGGACACGAGCTCGTGCTTCTCCTTTAAGAGGAGCTTTCCCAGAGTGCAATTGAAACAATTGGATTTATTCTACTCAAGATAAACTATCTGTTTGGTTTTGTAGTCTTGGAGAGTTAAGTACTCACCTACTCCAAGACCCTAGCCTAAGCTATGTTGGTGTTTCAGAGCCCTAGAAATGTAAAAATTACTAGATGAATTTTAATTAAGCGCTGTGTTATTAAGGCTGTTATTACTCAAATGGGTAAATGGAGATGAAACCAATGGTGTTATGACCCGACTCAACTGAATGCAATCGAATATGATAATGCAATCCTTTCAATTCGATGAATCCTAACTAGAGTAAGGAGAGAGTTTCCATTCACTTCCAACAATGCAAAAAATTGATCATTAAGAGAAAATTTAACAAATTCTCTAATGCACTAATTTCATCAAGAAAAACTAATGCAAATCAATTCCAAACCAATTTTTATTTTTATTTTTGTGTAAATTCAAATCAAAGAAAGCTGATCTAAATCTACGATTGATTTTTCAGAATGTAAACTATGCAATTGTAATCTATGCACAATTCACATGAAAAGTATGCAAATGTAATCTATGCACATTTTTCATTCATATTCTGAAACTGAGAACTCTAATTATGCAAATGTGATCTATGCAAAAGAATTCTCAAACACAAGACGATTCTAATGTGATCTAAGAACCAATCAAGTGCAAATTGAGAAAATTGGGTGAGAGTTCCAAAGATCGAAACATAAAAACACTCAAAGGCGATTAACACTCATACACAATTTAGCCCCCCCGGCGAATGAGGGGGAAATTTTTTTGCAAAAACAAAAGCAAAAAGATGCAAAATTGTGAAAAGACTGAGACAAACCTCCAAGTAATGATCAAAGGAAATCAAATCAAGAATTTCTCAAGAAAGAGACTCAAAACACCCAATTGATGAAAGCTAAGAGCAGGAACAAGCTTAGGTGAAGATTTTTGACAGGGTACTAAAGGATCTGGGCAGAAAACACTAAGAAAAACCAAAATCTAAAAGCAATTAAAGCAAAAATGGATTTTTCCTAAATTTTTACAGGAAGACGTAGGCAACCCGTTAGAACAGGCGCGGGCCTGCTCTGTGCAAACGGCAACAGCGCGTCCAAAGACGCACTGTGCAGTATTCAGAGGGTGCGTCCTTCTGGAAAAGTTAAGAAAAACCAAATTTAACTAAATCTAAAGCTAAGCCACCCAAATACTAATTCTCACAGTCAAAAACCAGAAAATAAAAAGGATTTTCTCAGAGAAAAGTTCACACAAAGGAAAAGACTTTCTCATTAATGGATTCCCCAGTAGAGTCGCCAATTTGTCACACGGAATTTGTCAAGGGTGCGGACACGACTGACCTTCCTAGAAGTCTAAGACATTCTAATGACAAACAAGACAAAATGGAGTGATGTTTCTCTAAATACACCTTTTACAACATGAAAACTACAAGTGTTTAGGCTTACCTTATTCCAAAACGCTGTTGTTGAAGTCCGTTCTTGACGATCCGGATGAGCTCCTCCTTCAAGTCAATTCCTGCAACCACAAACAATCAAACAATTACCAAGCACTTGCATTTCATATAATAAAACATATATTCAACATGCAGACCAAGGAACACATGAAATAACTCATTAACACAAGCTATTGAGAAAAATAAACCAGTTTGTATTAATAACGAAACAAAGAAACTCTTACAACCTGGCCTTGGTGTTGTGCAAGTTCCTCCCAGGGTCCATCAAGGGTTTTCCTCTACTTTGACAAAGCTCACCCTCTCCCAAGTAGAATCAAGTGAAGACAATCTCTCCTCACAAAGGCTCTAATGGAAGACCTAAATCCTGCAGCATTTACCCAAAGAAAATGTATAGCTCCAACCTCTTCTCCTTCTGGCTCAATGCCTTTATTTATAGTGCTGTAAAGAGGTTATTCAGGTCCACTATCAATGGGATCATCCCCCTCTATGGGTGGGATAGCTCCATTATTGATGGGATAAGTTCCCCCTTAATAGAGATACATGAACCAACTGGAGGCGCATCCATTTCATCAAACCGACCTCTAGAATGTTCTAGAAGTAACCACAAGTAACTTTTTCAAGATAAAACTCGCGCATTTTGCCTTTTACAGAGGGACGCACCTGTCCCTTAACATACAGAGCGTCCATGGACGCAGATTTTGTGAACATGGTCAGCGTCCTCGCAGGTAAGGCTAGAGAGAACCTGCGACCCCAGAGATAAACATAGTTTTTACAAGACTTTCTCTCTTCTTTGAGTTTGAGATGGATAACAGAGGCATGAGACTTGCCTAAGAGGGTAGCATGACTATTGATTTGAGCCATACTAACTGTAAGTAGTCAAGGTGACATTTTTTAGTGTAACAGTACACCAAAATTATCATGCAGAGGGCAGAACTCAAAGAATGATAACATGCATAGAAACTGACAGAAATGACAGATTCTGGAGCTGCCAAAAAAATGGCATAAGGGAATTATAGGAGTAGAAAACTAAAAATAGAGGCTGGCTCTAATACCATGTCAGGCCAGGAGGTAACTCCTCAAATGAGAATCTATTAATTCATTTGGGCTGTTCATAGTTATTTACATGAGGGAGTGACTCTTGAGTTTTATCTTCCAATGACTCTTCATTTTCTCTTATTAATTATTTAAACTATTTACAATTGTTCACCCAATCCCTATGATTAGGTGTCAACAAAGATATTGGTCTATCATTGTTTTGATCATCTTTCTGTGTAAGTACAACAACAAGAGAAGTATCATAAGTGAAGATGTAGAGCAGAAAATCCTTGTTGAAATCTTGGCTATATAAGGCTAGTGCTTCTGCGATAACTTACTTAATATGGGAAACCACATCCTTTTCCATTTTATCCCACTTTTATATTGCATCATTATTTACCATCTCTTGTATAGGTTTGAAAATTTTAGCGTAATCAGAGATGAACTTGCGGAGAAAGTTGAACTTACCTAGGAAGGACTACAAAGATTTATTGTTCAATGGGAAGGGAATTTGTGTAATAGCTCTAACCCTTTAAGGGTCCACTTTAATCCCACTTTTCGTGATGATATGGCCCAAAAGGTTTCCCTCAGACACTGCAAAAATTCTCTTCTTGGGATTAATAGATATCCCGTATTTTCGACATCGCTCGAAGATTTGATTCCAGTGGCATAGGTGGTCAGATATATTATTTGAAATTACTGTGACATCATCAAGATACACAACCATGCTTTGATTGATCAGTCCACCAACTGTGATTTCCATCGCACATTGAAATGTCGTACCAACATTAATTAGCACAAATGACATTCTTCTAAATGCAAACTTGCCCCACTTTGTTCGGAAGGTAGTCTTAAGTCTGTTAGGCTCCGAGACCAGAACGTGATTGTATCTTCAATAACCATAAATAAAAGAAGACATTTCTGAAACCGATACCATCTGCAATATTTGTTCCATAGACGACAGAGGGTAGTTGTTGTAACGCCCCTGCCTTTCATTTACCTGCTTTTACAAGCCCTCTAGGTAAATGTGAAACACAATGCTACTATGATATGACTCAACCTCCTAGACAACCTTAAGGAAATGGAGTCGACACAATAAGACCTTATTGACTTTCCTTAGGTGCTATGGGATCCCCAATGGCTGACCCACCCTTCCTGGACCTCTATCTATGAGACAACTTACCTTTTTCTAAACTAGAGCTCCAGTTGCTCCCTTGCCAATCCCTCCAAGTGACTAAGAGCCTCCAATCGCTCCCATGAGCCTACCTGAGTGAGACTGTAGCCTTTTTCTTCCACTGTTATTCTAAAAAATTCAAGATTTAGGGCTATTTTCTAGGGATAGGACCTAGACACTGCCCAAAACTCCATGAAGCTTCTAGAACTCATAAAAGACATGAAGACAATGCTTTTGATAATAAAATTGATCAAGGACTTGACTTAATCCGGTCTAACCATAACTTTCATTATGTCAAACACTTGGTAAATATGCAACCTACAAGTCATGAATGCAAGTTTGAACATAAGGAGCTGAAAACTTGTCTGAGGTTTAACAATAAGGATCACTACCTTCTCACAGTAGTTGTCATAACATTAATTAGGTCTTGCATTCATTATTCATTCAGTTACAAGTAAAAACATAGAAAGAGCCATGACTAAGAGTTGTCAAGTAACCATGCTTATAACTAGCATATAACCAAATAAATAACAATGAGAGAACAACCATTAAAGCCACATATTAAAAAGTACATTTACTCATCAAAAGAAAGAGAAACTTAGCTCTTACTAAACATAGGAAAAATCAAACCAGGTTCGGGACTTCCACGTACCACCCGACGACTGAACCAAATATTTCTTTAAGCCAATCACTCCCGTGCCATATTCCAAGCATGAATTTGAAGTCTCATGGTATAAACCAATCCATAAACAACCAAGGGAATCTAGAGGTTAAACCACCTACACCCTCACCATACTGTGATCTCACCTAAATCAGTATCGAGATCACAAAACCAAACCGAGCTTGGAGCCTCAGAATTTCTTCTTCAATACCTTGAGGAAATTTCCCATCTCCACCCTTAGGCTTTACTTTGTATCCCACCATTACTGGTCAAGGGATTCCTAGGCCTTTGGGAATTTCTTGTTACCACCTCACCCAAATCCAAAATATTTCAGTAATCCAAATCTCAAACCGAGAAAAGTCCCATCACACCATGGTTATCCAGAAATAACAAGGCAAGGATAAACTCAACTATCGAAACTTGACAAAATCCATGCCAATGACAACAAAAGAACCAAATACCAACATGGACATACCATGCATGTCAAAACCAGCTAGGAAACCATGCATGAAACCTATTACCTACAAGTATTCATGATGAAGCTACTTGATCCAAAATTTCCTTGCTGATCCTTGCTTTCCTTGTCCTCATTTTCTTGCTTGATCTCCTTCTCTTCTTGGTGCTCTTCTCCTCTCTAAGATTAATTCCAAAACTAAACTGAAAAAATGCCACCAACTGATGCTCTGATGTCTTTTTATTATTTATGCATCTAATTCTTCATTTTCCATTATTTTCCTTCAATTTCCTCATCACATGCAACTTGTGACCTTTCACCTCCCCTAAACATAAATAAAATGTCAATTAATGCCTCTTTTCCTTTTCAAAGCCTTTGGCTTTTCCAATTTCCCCTTAGCCATAAACACAATGAGCGATTCCCACTAGGATATTTTCCCCAACATTAAGCTTGGAATAAGTGTCCCTTGACCTTGGTCTTATTTTTCCTTTATTAACTTTTATTTTGTGAAGTATTTTCCCAGGGCTGTTACAGACCCCTCCCCCTCAGGGGAACACTTTCCTTGGTGTTCTATGACACCTACAACCAGCAAAACTACTGGAAACCAAAACATACTACCCATGGAACTTTATAACCCAACTCATTGCAGTATTTACAATGAAAAACCTTCTCAAAAGCAAAACCATCACGACAAACATGACAACATGACAACCATACTACTTATTATATATTTATAACAAAACTCATTGCAATATTTACAATAAAAACCATACATGAATATGTACATATACCAAAAATCTTTGTCTCAACTGATAAACAATGAAGGATATATAGCCCACATATGATCAACCATCTCCCATGTAGCTTCATCGGGACCAAAGTGATTCCATTGCACTTTAACTTGCTCGATTTCTCTGTTCCGGAGCATGAGTTGTTTCTGCTGCAATATTCACTGAGGTTCCAGCTGGAATTCTCATTCTGGTTCCACATGAAATACAGTCCAATCAATAACATGATCAACATCCTTTACATATCTTTTAAGAAATGAAACATGGAAAACGTCATGGAATTTAACTGTCGGAGGTAGTGCAAGTATGTAGGCCACTGGTCCAATCCTCTCAAGGATATCAAAAGGCTCCCAATACTGTGGTGCAAACTTGATATATGATCCAATCCTCAAGGAGCTCTTCTTGGGCTTGATTTGCAAATACATATGCTCCCCAACTTGAAACTTCTTAAATGCCCTGTGCTGGTCTGCATAAATATTTTGCGTGTCCTGTGCTGCCTTTAGATTCTTCCTGATAACTTGCATTTCCTGTTCCATGTCTGCCAACATGTCCAGTCCAATAAGTACCCTATTCACTGGATCACTCCAAATGATGGGAGTGTTACAACTCTGCCCATAAATTGCCTCAAATGGACTTTTCCTTAGTGATTCCTGATAAATGTTATTGTAAGAAAACTTTACCAATGGAAGGTACTCCTCCCATCTCCTTTGTTGATGCATGACATACATCCTCAACATATCCTCCATTATCCTCTTGACCCTCTATGTTTGTCCATCTATCCATGGATGATAAGTTGTACTAAAGGCCAAATTTGTCCCCAAACCTAAAAAAATCTCCTTCCAAAACTTAGAAGTGAACTTAGCATCCCTATCCGACACAATCTTCTTCGAAACACCATGCAATCTCATGATCTTCCTGATGAAGACTTGTGCTACCTCACTAACTGAATAAGAAGTCTTTACTAGAATTAAGTGAGCTACCTTGCTCAACCTGTCTACCGTAACCATGATAGAATCATGCTACCTCGATTTCCTCGAAAGTCCTGTAACGAAATCCATGGGAATGACTTCCCACTTCCACTCTGGAATCAAAATCGGTTGAAGCAACCCACATGAATGCTTACACTTTGTCTTCACTTGTTGACATTCCAAGCATCTAGCCACAAAATTAGCCACTTCCTTCTTTAGATTCAACCAATAGTACAACTTTTTCACTACCATCAACATCTTCTGATATCTTGGGTGACATGAGTATGTATTTATATGAAACTCCCTCAAGATAAGCTTCTTGAGCCCACTGTCATCCGACACATAAATCCTCTCCCTGAATCTAACCAAGCCATCTACTATGAGATGGTAGTATACATTTTGGTCACATGTACCCTACTGTAGCATGTGCATGAGCTCCATGTACCTGTAATCCTGTTGTCCTACCTGTAAGATTCGATCTTGTAAATCTGCCCCATATGAGCACACTAGTGTAACATGGTTCAACTGCACTTTCCTACTGAGAGCATCTGCAACCATGTTCTCCTTACCCTTTATGTATCTTATCTTGAAGTAAAATTCACTAAGGCTAGCCAACCATCTAGCTTGCCTGGAATTCAAATTCAGTTGGTCAAACAAATATCTCAATCCCCTGTGATCGCTCATCAACACAAACATCATGCCAAGAAGATGATGTCTCCACATCTTCAAGGCATGGATAATAGATGCCAACTAAAGATCATGAGTCATGTAGTTTTGCTTGTGCTCATTCAGTTTCCTAAACTCATAACATATCACCTGTCCCTCCCGCACAAGTACTCCACCAACCCTTCTCTTGCAAGCATCTGTACACACTACGAACTCTTTATCTAGATCTACAATATTTAACACTAGAGAATTTGTCAACAACTTCTTTAACTGTTCAAAACTAGCTGCACACTCCTCTGTCCATTCAAACTTCTTACCTTTCCTTTGTAATGATGTAATAAGATAGTAAATGAGAGAGAATTTTTTGATGAACCTCCTATAGTAACTTGCTAACCTCATGAATTATCTAAATTCATCCACATTCCTAGGAGTTGCCCACTCCATGACAGCTCTTACCTTTTATGGATCTACTGTTATACCTTCCTTTGAAACAACATGTACCAAGTAATGCACTTCTGTCTCAAAGAAACTACACTTTCTAAGTTTGGCACAAAACTGATGCTCTCTTAGCAACCTCAACACTGCTACTAAATGATCGACATGCTCTTCCTCATTCTTAGAATATATCAGGATGTCATCAATGAATACAATAACAAAATTTTCCATATAAGGACACAAAAAATTATTCATCAAGCACATAAAAGTAGTAAGAGCATTAGTCAAACTGAATGGAACTACAACAAACTCATAATTCCCATACCTGGTCCTGAAGGTAGTCTTGTAGATGTCCTCTTCTTTGATGCGTACTTGATGGTATCTTGATCTCAAGTCAATCTTCGAGAACACTACTTCTCCCTTCAACTAATCAAACAAGTCATCAATCCTCGACAACAGATCTCTGTTCTTGATCATTACCTTGTTCAACTTCCTGTAATCAATGCACAACTTGAGAGTACCATCCTTCTTCTTTAAGAACAATATTGGTGCACCCCAAGGCAATACACTAGGCCTAATGTATCCCTTATCAAGCATTTCCTTCAACTACAACTTCAAATCTACTAACTCTGGTATGCTCATCTTGTAAGGTTCCCTTGATGCTGGTGTCGCCGTTGTTACCAACTCAATAGAAATGGTACTAAATGAATAGAAAAGTTCACTCCCCTGTGGGGAGGAAACTATGGAATCTTTGCTGAAAACACATCCTGAAACTGCTGTAATATAAGGTACCTCTTGAAGATTTCTACATCCTTGACGTCCTTACCCTTATCACTAGAGATATGAACTGAAAAAATCACACATCCTTTCCTGGAACTACGCTTAGCCTGCATAATAGTGACCATCCTCACTGATGCATGCTTCTTCTTCCTTGCAAGATTCTCTTTTCCCCATTATCATCTAGGAAATCAATAGCATTTTCATAGAAATCTACTTTGGTCTTGTGAAGATACAATCAATCCATACCCAAAATCACACTATACCACCCCAATGGAAGTACATTCAAATGTGTTGTGGTAGGCATACCATTCAACTTGAATGCACAAGCTCTTACCCTATGATGAACTCTCTTCTTAGTACTTGTAGCCAACTGCACCAACCAAGACTTTGCATGCACTTCTTTTCTCAAGCCACACTTAGCCACCAGGTCAACATTAACATAACTATAATTAGATCAAGGACCAATCAAAATAGAAATAATTGGATTACAAAGCTTATCATCCATCTCAATAACAGATCCATGGTGATCTGCCTTCTTGTTGTCCACAACTCCATAAATCCAAGGAATACTATGACCAACATCCCCGACCATCTGCACCTCCTGAGCACAATATATCTGAGGCATACCTCCCTGGTACAATGGACAATCCTTTTTATGATGATCTTTGCCACATATATAGCATTGCAACGGTCCTCTACCATCATCTTTAGTCTACTTCTCTCTAGGCCACGAACCATGCCCCTTCTCAACTGTATTGAATTTCTTGTAAGGAACAACATTTTCTTTCTCACATGCATCTTGAGGTATTCCCCGCTTCGGTGGCCACTTCCCTTTAACTTTATCATTTCCCTTCAAGTCACGTTTAGGCTCAACTTTGTGCTTTGACTGCTCATAAAAATGATTCAATTTACAGATGGATTCCTCTAATGATCTAGGATCATCAAACTCAATCTGTTCTGTATATGATATTGCAACCCACTGAAGAACTTCTGAATCTTAGCTTTCTCCTCCTTGAGATATGGAACATAGCTCAACAGCTCCAGGAACTTGCTAGTGTACTCATGATTTGTCATAGAACCCATTTGTAGCTCATAAAATTCCTTAGTTCTGTCATCATAATACCTCTCTGAAAATTACTTCTTCTTGAAGAGTCTCTCAAAATCATTGCAAATCAACTTGTCTTCTTGAATTCCCTTGAAATTCTATGCATCTTCCCACCAAATATTTGGTTTCACTTTGAGACTAAAGGTAGCTATCTTGGATTTCATGTTCTCTGAATAACTGTGGAATTTGAAGAATTTCTTCATCCCAAGAAACCATGCCTCTGTATCTCCTGGCTTCTTCATATCTCCACTAAATGTAGGCAGCTTGAATTTCTTGAACTCCTGAGGTAAGTACTCACCCCTCCTATAAGGATGATGATGGTGATGAATATGATGATGTCTCCTGGATGAGTAACTAGAATGATGCCCATACATACCAGTCCTCCTGTCAGGTGTATCTAGTGATCTTCAACCTCTAACTGTGTCCCCTATATCCAAGCTATATATGGAATGAGACCAACTACCATAGGTTGCATTAGTTTTCTTTTTTTGTTCTTGACTGATTCTCAACTTTCCCTGTTTTGTAACTATGATAAGCTTTGAATGATCGCTACATTAAAATCTACCTTCTTCTCTCGATCCCTTGCAAGTATTTCCTTAGCCTCAACCAACCTGTCATTGTCTTCTTTACAACTTCTGATATTTTCCCTCAAGCTCCTCAATGTATCTAATAAACCTAGAGAATACTCTTCTCCTTGTTGCCCAACTGACCTGTAGGGAGAGTCACAGGAACTGTAGTTTACCATTTTTCTCATCATATTTGATTCTATTCTTCCTGCATGTGTACCATTCCAGATAAACCAAATATATACCAAAATCAAATCCATACCTCAATGATGTTTAGGGGAGGCTTATCTCATCTACAAGATCAACCCACATTAGCGTGATCATATATAATTATAATCATATCCATATAATCATATCAACACATCAACATCATAACAACATAAAAACATCATACATGAATATACCAACTATATACCATGACCCCATGCATGACAACCATAACCATGAGAACATCAGAATTCTCCCAAAGGGAATGTATCTTGCTTTGATACCACCCTGTAACACACCTGCCCCTCATTTACCCGCTTTTACAATCCCTCCAGGTAAATGTGAAACATAATGCTACTATGATATGACTCAACCTCCTAGATGACCCTAAGGAAATGGAGTTGACACAACAAGATCTTACTGTCTTTCCTCAAGTGATACAAGATCCCCAAGGGTTAGCCCAACCTTCCTGGACCTCTGTCCCTAAGACAAATTACCTTTTTCTAAACTAGAGCCCCAGTCTCTCCCTTGCCAGGCCCTCCAAGCGACAAAGAGCCTCCATTCACTCCCATGATCCTACTTGAGTGCGACTGTAACCTCTTTCTTCCAGTGCTATGCTAACGACTGCAAGATTTAAGGATATTTTCTAGGGCTAGGACCCAGTCACTACCCATAAATCCATGCAACTTCTAGAACTCATAAAATTCATGAATAAAATTCTTTTGATAACAAAATTGATCAAGGACTTGACCTAATCCGATCTAACCATAATTTTCATTCTTTCAAACACTTAGTAAATATGCAACATACAGGTCATGAATGCAATTCTGAACATAAGGAGCTGAAAATTTGTCTGAGGTTTAGCAAGAAGGATCAATGCCTTCTCATATTAGCTATCATAACATCAATTAGGTCTTGCATTCATTATTCATTCAGTTACAAATAAAAACATGGAAAGAGCCATGACTAAGAGCTGTCAAATAACCATGCTTATAACCAACATATAACCAGATAAATAACAATGAGAGAACAACCATTAAAGCCACATAATAACAAGTAAATTTACTCATCAAAAGAAAGAGAAACTTAGCTCTTATTAAACATAGGAACATTCCAACTAGGTTCGGGACTTCTACATACCACCCGACCATAGATTGGCTAAACCAAATCTTTCTTTCAGCCAATCACCCTCGTGCCATATACCAAGCATGAATGTGGTGTCTTATGGGATAAAATAATCCATAAAAGACTAGGGGAATACAGAGGTTAAACCATATCCACCCTCACCATACCGTGATCTCACCTAAACTAGTGCTGAGATCACAAAACCAAACTGAGCTTGGATGCCTCATAATTTCTTCTCCAATACCTTGAGGAATTTTCTCGTCTCCACTCTCAGGCTTTACTGTGTATCCCACCATTACCGATCAAGGGATTCCTAGGCCTTTGGGAATTTTCCTGAGACAACCTCACCTGGATCCAAAATTTTCTAGCAATCCAGAGCTCAAATCGAGAAAAGTCCCATCACACCATGGCTATTCGGAAATGGAAAGGCAAGGCTAAACTCCACTATCGAAACTCGATAAAATCCATGCCAATGACATTAAAAGAAACAAATACCAACATGCACATACCATGCATGTCAAAACCAACTAGGAAATCATACTTGCAACCTATTACCTGGAAATATTCATGCTGAAGTTGCTTGATCCAACTTTTACTTGTTTTAACTTGATTTCCTTTGCTTTCCTTGTCCTTCCTTTGCTTGCTTGATCTCCTTCTCTTCTTGGTGCTCTTCTCCTCTCTAAGACTAATTCCAAAACTGAACTGACAAAAGGCTACCAACTGTTGCTCTGATGTATTTTTACTATTGATGTCTATAATTTCTTCATTTTCCTTTATTTCCTTTAATTTCCTCCTCACATGCAACTTGTGACCTTTCACCTCCCTTTTCTCCTAATTTCCTTTATTTTCGTAAATAAAATGTCAATTAATGCATGTTTTCCTTTTCAAAGCCTTTGCCTTTGCCTTTACCAGTTTCCCCTTAGCCATAAACACATCAAGTGATGCCCACAAGGATATTTTTCCAAACTTTCATATTGGAATAAGTGTCCCTTGACCTTGGTCTTATTTTTCCTTTATTAAATTTTATTACATGAACTTTTTACGCGAGGCTGTTACAATTGCCTTTGTCCAAGGCATGATTAAGATTTCAAAAATCTACACATAAGTTTATTCCCCAGACTTTTTCCTTGTTGGGACCAGATTTCACACCCATGTTGAATGTCGCACTTTGTAGATGATCCGAACATCCAACAACTTCCTCAACTCGTTCTAAATCAGGGGCTCAAGTGTCGTATGTACGTTTCTCAACTTCTACTGAAAAAGGCTTGGTCCCTTCCTTAATTGGGATGGCATGCTTGATTATTTGCATGTCGTAAGTTTTTAGTTCATCATATGTCCACGTGAAAATATCTTCGTACTGCTTGAATAAGTGGATGAAAGCTTACTGCTCTTGTGGTGTGCAACAAGTACTAAGATTAACAAACTTCAGATCCTTTTCTATTCCAATATTGATTTGCTTGTGCAACAATGTTGAACTGTGGGTTTTGGCATTGATTGGTCCTCTAAAGCGATTATGCAAGTCATACAACTTTTCTAATGATACCATGCCCTTTAGCATGGGATTTCCCTTGCTTTCAGGAGCTGCATCTTGCAATGCTCTATTGTTTTTGTCTCCATCAATAAATGCACATTTGAATACATCAACATTTGCCATAAAATGAAGTATCTTTTGGTCATCATTAAAAATGCATAAATTAGTGATATTATCGAAGACAGATGGTTTATTAATATTTTCAATAGAAAAATTGTCCTTAAGTAGTGACAACCTAGCAGCAAGATTTGCTAATGAATCCACAACTGCGTTACACATTCTAGGAACAAATACAATATTAAAATCTTGGAATTGAGAAATTAATTGCCATACCTCTTGTTGATAACTTTTCAAATTTAGTGACACACAATGTATAGTATTTCTTACCTACCGTATGACGCTCTTAGAGTCACCTGCTGCTTTAGGAACTGCAACATTGAGGTCGATGGCCTTTTGTAATCCCAGGATGAGTGCTTTATATTTTGTAGTGTTGTTAGTGTACTCGAATTCCAAGAGGTTTGAGATAAGGTTTTTCCTCTGTCGCTGGTCTACTAAAACACAACCAGCTCCATAGTCATTCTGTGTCTTGAACTGTAAAAATAAAGTCCAAACATCATACATACAAGAACTATGCCCTACACTAGTACTACTAATATCTACTGTACATATTTAATTTGTGCCAGTTGGAATAGGAAGGAGTTCCAACTATGTCTAGTGGGACTGGGGAAGGTTGAGCAAGGTAGCAACTAGTTTAGTATCCAAGAATCCATTCCCAAAGATCAGATATGCAAAACTAACCAGCTTGTTCTTTCCCTTGAAGGGTGTGACAATGTGCCTCATGTAAGGTTCTGAGCCTAACCATATTTGGTTATTCTTTCCCTTATAAGGAAGCTATATATGTGACCAGTCGGTAGAAAAATACCTCTGTAATTTGCTGGACCAATCTCTACTTAGAAATACACCATATTCTTATGGGATGTCCACAATTACTATGTTTATGCATTGGTGATATCGTTGATAAGATGATAGGAGGATAAGCACATTTTTGAGTTCACCAATAGCATGGAAAAGAGTCCTATCTAACAACATAATCTTTGCATATGTCTTATCCCATTTCACAATGATTTTCTTAGCCACAGATAATGGCATTACATTTACAGACAACCAAAACTAATTAAGAAATTGTGCACATTGTAATTAAAAATTTCAAACGTTAATAAAAATAGAGGGCAATGTGTGTTTTCTTCTAACATTAATGCATTAAGAACAGACTCTAGCAGACCTCAAGACTTACTATATCCCTTCTGCAAAGAAGCGTTATCACTTGAGGAAGACTGTTCAACAGCTAAGACAAGCAGTTCTCGTTGGCTTGTGGTCTTGGTAAGTTCGAAGAGTGAGATATTAGTACAATATTTCTTCATGTCTTCAACTATGTTATAATTGAGTGCTATGGGCATCACCCAAATTTATGGAGGAGTGACTCTATTTGATACTTCTAGAATGGTGAACTTGCTTTTGCTGTAGGCCGAAGTATTTTTCACTGTAGTAATATTTCCAAACTTGTTATGAGTGTTTTTTGCTGAGTTGATAGGCGAAGCGATCTTCCTTAACAAATGTTATTTCAATTTTTTCCTTATCAACTCTGGTTCGGAAACTCGGCCTTGGCTTCTCAACTTATATCTATTTTTCTTCTTTTGAGCTGGGTCGTCACTTAGTGGCGGTTGTTAGACATTTTTCTTTTCAGATGCATATACAAAAACGAACGTATTCCCTGTGTGCCTCACACTCACAGTTTCTTTAGATGCAACATTTTCTTCCTTTTCTTTTTTTGGCTCAGTGTGCTCATTTGAAAGTACAATGTCAATGATATGCACAACTAGAGAATTCATGTTGTGATTCCACCATGGGCATGCCTTTCCTTAATGGTATTCTTGATGAAAGGAACAATTTTAATCCATGCCCATGCCCTCAACATTCAACACAATGTTAGAGCTTTGTACACACTTAGATGGATGATTGCTGCTGTTGTTGGAGTTGGAAACCCTTCTGAAGCAGTTGAATTTGGGGGACTTGCTACTAACGACGGTCTCTCTTGACCTATGTTTCAACTCTGCCAACTCATTGGACAAAGACTTGATGGTATGGGTCAAGCTTTCACGATAGGTATATTCTTTATCCTTGGCCTTACTTGAGGAGGTTTGAGACATTTTTCTTGTGTCTTTGGAGTCCTTTGATGATTCATCATCCACGATGACTCCAATTTCGCGTAAGTCATTTTCAACTGCGATGGCCTATTCTTAATTTTCAGGCAATGTTCCTTTCATAGTTCTCTTAAAAAACTAAGCGATGCTTATCAGTAAGGCAAAAGTGTAATAATCAATGGTGATGGAGACATGAGGTTTCATAGGTGTAGGAAATATGTTCAATATGCGATTTAATCTCTGATTAAAATCTTTAACTTTTTCTTTCTTCTCCATCTTCAGATTACCAAGTTCTTTTAATAACATGGCTGGGGTTTTTTCATCGACAAACTTTTCAAGGAACAATTTTTTAAACCCCTTCTAGTTTTGGTTGGAGTTTGGAGGAATACTGTGGTACCATACAAGTCTGCCATCTAAGGTACAATGGAAAAGTCTACATTCAACGTCATCGTAACTTACCTCAAGAGTTTGCAGATGTAGGTAGAAGTTGTCCAAATGGTCCTCCACTTTGACTGCTTTGTTAGGGCCATACTTTGTTAGCAACTTTTCTAGGTGCCTTGACATTTTATGTAAAACACCTGATAGAGCAAGTGGGGCTCGAGTCATCCAATCGAGATCTTGGTCTGCCATGTCTTCATCTCTGTGCTCCTCCTCTTCTTCAGAATCTGAGGGATATTTCTCCTCCTCTTCATAATCACCTAACAAAAATTATTGTCTAAGAGTATAATGTCATCTCTGTCACCACTGTTAAAATATGGAGGCTACTCTGATTTTTTTTCATTCTTCATAGTCTTTTCTAACTCTTCAAGGGTGGCAAGAACCAAATATCTCACTGTAGAAACCACTATCCCAATAGAAGTGGTTACATTCTTCTTTGGAAAATAAGGAAGATTGTGTACTCCAGGGATCAATCCAATAGCCTTTGTAAACTTATGAGTTATAGGCCAGTTGGCCCAAATATGCTCATAAGATATTTCACAAGTTTGTCCAATACCAGGTTGAGAAGATATGCCAAATTTAGGAATATGATAAAGGGAGGTGCTGGGAATATTGTTACCTTGATCGAAAGAAGTATGATGAGGGTGGTTGGAGTTATCAACCATAAAAGATGGATTCCCTCCTTCTAGTGCCAAAAATGTTGATAGTGTTGGACCTACCAACATTCAAGGGGTCTCCCTGATATGTGGTCCCAATTGGACCTCACACCATTTGGGATAGGAGCCCCATCCAGAATATGACCTGATTACCATTTTCTAAAGGTTTGCCTTGGATCTAACTATCAGCAAGAGAGGAATGCATATGTGCCTTCAAAAAGCAAGTAAGCATGCCTAGTGAGTGTTCAGTTGTAGGTGTGTCAATTTTCTTCTACTGTGGAGGGAAAAGACAGTGAACCTCTAATAGAGAGGTAATAGTACCACCCTAGCAGAGACACACATGGACAAGAAATATCCATCTAAAATTCAACGGAATAGTCCACAAAGGTGTGACAACCAATGTAACCATTACAATACATTCTCAATATGATAAGCACTAAAATAATAGAAATAGTTCAACTACTTTAGTACATGTGAAAACAAAAATGAGTCATAAATATTCACAGAATAGTCTTACAAATATTCATAATCCATGCATGAAGAATGTACTGGCCATAAAGCTTCATATATTAAGTAAAATTCCTAAGACATATGTATACATCAAACACCACTAGCTCCAATAATGGAGCATTGGAGTAACTTCTTTCTCCTCAAATGAATTAACTTGCCTCTTTGATGCCTTGCGGGAGGAGCCAAGGAAAAAAGTCCTTTGATCATACAATGAGGGTGTATATATAACCAATGGGGTGATGCTTCACCTCCCTTGTGATATTTGACTACCCTCATGACTGTTTGACTTCCCTATGAATTTTTGAATTTACATGACTCTTCATATTTTGTACATGTCCTTTGGACTTCCACTTTACAATACATTTTAGAATAAGAATTTACATAATCCACAAGAACGATGTGGCATATGATGACTCCTAAAATGACATGACATGACACTGATGACATGGACTGCATGATGACATGGCAATGCCAATTTATTCTTGATACTTCTTGCTATGTGTATTTTTGAGAATTATCTTTTGTCCACTTTCATATGGCCTAGAGATGAGGAGTCTTTAGTGATATCAGGTCTTGAGCTGTAGTCACAAACCGATGTCCCTTTTCTTTCTCCTAATTGATCAACTTGCATATTAAGCTACAGAGGTTTGTTCTAGCATGTTCCCCTTCTCCATATCCTTCTTCATCATCCTATCATGGTATGATAGAGTACCTGCATGTGGAATTCACTCACGACAAGACAACATCAATCCGGTAAAATCCTAGTCTAAGATGTTGTATGATGATACATTGACTAAGCCAAAACAAGGTGGTAGGATGAGGGAGAGACCTAGTGACTGCGCAATTGCACAACTCAGGAAGTTAGGGGTCAGGCTTAAGCCTTGAGACTGCATAATGCGCAGTTCAAGCTAGACTAGGCATGATGATTGTGTAGTTGGGGAGCTCAAGAAGCCAGGATGAGGGCTTGATGACTGAAGTTTCCCACTGCGTAGTGCTGGAAGGACAAGGAGCTAGGTGACTGTGAAATTATGCAATTCAGGAGCTCAAGGGCTGAGCTTGAGGATTGAGAATGCACAATGCACAATTCAGGCTTGGATGGAGGGAAGGATTGTGCAGTTTTGGAGCTTAGGGGCCGAGCTTGAGTACCAAGACTACACAGTGAATAGTTTTGGAAGGAAGGAACTACACATTGCATAGTGTCAAGAGGTAGGGTTGCTACTTGAAGGATGAGACTTCACAATGCGTAGTTCAGGAGGGCTAGATGAGTCTAAGTTGCTTGGTCGGGGAGTTTTCTGAATTTGGCTAAGTGTGCGATCGATGAAGATGATGTGAATAATGATAAGACTTGATTGCGATCACACACTTAAAACACTTAATGAAACAACATAGATCATTCAGAACACATGAACAACATACTTCCCTCAGTGTGAAAACTTACGACAAGTGCGACACCAAAGATACACTTTGTGAAAACTGTGACAACACTTGTGCAACAATGCTTAGATGTTTGGAAGTGAGTGCGATGGATTTTTACATGGTAAGATCAACTCATTTACACAAAGATAACCCCTTGAAATGACCAAAACTAGATTATGTATATCATGCGACACTTAACATGAAAAAATACGACACTTTGATTTTATTGCAAATGGGAGCAAAACACCTTAGAGAATACACATGTGATAAGTCTTAATGTTTACGAAGATAGTATACAAGATCAAAGTAGGCTCAAAATTTTGGTATAGACCAAAATTTTGGAAGGTGTTGTAGCAACGAAAACAAACTAATGGGTATAGCAATTGAGATTGGACGTTAACTCTCCACCCAACCTTAGATTGCCTTGCACTACTGCCTTTCTTGCAACCAATCACCCGTAAAGAAGATTTAAAGGTTTGATGAAGTATAATCAAAGGATTTTCTTGCACCTCCAACACCACTAGGAATCTAGAGATCCTCCTATCTCCCCCCAACAACTAAGGAACTAAACACCCAAGTGTCTCCACCCTAAACTGGGTATGCAGAGAACACTAGCACAATGCCACCAATAGTTTGAGTTGAAACCTCTTGTCTCTATTTTCACAACAAATTTTATTCCCGTTACATTTGAGCTTCCCTATCTCTGCACTAATCTCTCTACCTTTCTTCCACGGGAAGGATCTCCCCCTCTAAAAGCTCTTCTTATCCTCTCTCTCTCTCTTTCTTCTTTACATATTGGTCCAAAGGATTCCTTCCCTTTTTCCCCAAGTGATGCCTCTTACTCCTACTAAATCTCTCTCTTCCATCATGACTCTTCCCACACTATCACATCCTCTTTTTCCTCTGTCTCAGATTGGTGCAAAAATTTCTCCTTCTTTCTTGTGCTAAGAGTTCTTTTGAAGTCTCTTGCTTAGTTTGTTCCCTTTCAGCTCCTCCCACGTTAATACCCTTAGCTTTTTATTTCTCTTTATTTTTCTCCCCCCTGGTGAGATGGCTCTCTTCTGTGTCTAATCTCCTAGCTCTCTCCCTCATGCTCAGTATGCTTCCTCTCTTTTTCTTGTGTGATCTTTGTCTATGTAGATGGTTTGGTTGTTTGACCATAGTTTCTATGGCTAATGTTATGCTACCATCTAGCCCCTTGTATGCTCAATGGTGTCCTCCATTTTTTTTGTTACAACAACAATGCCCAACACTCCCTGCATTCGCTTGTCCATGCCTAACTTCCATAACATTTTTGCCACCTCATCTTAAATTTTTTGTCCTTTCTTGCTTGTTCCTTATTCTAAAGGGAACATGTTCCCTGTCCTTTTCTTTCAATTAACTTATTATATGTGTTAGGAAAAATACTTGGGGGGGGGGGGGGGGGGTGAATCAATATTTTACACACTTCAACTTTTTTAATTTCTTATTCTAATTTATGTACACTATTGTCATTAAGTAAACAAGTGTATGTATGAGACTGTGATTAATGCAACCCATGTATATCCAAATAACTAATTTATCATTAATTTCATCATCTTTTCATCCTTAACCAATGCATCATTACTTCATTATTCATCAATTAAATAGCAACCCTGAGCAGTAAGAAGCATATACAGAAGAAACATATCAACACATATGAACACCAAGATTTTAGGTGGAAACCCAATGTGGGAGAAAACCACCGTTGCCTTTGTCTCTGTATTCTTATTTTATTATAAAGGGAAACTTCTTAAAATATTGTACTAACACAAACTCTATCTAGTATGAAGGCACCCACTTGCAGAAGGCTACAATATTTTCTCATTTTCTAGCACCTACCAGAAGGGAGCTACAAACCCCTTTCTTAAGACTGCTATCCTCAGCTCATTGTGGAACACTTTTCAGAATGTTTCAAATTGCATCCACCTATTAAATAATCATCAAACCAACCTGTAGGCCACTTGGACCCATATCAACCATAAACCCAAACAAACTAAAGCACTGAATCTGAGACACTGTCACACTGTAAATCAACTGAAATTCTGAAGTATCAAGACACAATGCAAAACCAAACCAAAAACAATAAATATCAAATTGTGTACATGACTGTACTAAATAAAACCCGTGTATATACACACTTTCTTTGTATAATACCTACGTACAGTTCTCAGAATACCAAACACTAAAATCATTAATCACTGAAACATTTACAGGCCATTTCACCAACTACAGATCATAGAATCAATCATAGATTTCTAAAACAATTACAGACCATATACTTATGTGCCATTAAACTTGAACAATTCAACCAACTCACTTCAATAATAATAAAGACATCGTCGACAGAAAACAACAAGGAATCCAATCATCAACTGTAAACATCAATTATCATATATGTAAACATATATTAGTAGATCAAACCCTAGTTTATGTATGTGACCTTCATAAGGCATATCTGCATATGTACGCGTTTACCATGCACAACACCCGTGAATAGATCTGCACATATTGAAAGAATTAATTTGTAGAGTATGTACATGATCCTTCAAAAGTGGATCTGCGTATGTACAAGACTATGCCCAAACATACCTACGTATAGATCTAAAAACTTTTGCTACAAACACAATTTCACTTTTTGCAACCCTGACTATTAATGCTACAGACTTCTAAATAAATTCTTTAGATCATAACATCACAATTTCATCAATTTTAAACATTTGCAACAAGTAAATCAACTAAGCATACATGTCAATATATTTCAGATCTTTTAGAATTGAGTTTTCTCCTTGCTCCTTGGTGCACACCTGTTTCAAATCAAATCATTCAAAGACAACACAGTACTTGCACACTAACACTTTGATATCCATCTCCTTATATAGCTTTAGCCTTAACCAATACCTTAGGCCAAGCCCTTAGTAATGTTGTTGGTATCCTTTGACGAGATCAAATAACCATTGACACACTCATTACTATGGTCCAATACCATGGTAAAGACCCCTGGTATTTAAGTTACCATAGTGCGGATTATGTACGTGACTTTCCTTCACAATACGTGCGTATGTACGCGATCCTTATGCATAGGATCCGCGTATACTTTCCCAAACATCACCTTTATGTCTCTGAACTAACATTCCTTTTTCCATCACCTTTGTCACATCTATACCAACTTGCATAATCATCATGTTACCATAATGTTGACATCTTTATCAAGTAGGTTTCCATCAAGGACAACACATTAGCACTAATTCCAACAATCTCCCCCTTTGAACTTGATGGTAGCCACTTTGGTGTTTCGTCACCACCTATAATCACCTACAAATACCAAGCTTCTCTATCCCTTTGACATCAAGGGAAAAGGGCCGACCAATGCTAAATGAAGACTTCTTGCTCCCTTTGTAGAGAAGATCACTGTAGGGATGATATGTTGAAAACTGAATACTAACCATGCTCATCCTGAGCATATGTTAGAATCTCTAAATACATACAATAAAATCACAAGGCTTTATGACTCAACCAAATATGACCTATCACTAATGACTAGTTCTTACATCAATTACCCAATACAACAGGGTTACATATTTGCCACAACATAATGAGATTACATACTTGAATGACTTGACCCCAATAGCCCATACATGACTAAATTTTACAATGATTTAAAACATGGGTCTTTACATGACCTTGACATCAAGGTAAAGATAGGAAACATATATATAACCAAAAATAGGACCTCAAGAATGAGGTTGTAACATCATGATAGTTATCAACAACCTCCATATATCATATAGAAACCTGCAACATGAATATTTGATAGCAACATATAAATTTCCAACAGTAACTGTAGAAGAATCCTGACATGAGAAAATATATGCAACAAGACATGCTTATGGAGCCATAATGTCAGTAAGGATCTTTTAGAGTTATAATAATTGTGCCCCCTAAACCAACAAACTGCAAAAAACCAATGACAACAAATAGAAGACCATAATGGTGAAGGCATATAGGAAGCTCCCCCTGAATCTATGCCATATGTACCAATCACTAATATGTATACACAACTGTCTAGCTTAGAAACTGCATACATACGCAACTATTCTTTACATCATCCGTGTACAGAAAGTAAACTGTAGTAATTTACGATCTCAACTCCCTCTGAACATGAAATGTCTATCAGAATAATTAGTGGAGTGATGAAGCAGGAATTATTCCTATTTTTTTTTTCTTAGATATTCAAAGGAATCACATGGAAGTGGTTTCATGAATATATCCGCAACTTGTTCCTTTGAAGGAACATATTCTAGTTTGACCTTTTTTCAAGCACCTGTTCTCTCAAAAAATGATATTTGATTGGAATATGCTTGGTTTTTAAGCGCATTATAGGTTTTTAGAGATACTTATGGAACTAGTATTGTCACAGAGGTTAGGTACAGGTTGAGGACAATTGATTCGAAAGTCTTGTAATGTTTTCATCATCCATAGAATTCGAGTACAACAAGATGCAACAATAACATATTATGCCTCAACGATAGATAAAGCGATGGAACTTTGTTTCTTGCTAAACGGTGATACCAAGTGGGGTCCCAAATAAAATTCTCCTCCACTAGTACTCTTGCGATCATCAATATTACCTTCCCAATCTGCGTCTATGTAAGATGTTGGGTGTGAAGCCTGATTATCTTCTTTATTGAGAGGTATCGTCGCATTGGACCCCAGTTCGTAATGTTTTAATTTCGTAGTCAATTTAGGCCATTCATTAGGTGGAGATCTAATGGTAGAAGTTAGGATTTTTTTCCCTAGAAGGAAACCCCCTCGCTATATATGAGGGAATTGTATTGCGTCTATGTAGATTTGTATTTTAAGTGAGAAAGAGAGAGGAGATTGTGTGAGAGCGAAGAGGGAATTACAACATATCTATAGTTTGAGTGAGAAAGAGAGAGGAGATTGTGTGAGAGCGAAGAGGGAATTACAACAGATCTGCTATAGGTTGTATCTCTTCAGTTTGTTGGATAATATAAAAGGAAGGACTGGCTGTTTCTCTGTGGATGTAGCCCAAATTGGGTGAACCATGTATATTTGTGTCTCTCTTGTTTTATGTGTTTATATTTCTGCAATATTTTATGTGTTCCATTGCTCTGTAATATATAATTTTCTAACATAAGCACGAAGTGCAAAGTATGACTTTTTTGGATACCATAGACCAAAATCTTGAGTTCCTTGTAGGTACTTGAATATTCTCTTGATTGCTTGGAGATGAGTTTCCTTAGGATTGGCTTGAAATCATCTAACAATTCCAACTACATGCATAATGTCTAGCCATGTACCTATCAGGTAGAGTAAGCTTCCAATCATAAATCTATATTCTAGTTGATTAACTGAAGAAGAATCATCATTTTGACTAAGGTTATATCTCATTACCATTGGTGTGCATATTAGCTTACAGTCTTCCATTCCATATTTCTTTAAAATATGTTTGAGCTACTTGGTTTGAGAAAGAAAGATAAAATTCTCAGTTTTTTGAACGTGGAGGCCAAGAAATATGTTAGTTCACCAAGTAGAGACATTTCAAATTCTTGCTGCATAACTAAAGAAAATCATTGACTCATAGATTCTACATTGCTCCCAAATATGATGTCGTCTACGTAAACAACAACTATCAAAAGTTTATCTTTATACATTTTAGTATATAGCTTGCTATCTACAAAACCCTTTTTGAATCCTTGTAGTTGAAGGCACTTTTCACGATGATAATGCCATGCACAAGGAGCTTGTTTCAATCCATACAATGCTTTCTTAAAGGTTATACACAAGATTTTTATCATTGCCAAGAATAAGCCCTTAAGGTTGTTCTATACAAACCTCTTCTTCTAGATCCCCATTTAAGAATGCATATTTGACATCCATTTGATATACTTTAAAGCTATGAAAACTTGAAAATGCAAGAAACATTCTTATGGCTTCAAGTCTAGCTACAGGTGCAAATGTTTCTTCAAAGTCTATCCCTTCCTGTTGAGCATATCCTTTGCATACAAGTCTTGCTTTGTTGCGAATTACTTCTCCATTTTCATTTAGTTTTTTTAACACCCATTTTGTCCCAATAACATTTTTATCATGAGGCCTTGGTACTAATTCCCATGTATGATTCTTTTCTATTTGATCAAGTTCTTCATTCATTTCCTTAACCCAACATTCATCTTTTCTTGCTTGATTCACATTTTGAGGTTCAATTGTGGATAGTAAGGCTAGGTAACTAGAATTTCCAACAAGAGTTCTTCTAGTTTGTATTCCTGCATCCTTTTCACCTATAATTTGAGATTCAGGATGATTTTTCTGAACATACCTTGAAGGAGTATTTTCTGATGTATTTGTATCTTCATTTATTTCTTCTGATGCTTCTTTATTTCCTTCTTCTACAACCTTTTGGATTGTAGTAGGGAGAGGTTCATCATCTGCTGGTTCTTCCTTTTTGGTACTTGTGGATGCTTCATCAATTACAACATCTATGCATTCAACAATCTTTTGAAGCCTTTTATTATAGCATTTATATCCCTTGCTTCTAGAAGAGTATCCAAGAAGGATTCCTTCATTAGCTCTAGATTCAAATTTTCCAAGCTTATCATCATTGTTCTTTATGTAACATTTTCTTCCAAAAATTCTAAAGTGTTTGACAATTGGAGGCTTACCAAACCATAGTTCATATGGATTTTTATCACTGTTTACTCGAAGATGAGATTTGTTAAGAATATTCACGACTGTATGTGCTGCTTCCCCCCATAAGGTATGCAAAGTTCCTGATTCATCAAGCATGACACATGCCATTTGTTGGATTGTTTTGTTCATTCTTTCTGCTACTCCATTTTGTTGAGGAGTTTTAGCTATAGAAAATTGTCTTTTGATGCCATGTTGTTCACAAAAATTAAAAAACTCATCTGATATAAAATCTCCTCTATCAAATCTAAGACATTTTATTTTCAAGTCTAACTCATTTTCTACCAGAGCCTTAAATACTTTAAATTTATCAAATGCTTCATATTTATATTTTAGTAAGCCAATCCAACACATTCTTGTAAAATCATCAATGAATAATATGAAATATTTTTCACCACGAGGAGACTTATTTCTCATGGGACCACATAAATCAATATGAATGTGTTCAAGTGGATTACTTGAAGTACATTCTTTAGCATTAAACTGAACCCTGGTTTGCTTACGAAATTGACATGATTTTCATATGCTATTTTTAGGTGGAGAGATGTTGGGCAAGTCACAAACTGCTCCCATTTTTCTTTATTTGTACATTTGATGAGAGATAAGGTGCCTGAATATTTTGTGCTAAATCCAACTTTCTTCATATTTGCTTAAGTAACAATGCTCTTGGTCGTCTTCAAAGACATAAACATTTCCTGGAGTTCTTGTTCCCTTTATTATGATCTTACCTGTGTCTATATTTCTTACCACACAAATATTTGATATGAAAAAAACTTCATGCCATTGGTCACATATTTGACTAATAACCAACAAGTTATGTATTAATCCATCAACAAATAAAACATTTCCAGCATTGACCTTTTTCTTTAATAACACAATTCCTTTCCCTTTGATAGTAGCATGTGAGTTATTTCTAAAGGTTACATTCTTTTCTTTATTTGTTTCATTATAAGACATAAACTTGTCTTTGTCACCTATCATATGCTTTAAGCATCCACTATTACTGTACCACAAATTTTCTTGATCTCCTGCATATAAAGCTAAACCACAATTTTCAGATTCTATGGTTTTCTTTTTCCATTCCTTGCGTGTTATTGTCTTCTATTCATGTTGATAGGATGGTTTTATTCTTCTTCTACATTTAGTTTCTTATGACAAAATTTATTGCAAAGAGAACATTCAATTTCATCTTGAAGAGGTGAGAAAACATTATAAGAAGATTTATTTTCCCCAATCTCATTCTTTTGTTTTCTTGCTTCTCTATTCATAATAGTTTTATTAGCGACAGACTGAACAAATTTATGACCAAAATTATGACTTGTGAAGCATTGACCATTGAGGTAGGAGTACCTGGGAGTATTATACCTTCTTAAGAAGCTTCCCCTTTAATTGTGGTAAGGTTGTTTTACTTGAGAGATATTTGATCCTTCATTCCTTTGATGAGAACTGCAATTTAATGATAGCTTTGTTTTAATGCATTGAGATAGCTCCCTGTACATGCTTCATAATATTTTATAGTTTTTGATGATTCACCATTTGAATTAGATCCAAGACCTGTCTTAATTAGATGAGAGTGTTTCACTTTGATGATTTCTTCTAAAGTCTTAGATTCTTTAGAAAATCTAAGATTTAGAGCCTTTGTTTTCTCAAGTTCCTTTCTTAGACCCACTATTTCAAACTCCAAACTTTCATTGTGCGTTTTCTTTTCTAGATTTTGTTTCTTCAAAACTTATTAAGCTAATTTAGCTTCTTCGAGACATATCTTTATATGAGTTATTTCTTCAATAAGCCTTATATTTTTCTTCTAGAGCATCCATAAAAACATCATCAAATTTATCTACACATTTTTCTTCAAATGAAATAAGCAATTGATATTCTTGATCAAATTCAACATCCACATTATTGGAATAATATTCACTATGTTCGTGTGTATAAAACTTTTCTTGTTATCAAACCAAGTTCCTCTAACACTCCATTTTGAATAATTCTTCCCTTTCTCACAATTTTCTTTATAAGGACATTTAGTAGCATAGTGACCAACTCTTCCACAGGCAAAACATTTGAAAGGAAGCTTACCTCTAAACTTGCTAGTTCCTACTTGGAGTTTCTTTACGAAATTTGCTTCTTCTTCGTCTGATATGTAACTTGTTTCCTTAAGATCCTCCTTTTCCTTTCCTTTGTATGTAGCTTTGAATGCTGCTTCTATGATATCTGATGGACCCCCTTTTCTCATTTCATAAGTTGTTAAGATCCCATGGAGTTGTTCAATAGTGAGGTTCTTCAAATCCTACATTTCTTCAATGGAAGAGACTTTGGAATCGAACTTTGGGGTTAGAGATCTTATAATTTTCTCAACAACCATTGAATCTTTTACTTCATCACAAATATTTCTCATTGAGTTGACGATCTCATCTACCTTAAGGAAAACTTTTATCATTATGAATTATGAGAGTCTCATATTGGATTCTAAACATTTTAAGTTTAGCACTCTTTACCTTAGTGTCACCTTCATAGTTATGGATAATATTGTCCCATATAGATTTTGCGGTATCCAACTGCATAACCTTTACAAATTCTGATTATGCCAAGCTTCCTAAGAGAGAATTGACTGCCTTTGCATTGGTCTCATATTGTTTCTTTCTTGCATCATCTGTGGGGATGGAGGATGCATACTGATAGCATCCCTCAACAATTTCCCAAACATCAGCTCCAAGCGATTGCAAATATGCTCTCATTCTAACTTTCCAGAAAACTAAGTTAGTTCCATTAAACAAGGGTGCCCGGATAGAATATACTCTGTCTTGATTGCTCATCTTGATGGATCTACCTTTACACGATTAAGATTCTTTTGAGTGACTGGATTTGATACCAATTGTTAGGAAAAATACTAAGAGGAAGGGGGGGTGAATCAGTTTTTTACACACTTCAGGTTTTTCAATTTCTTATTCTGATTTATGTACGCTACTATCATTAAGGAAACAAGCCTATGAACGCGACTGTGATTAATGTAACTTGTGTATATACATATAAGTAATTTGTCCTTAATTAGTGCATCGTTACTTCATTATGCATCAATTAAACAGTAACCATGAGTAGTAAGAAGAAAATACACAAGAAACATATCAACACACATGAACATCAAGATTTTAGGTGGAAACCCAATGTGGGAGAAAACCACCAATGTCATCGTCTCTGTCTTCTTCCTTTATTATAAAGTAAAACTTATTACAATATGGTACTATTGGAGACTCTAACCAGTATGAAGGTGCCCACTTGCAGAAGGCTACAACCTTCTCTCGTTTTCCATCACCTATTGGAAGGGAGCTGCAAACCCCTTTCTGAAGACTGCTATCCTCAGCTCCTTGCTACCACTTTCAAAATGTTTCAAACTAGATCCACTTGTTAAACAATAATCAAACCAACCTATAGGCCACTTGGACCCATATCAACCATAATCTCAAACAAACTGAAGCACTGAATCTAAGACACTGTCACACTGTAAATCAACTGAAATTCCGAAGTATCAAAACACAAAATATAGAACCCAACCAGAAACAAGAAGTATCAAATTGTGTATGCGACTGTACTAAATAATACTTGCTTATATATGTGATTTCTATGCATAATACCTGCATACAGTTCTTAGAATACTGAACATTGAAATCATTAATTACTGAAACATTCACATGCCATTTCACCACCTGCAGATCATAGAATCAATCATAGATTTATGAACCAATTACAAATCATATACTTCTATTCCATTAAACTTGAACAATTCAACCAAGTCACTTCAATCATAATAAAGACATCATCGACAGACAACAACAAGTAAACCAATCATCAACTGTAAACATCAATCATCATATATGTAAACATCTATTAGCATATCAAACCCTGGTTTATGTATGGGACCTTCATAAGGCATATCTGCATATGTACGTGTTTACCACGCATAACACCCACTTACAAATACGCACATGCTGAAAGTACTATTCTGCAGATTATATACATGACGCTTCAAATTTGGATCTGCATATGTACGTGACTATGCCCAAACATACCTGCGTATAGATTTGAAAACTTTTGCTGCAAACATAGTTTCACTTTATGTAACCCTGACTGTTAATGTTACAGACTTCTGAATAATATGTTTTGATCATATCATCACATTTTGATCAATATTAAACATTTGGAGTACATAAATCAATTAAGTATTTATTTCAATATTTTTCATATCCTTCAGATTTGCGCCTTCTCCTTTCTCCCTGGTACACACCTGTTTCAAATCAAATCATTCATAGACAACATAATACTTTCACATTAACAATTTGATCTCCATCTCCTTATATAACTTTATCATTAGCCTATAAATTAGGCCAAAACCTTAGCAATTCCATTGGTATTATGTGACGGGATCAAATAACCATTGAGAAACTCATTAATATGGGCCAATTCCATGGTAAAGACCCCTGGTATTTAAGTTCCCATGGTGTGGATTTTGTACGCGACTTTCCTTCACAATACCCACGTATGTACATGAACCTTATGCATAAGATCCGTGTATACTTTCCCAAACATCACCTTTATGTCTTTGAACTGACATTCCTTTGTCCTTCACCTTTATCACATCTATACCAGCTTGCATAATCATCATGTTACCATAATGTTGACATGTTTATCAAGAAGGTTTCCATAAAGGACAACACATTAGACATAATGAAAACAATATGATCAACCCAATTAAGGCCACCAGTTAGCCCATGACTGATATTACCAACCACTTCATCTAAATCCCCAAGCAACCTCCTCCACAAGCTCTAAAATCTATGTCCCATATCTTAGCTTTTAAAATTTTATTACAAAAGTTTTACAATTATATGTAAGAGGGGAATTTTCCCAAAGGGGCCGTCACAAGTTTAAACTATGGAAACCTCCAACCCCTTTTAAATTCAATCACTCTCGGTTGAATGAGGAGGACTTTAGAGCCCTAGTTACAAGGACATGGAAACCTTCCAACAGTGTTTTTGAAGATTTGGAAATGAAGTAGTTTATTTATAACCTAAAGAGTGTAGAAGGTGTAGTAGGAAAGTGGGTAAATAATAAAGCTTTGAAGAATCCAAAAGACCTAAAGGAAGTGGAAGAATGTATAAAACATTGTTTAAAAATAATGGATGAATTTTCTTCAAAGAAAAATTCCAATTATTGAAATATCTTGAAGGGAAGAGAAATATGCTTCTTGATAAATAAGAGAGACAACTGAGGCTCAAAATTAAAGCCATATAAATGGTTGAAGGAGGTCATAAAACCAAGTTTTTCACAAGTATTAAAATCATAGAAGGAATTCTAATCCTAGTTGGGAAATAAACAAGCCATATGACTTTAAGTTGAAACCTTAAAGGAGATTGTTGAGTCTAGAGAATAACATTTTACATATATTTTTAAGGATATTGAGAAGGAAAACAACGCGGAAACCCTAAAAATTCCATGTGTATTTCTCAGTCTCATTAATAATCAATTGAATTGAGATCTAAAAGTTGAAGTCATGAAGGAAGAACTGAAAGAAATAATAAATTCTTCCAAAAATATAAATAACCTAGGGTTTTGATAGTTGGAATGTTGAGTTCTATATTGGCTTATATGAAATGCAAGAAGGGGGAACTTTTGGATTAATTAAGGAATCAATATTATTTAGAAAAGTGTCAGAAGTCTTGAACTCTCTTTCATATCTATAATCCCTAAATGACAAGATACTTCATCTTTTCAAGAATTTAGACTTATTTCCTTGTGTAATCTTGTTTATAAGCTTATTACAAAAAGTATTGCTAATAGGCTTAATGTTATTTTGTCAGGATTCATTTAGGAAGACAATCTTTCCAATAGGAAAATTCATGTTGCATGTTAAGTTATGGTATGTTCTATGCTTATAACAGTTTACTTCTTTTTCTTATTATATTCCACCGATTAGCAATCACATGTACATAAAGTAAAGTGCAGATAGAACATTAAACGATCGATAGAAAACAAGCCAAGACAAGAGACACAAGATGTGGTGGCTAGCCAGGGACAAACCCCACAATGTGTGGGGAAACCCTTTGATCAAATATTCTTTTATCTTCAATAATTTAGCAGAGAGAAATAGTACAATAAATCTGATTCATATCAGCAGTAGCAAACCCTAGATCAGTAGCATCAGCATTAGCGGCTTCATTATCAAACTAGGGCAGACCATATCTCACAAACCGACAGTCGGATTGACTTCATTCCACCACCAAAAGTTTCGGCTTCCAGAGGAGGTTCAGATGAACCTACATCGCAGTTTAGATGAGGAGATATTCTAGGCCACGCAAGTCAATCTTTACTTCTGCAGTTGCAGCTTCAGTTTCAGCAGTTTTCGGCTTCAAACTAGGGCAGTCGATATCTTGCAAACCATTCGTCGGATTGACTTCATTCCACCACCAAAAGTTGCAGCTTTCAAAGGAGGTTCAGATGAACCTACAGCGTAGTTCCAAAGAGGAGATTTTCTAGGCCACGCAAGTCAATCTTTACTTCTGCAGTTGTAGCTTCAAATTCAGCGGCTTCCAGCTTCACATGTGTGAGAGAGAGAGACCCATTTCAGCGCAGTAGAGAAGAGACTCATATCTGCACAGTAGAGAGAGAGAGATGTGATGAGATGAGTGAGTCTAAATGAGGAAAAGTCCTCTTATATTTATACACAACGTTGGTGGGTGAATAGATGCGACTGTTGGGCTTCTTAGCCTACATGAGTCGTAGGTCAGCTTGATAATAATTCCATAATCAAAATAAATCCATATCTCCATGAATACTTATCGGAATTGGATGATATTTATATCAATCCTACACCTCTCGATGAGAGGAATCTAACAAAAATATTATCAGCCATGAATAAGATGACCCACATGAAGTTTTGCCCTGGTTGCCAATTTTAACACTCCCTCTCAACCATGGAGAACTTCATTTGCAATCTGTCTATCGGTCGTTACTATTCATCCATCAAATGCACTACCCTGTACAACCTGACCCTTGCCCTGCTCTGCTCTATTCTGCCTGTTCTGCTTTGTCTTGTTCTGCCCTACACTGATCTGTACTGTTTTGTTCTGTTCGGTTCTACTCTTGCATTGTTCTGTTCTACTTTGCTTTTGTTCGAATTATGAAGAAGAAGAAATGATTGAGGATGTATCATACTGACTCAAAGTCAGTCTCAGAGTATGTACCACTGGTCCCAAACCAGTCTCAACCAACCCAAAGTCAGCGTCATAGTGAGTACAACTCCAATGGTCCCAGATCAATATCATCCTCCACTGACTCAAAGTCAGTCTTAGAGTATGTACCACTGATCCCAAACCAGTCTCAACCGACCCGAAGTCAGCGTCATAGTATGGTACAACTCCTACCACTGGTCCCAGACCAGTATCATTGATCCCAGATCAATGGAGGTCATCCTAGCGTAGGGAGTACGGTAGTTACAACGATGCATCCATCAGTACTACTATGGTCCCTAACTTCATTTCCCTGCTCATTGATCAGATGAGAGGTACTTCCCATGAGTCCCAGACTGCATGGGTAGGATGCCTCGACAGGAGAACTAATCAATCCTGTCCTCACAGGAGAACACATCAATCCTGCTACAATTGCCATGGAGAACACATCAATCCAGGCCTCATAGGAGAACACATCAATCCTGCTACAATCGCCGTGGAGAACACATCAATCCAGGCTGCCATGGAGAACACATCAATCCAGGCCTCACAGGAGAACTAATCATCCTGCTACATAGGAGAGCGAATCATCCTATTCCACAAGAGAGCAAATCATCTTGTCCCACAAGAGAGCGAATCATCTTGTTCCAGTGTGCACCACCAGGGGAGGGTGAGTCACCCTGTGGTCATATGTTGCTCCAATAGGAACCACAAGCCCTTAGAGCTCCTAGAGCTCAATGTATGCAACATGAAAGACCCTTGTACAAGGGTTTCTTGCCGACTCCAAGTCGTTTGGGAAAATCACAGATTAGATCTTTCCTCGGGGCTTTGACAAGGTGTATCAACCTGTACATCATCTTAATGTGATGGAGCTTCCTTGCTCATCAACTTACCATATCCCAGATGATGTCTATCTACTGGAGCAATTGACGAATACGGGATTCCTCAATAATCGAATCCCACCTCTGGTTGTTACAGAGAATCACAGTGGTATCCAATGTAAATCCAAATAGCTCACTGAAGAGCTTTCGCAACCAGACTGCCTCACACGAGGTTATGCTAGCAATAATATATCCTGCTTCGGCGGTGCTCAAAGCCACCGACTTCTGCTTCCTGCTCATCCAGGATATCGAAGCAGATCCCAAGGTGAAACAGTACCCGGAAGTGCTCTTACGGTCCACCACATTGCCTGCCCAATCAACATCAGTATATCCAAGTAGTCTCACATCTCCGGGAGTGTATCTTAATCCATGAGAGATTGTGTCCTGAAGACATCTCAGAAGATTCCTGGCATCAATCTAGTGAGGCTCAACCAAATATGAGCTCACAATGCTAACTGTAAAACATATGTTCGGACGGAGGTTCACCAAGAACATCAATGCGAATGAGTTTTTGAAACTCAGAGGCATTTCCCAAGTCTGGTCCGACATCACTACCATATAACTTCTAAAAGTTAAGATCCTCGAGGTAGTCACAGGCTTGCAGTCCATCATACCGAATCTTTCCAATATATTTATCACATATTTTCCTTGAGATAGGAAAATTTCCCTTGGCTTCTGCCACACTTCAAGTCCTTGGTCCTTCATTTCAAATTCAGAAGCCATCTCCTTCTTACATTTGTGAATGAGAGGGTTTGCACCTGTTAGAAAGAGGTCATCCACATACAACACCAGTATGAGAGGCTTGTCATCTTCAACCTTAAAGTAAAGGCTAGGATCAGCTTCACTCCTAGTGAATCCCAGCTTCATCAAGTAGCTATCGATCCTCTCATACCATGCTTGGGGTACTTGCTTCAACCCATAGAGAGCCTTCTTCAACTTGCATACATGAGATTTTCAATCATAAATCTCAAATCCTCCAGGCTGCTCCACATAGACCTCTTCTTTGATAGAACCATGCAAGAACGCGGTCTTAACATCCATCTGATGTAGGTTCCATCCTTGTGAAGCCACAAGGGCTATGATCAAGCAGATGGTCGTATACCTGGCAACAGGTGCAAATATCATAGTCTATACCTCCCTTCTGGGATAAACCACGAGCAACAAAATGAACATTATACTTTTCCATACTTCCATTTGCTACATGCTTTATCTTGTAAAGCCATTTTGAAGTAACAATTGTCTTGTCCAGGGTCTGGGAACTACTTCCCAGACATCATTCTCCATAATAGACTCATTTTCTATGGTAATAGAATCCTTCCATAGTTAATGTTTGATGACATCTGAGAATGATGAAGGTTCATTTTGTATGATCGTGCTCATGATGGTCAGGTATCCCTGATACCTGTTAAGTTTCTTACTTTGATGGAAGATTCCTCAGGGTGCAGCATGTCCTTCAGCATCATCAAGTATCCCCTAAGCCATGAAGGCCTCTTCCTAGAAGAGGAAGGCTCATGTGGATGAGGATCAATCGGATCCATGGGTTCTTCTACATCAGGCATTGATTCATCATCCTTTTCTTTCGGTTCCTTGGTGTCAGCTTCTTGAGAGCTACTAAAAGTCAACAGATTATCCACCTTGCTGAGAGCCATATCTTTGTCAAAGGTGACATCATGACTAATCACGACTTCCCTTTGACCGGTGGTGAACATTTCTTCAGGAGTTTAGGAACCCAATGCTTGATGAGGGCATCGATTTTGTACATATACGGTGGTGATTGTAGTTTCAGCCCATAGAAACTTTGGAAGTCTTTGATCATGTAGCATGGCCCGGACAACTTCCATCATCGTGTGGTTCTTCCTTCCCACCACACCATTCTGCTCAGGAGTATGTGGTGTAGTAGTCTCCCTCTTAATGCCAACCTCAGGTATGCCTGAGTAAACCAATTGTAATATATCGGAGGTCTTGCTTTGGCTTGAGGGGAATGGTCCCCTTTTGAGCTTTCCTTTGGCACATCCTGGACATACACCTTCTTTCTCTACTTGGAATTCGGGCATCCCTGTTACCATCTGTCTTACATTGGGTAGAGCTTTGTAATGAAGGTGGGCAAACCTCCGATGCCAAAGGTCGGACTAAAGAGTTGTGTCACAAGACATGACACCTAGTGGACTTCCATCGACTTGATATAATGAATCAACACTAAACCCAAGAGTAAAGGCATCTTTAACATTATTTTTCCATATACATACCTTGCCATTGCTGAAGGTTACCTTGTAGCCTCTGTCTTCCATTGCCAAGATGGACACTAGGTTCCTTTTGAGGTCAGGTGCATTTAATACATCCTAGAATTTACCTTTTCTATTGAATTTTTCATTCCTTTGATTGCCATCAGAGGGATTTCGAGTTGCACCACTGTATACTGTACCATGCTTCTCTAATCACGATTATCATCATGCTGCCCATGTCCATGATTTTATCCATCATAATGCTGCTCAAACTAGTGTGCATCATCATCATGCTATCCTATATGTCCATGATCTCATGTTGCCCTTTATGTCCATGATCTCATTCATCATGATGCTCATGATCTCCTACATAGTGACTTGCTTTATCGCAAAAGTAACATCGTCATTTTCTTCTAGCCTTAGGTCCAGCCTTTCCTTTTGATTTAGTCCCAGAATTATTTATTTTCTTTGCATGAGAAGAAAAGGCAGCAGGAGGACCTTTAGGCATGGGCATTTCTTGCACTTCTTCCCTTGTTTCTTCTTGAATGCATCGAGCCATTAATTCCTCGAAACCATGAATTACATTATAGTTCAAAAGAGTAGTCCTGAACACATACCATTCAAATGGTAATCCTCCGAGAGTTGTGAGTGCCATTTCTCTGTCAGTAATGGTTTCCCCAATAGATAGGAGATCTTTCTTGATCTCGGTGATTCTTAAGAAGTATGCTTGCATACTTTCATCTTTACCCTTCTTGATTTCCCTCAACTTATTTCTAAGAAACAAAACTTGATTTGCATCATTAAATTTAAATAAACTCACCAGTCTGTCGTAGATTTCCTTGAAGGTGTCTAGATCAGATACGTAGGCCACCAAGCGCTTGTCGATAGAGTCCTGGATGATCTTCTTTGTTTTGACTTCTCCATTTTTCCATTTGTTCCAGGCAGCAGCAGATGCATTTGATGAAGACTCAACAATATTGCCTCTTACATGGTCCAGCACTCCTTGATCTTCAAGGGTTAGATCGATAGACATCTTCCATCCGTGATAGTCAGCTTTCTCACGGAGCTTGTCTTCGGCAGGAAAGAGTGTTGAGGACCCCATAGTTCTTTTAGGATAGCCTTGCCAATCTTTTCTTCAATGATTGCTCTTGCTCTTGCTCGGGCTTTGTCTTCACCTCAGCTCTGATACCATGTTAAGTTATGGTATGTTCTATGCTTATAACAGTTTACTTCTTTTTCTGATTATATTCCACCGATTATCAATCACATGTACATAAAGTAAAGTGCAGATAGAACATTAAACGATCGACAGAAAACAAGCCAAGACAAGAGACACAAGATGTGGTGGCTAGCCAAGGACAAACCCCACAATGTGTGGGGAAACCCTTTGATCAAATATTCTTTTATCTTCAATAATTCAGCAGAGAGAAATAGTACAATAAATCTGATTCATATCAGCAGTAGCAAACCCTAGATCAGTAGCATCAGCATTAGCGGCTTCATTATCAAACTAGGGCAGACCATATCTCACAAACCGACAGTCGGATTGACTTCATTCCACCACCAAAAGTTTCGGCTTCCAGAGGAGGTTCAGATGAACCTACAGTGCAGTTTAGATGAGGATATCTTCTAGGCCACGCAAGTCAATCTTTACTTCTGCAGTTGCAACTTCAGTTTCAGCAGTTTCTGGCTTCAAACTAGGGCAGTCGATATCTTGCAAACCGTTCGTCGGATTGACTTCATTCCACCACCAAAAGTTGCTGCTTTCAAAGGAGGTTCAGATGAACCTACAGTGTAGTTCCAAAGAGGAGATTTTCTAGGCCACGCAAGTCAATCTTTACTTCTGCAGTTGCAACTTCAAATTCAGCAGCTTCCGGCTTCACATGTGTGAGAGAGAGAGACCCATTTCAGGGCAGTAGAGAAGAGACTCATATCTGCGCAGTAGAGAGAGAGAGAGATGTGATGAGATGAGTGAGTCTAAATGAGGAAAAGTCCTCTTATATTTATACACAACGTTGGTGGGTGAATAGATGCGATTGTTGGGCTTCTTAGCCTACATGAGTTGTAGGTCGGCTTGATAATAATTCCATAATCAAAATAAATTCATATCTCCATGAATACTTATCAGAATCGGATGATCTTTATATCAATCCTACACCTCTCGACGAGAGGAATCTAATAAAAATATTATTAGCCATGAATAAGATGACCCACATGAAGTTTTGCCCTGGTTGCCAATTTTAACACAGTGGGAACAATATATAAGGGACACACACAATCAAATCAAAAGTTATCATAGCGATGGTGATGAAATTTGACCTATCAAAACCATATGGTAAGGTTAATTAGTTGTATACTAGATCGTTGTTGCTTCAATTGGGAAATAATCTATAGATTCTCAATTGGATAATGGGATGCATACCATCAACATCCTTTTTGTACTAATTAATGGATACCCATCAAGTTATTTAAAACATCTAGTGGACTATGGAAACATTTCTCTTTATCAACTTTCCTATTTATTTTAGGTTTGAGAGAGCTAAATATGCTAACAAAGGATGATGAGTGTAAACGGGTAATGAAAGTGATAATTTTTTTTTAGGCAGTGGCTATCTCACATATATTTTTTTATCAATGCCATATTTTTTCAAGGTTCCATCCAGGAATTGAGATCATAAATGATTCTTTAGACATATATAACTTTGCTACATGTATGGAGGTCAATATGACGAAGTATCAAATGTTGTTCAATGATTTGTAATAAGAGGAAAAAACACAATTGGTTACTTTACTTCTATTAATCATTTAGATTTTCAACAAGGAATAAAGTATGAGGGGTTTTAGCTAAAAGAAAATGACTACAAGTATGTTGATTTTCTATGGTTATTGAATAAAATTGGTCATAATTTTTATATGGTGTAACATATGGCTATCTCATGGGGAGAGATTGGTACTTGTGTAATGTGTGTTAGTAAGCGTCCTGATGTATTGGATGTCCATTTTAAAATATCCCTAAAGATATCGTCAAAAATATCAAGACAAATTGTTTTATATTTTTATGGATAGGAAGGGGGGAAGGAAGAAATACCTTCATTTAAATGGTTAAAAATGACAACCTAAAAGAATGTGGAGGATGAGGTTGAATAATATTAATGTATTATACCTATCACTAGCAATAAAAATCCCATGGATGTTAAATTTTAGTGAAGGACTATGGGGTAAAGTGATTAAAGTAAAATTCCTAAACGTAAAATTTATGGAATAATGTTTTAGAATGGAAAGGAAATTATTCCAAGGAATTTCAATTGTGTGGAGATCCTTGCTTAAAATTTTTCCCTTAGTTGGAAAATGTGGAACATGGAAGGTAGAAAGAGGAAATAAGTTGAGAGTGAGGGGTGATCCTTGCATTGGACGTAAAAGTAATTTTAGGTTATTTGATTCTCTTCTATATGGTCTACATTTTATTAGTTCTTCTCACTAAAGGATGTGGTGACCCTTATTTGAAGGAATAATTGGGTCCAATAGTGGGAATAAACATATGTTTTGGAGATACAAGGAGAAAAAATAAATAAATGGACCAATATATGAATTTAATGAATCATGGTGCCATAAAGATATTATAGAAAGAGAACATGATCAGGTCAAAGAATCAAGGAATAAAGGAGTATAAAACTAAGCTTGAATATTCAACGATAATGGAAGAATTACAAGTTGGGGAAAGAATATAGTGGTGGATTTTCGTTTGGAAGCGAGAGAAGAATGTGAAAGAAAGAATATTCCCATGGTTGGATCTTAAAAAACAAAACTTGTTACTATGGTCAAAAGAGAAGATGGAATGGGCCAGGGAGATGTGTTTTGTGTAAGGGTAATAAAGAACCCATTGACCATATGTTTGTCACCTATTTTCCCCAAATCATTATGGAACAAAATCCTGTAAATATAAAATGACAAAAGTAATTGAGAAAGTAGAATTCCTTTAATCATGGATAGTACAAAAATTATAAACGAACTTCATGATGGTGTGGGTGATCCAGATCCTAAGAAATAGTATGATTTTTCAAGGAGATAATATTACTCCTACTTAGGTATCCCACAATTTAAAAATTTGTTTCGAGGGAAGTTGGAAGCCATCAACATAAAAGACTCAAGGAATTGTTAAAAAGCTAAACATTGACTTTGATTAAAGGTTTGTGCATGCCAAGGATCCCTAGGTACGTGCAAGGAAGGGGCTATTATTTTCCTAGAATAAAAACACTAATTTTTTTTAATATGTCTCTAGGCAAGTTACTAATAACAAATATGAGTTCTATGCAATATGGATCCTTCTAAATATAGTTGTAGGCAAAGGTATAGAGTATTTATAGGCACATGTACATTCCAAGAATTTGAGGATTAAGAAAACATGAAATGTACAATTGAAAACATGTTGTTGTGCCCAATCATGAAATGTACAATTGAAAACATGAATGTTTACAAAGAATTCAACATAAAGGAAAATGAACTTTCTAAAGAAGAAATATTGATATAGGAAGGACTATAATTTGAGCAAGAGTTTAAAGGGAAACACTAGTTTCAAGTATGAAAGAACCCTCTATTGATGATGGATATGGAATAATTATAGTCCTTTATTTGGTGTATGTTTTAATAACTTACTATTTAGAGCCTTAGGGCTGAAAAAGACTTATTCAAATTTTGTTTCGAAGGTTGTCTTAATGGAGCCTATGATGACTACAATAAGTATGCATAGAACAAAGATAATGCCTATTATAAAGGATATATGCTATGTTATATCTTTGATCCAACTAAGGTAGTCAAATGTATGTTTTTATTTCATATCTTAGATATCAAATAAAAGTATTATGGTTCTTCGAAAAAAGAAGAAGAAGAAGCATTACAAGAAGGAACGAGGAAATAACCTTTTTATAATTTAGGAAAAAAGTTTACTTGAAGGGAGATAAATTTTAATAAACGTAAAGCACATTCAATAATAATAATTAAGTAAATAAGGGATGTTACCATTCATGTTTGTAACTATTCAATGCATACACATATATCATCACTAGGTTCATTGTGGAATCATCTCATTCATTCATTTATCAATTATATAAATATTATCATATATGGATTTTAACCATCTTTCATTCTTATGTTTGATATTTTTGTGTATATGACCCGTTGTTTATTAAATTTCCAAATCTATAATCATTTCTTTGTAAATTTATTTTACACTCATTCTCACAACAACTTACTCATTGCTCCATGAGGCTATGATTTACACACCTGGTGAATTAGAAAAAGTTTTAGAGACAACCAACAACAAATTGACATATTTTAGCCAATTAGGTGATTATGGATCAGACAAGATATGGAAAACATGGAAGCAAGTACTTAGAAGAAGAAGGATCAACTTGCTACCCTTGTTTAAGTGTGATCTCATGTTTTGAATCACATCAATTTTAAAATATATGAACAATACCAATTTATGTAGTCTAATTAATACTTGTGTTATTTGCTATTACTTCTCAAGATGCACTTGCCACTACTAACTTTGATACGTATAGATAATAGACCTATGATTCTATATCTTATTAGAATCTTAATTACATGAGTTCTTTTTTATTAGAGAAGTTGTCTCATGCCATATTTGTAAAATTGTGATGAAAATGAATTCTGGCGTCTCTTCGTTTGCAATATTTTTACGGGTTTGATCTTGGACTTGTGGGTTATGGGCCCACTAAACTCTCTAGATTCACCTCTAATCCATGCATGCATGAAACTTCAATTCATCAAACAATTGCAATGCATCAATGGATCAAGCCATCAAAACATCAACCTGTGATTCACTCAGATAGAATTACATAAAGCATAAATCAATTTTCATTAATTAAACTCAATGTACTATTACATAACATCTTTGGGTGCCTTCGTTCTAATGACCACCTCTTCATACACACACAAGTTTACAATTTATATTAGAAAATTACAATATCATGGATTATCTCAAGATCCACGATCTTCTCCATAAAGATCTCAACATGATCCTCTCAACAAAGTGCATGATATTATCCAAAAATCCCTCAACGAATTCCTAAGATCCCTCACAGATTTGGTTTTTCACTCTTTTAATCCTTAACAAAATAGATATTACCTTGCCTTTTGACTATTGTGCCTTTTAGAACTCATTCTTGATGATTTTTCAGAGGATGGTTCGATGCTCCTGCATCAGACTCCCAAGGTACAAAATTTATGACCTTCCAATAATATGCATCTTATCTTCTTGAAACAACTTCAACTCGTGAGCTACAATACGCCTTTGTAGTAACAATTCTCCACCTTGCTACACGATACCTCACCAAAATTTCTCTTGATTTTTTTATTTTGACATCTTCTTGGTTCTGTTCTCTAGAACCCTACAAGCACTCCTTGCTCTAGGTTGCTACAAATATTCTCACCTTCCTTTGATGTCACTTGCATAGAGAAGAATAATATCTTACCATATCTTTGATAATCTTGTACCTTATTCCACTGCTTATCCTCCAAACTACATGCAAGAATCTTCTGTGCTCTGATACCACTTGATTAAAACAAATTATGGCGTCTCTTCATTTTCAATATATTTATGGGCTCAATGTTTGGACCTGTGGGTTATGGTCCCACTAAAATCTCTAATTTCACCTCTATTCCATGCACGCGTGCAACTTCAATCCATCAAGCAATTGTAATGCATTAATGAATCGAGCCATCAAAACATCAACCCATGCTTCAAACACATAGAATTACATAAAGCACAGATCAAATATCATTAATTAAATCCACTATACTATTACATAACATCTTTGGGTGCCTTGGTTGGCCATATATTCATTCTAATGACCGCCTTTTTGTACTCACACAAGTTTACAATTATATTGTAAAATTACAACATCATAGATTATCTCAAGATCCACGATGTTCTCCATAAAGATCTCAACATGATTGTAGAGTCTCCACTTTACACTTGGTTATCCATCATTTCCTACAGTTTTCCCTCACTCATCTCTCCCTTTTGCTCTATTTTGCTGCATAAACTCACCCAGATCATTACATATGATGGCATTAAGCATGATTTAGGGATTTTGCTAATGTGTGACTGTTTTGTTTATATTTTGACATACTTACAGGCATTCCGCAGCCATCTGTTGATTCCGCAGCCATCTGCTGATTCCGCAGCCATCTGATGATCCCGCAGCCTTTTTGTTAATCTCAAGGTTCCACGTGTCATTTTGCCAAATGAGCCACATGGGCACTTAGGAATCAAGGTGCTCGAGGTTCCTGTGCTATCTGTTTAGCCATCCACGTCATCTGTACCTCCGGTCAACGAGGGTCAAGTTACGGTCAATAAAGGCAGCTTAACGGTGATACGTAAGCTGTTGGGTCACGTCAGTTCAAATGGTGACTTGTCCGTCTTATGCAGGCCGTGGGGGACATAATCCAACTCTGGATTCAATGCCCATAACGACCAGAACCTCCAGCTCATCCACGCAGGCTTATGACGTGTTATTGAACCTTAATTACGCATGACAGTTAGTTTATTTTTCAGTTTTAGTTGTACGCATTAGGCCGTCTTTCAGATGCCTATAAAAACTAGCGTTTGCATACGCTTAATGTTACTTTTTAGTTGCTGCATTTTATAAACTTGTTGTTAATTTAGAGCATTCGAAGACTCTGTTTTTATAGTGCTGTTCTAGCACTCTGGACTGTATTTTTCTGCACATGGAGTAATAGAAACAGTGCTGTTTTGAAGTTTCCAATTCCTTGAGTCTCTTTTGGATGATATGAATGGAGGGCCCCTGTTCAAGTTAGCCTTGTAAAGTATTTTATGTATTTTATATGCAGCATTTCCTTATTTCTATTCAGCATTTCTCTTAGTTGAAACATGTACAGCGTAATTTACTTTCTTGTTATTTCATTTCCAGCCTTTCTTTTTAGCTTATCAGCATTGTTCTTTTGCAGGTTTTTAAGCCCGGGATTGATTTTGTGTTTGTGTATTTGCTTAAATATCTAGTGGTAGTTTCAGTTGACAGATTCAAGTTGCTGCCTTTACTTTATTTTCATAGCTGATTTTTAGTTTTATTTCTCAAAGTGGTTTGCTAACATATGAATGATCTCTTTATCATAAATTGTCTATCTTTTAGAGATCAGAATATTAATAACTTGCAGCTGGCTTTGGGTGCTTTTTAGACTAATCCTTAACTACTTTCTAATCGTGTCTTACACAGTACTATGTGTTAGAGGCAGAGAGTTAGAGAGAGCTGAACATCATAACTAGTCTTTAAAGTAGATTTTTCTCATTTTTCTCATTTCTTAGACTTATCTTTAGCTACTTCCTAATCGTGTCTTACACAGTACTATGTGTTAGAGGCAGAGAGTTAGGAAGAGATAAACTTTATCATTGGTCTTTTAAGTGATTTTCTTACCTTTTATTTGCAGCAGCATGAATGGTGTCTAATGCCATTAGAAAGTGGTTCTTTGCTTTCAGTTCATTTTAATTTATTTATTTCTTTCAAGCTTTTCCTTTTCAGCAAGTAGTTAGAAATCACTAATCACACACTCTCACTCATCTAGAATTCACTTTACACACACCATCACTCATCTGTTTATAAATCACCACTCCATTTTAGAAAGATAAATTAACCACAAACAACACCCCCCAAACGACAAAAAGCTCTAAGAGGTTGCTTAAGTACATATAGTACACCTTCACTTCATCAGCTTACGAGCCCCGGGTTGACAATTAATGACATCAATTTAGGAACACTAAATTGACTAAACATTTTGGCGCCGTTGCCGGGGAAGTGAAATTAAGTAGCCATATTCTTAGAAAAAAAAAAAACATAAAAATTTCAAGGAAGGAAGTTGATAACCTATCAAAGTATGCTCTCCTCTTGCACTGCAAGGTGATCTGGAGGATCAGAAAAGAGAAAGTTATTGATTTGATAGTTTCTTGAGTATGCTCTCTTCTTGCACCTAGAGTGAACTGGAAGATCAGAAAAAGAACTATTAACTTGACTTGAAGAAAAAAATAATAAAAAATGACATGCATAGAGCTAGAGATTCTAGAGGAAGGTTTTTAGCTAGAGCTCGAAGTTCAATTTTTACAAGTCCATCTGCTTCAAGGGATAGACAAGAGACACCCCCCTTATCTCCAACCGAAACTCCTAGTCCTAGAATTCCTGGAATTCAAGAGCCAAGAGTTGACTCTCCTACACCTTCTATTGAATTTGAACCAGGAAGAGACTCTTCTCTTTCTCCTACAGGAAGACCAATTGTAATTGAGGAATTGGAATCATCTGAAGAAGAAGGAGAAATCTCTTCTCATTCACCTTTTGTAGAGGAACCAGAAGATTTTGAAATCCCTAGGAGAATCATCATGGCAGAAGAAGAAGGAGGTGGTAGAGGTAGAGGTAGAGGAGGAGGAGGAAACAACAATAACAATAATAATGGAGGAGGTAGAGGTCCCCTTGGAGGAGGAAATAGAGATGGGGATAATTCATTTGGGTTTCCCATTGTTAATGAGGATTCCCGAGCCACCATGAAAAACATATCACCATCTGTCCTCCCTAACTTCCATGGGTTAAGGACTGAGGACCCTGAAACATTCTTATTTGAGTTTGAAGTGGTATGTCGAACTTATGACTACCTGGATGACTCCCAGAAACTCAAATTGTTCCCTTCAACACTGAAGGATCAAGCCTTGAAATGGTTCATGGGGTTACTCACTCAATCCATTAGGACTTGGGATGAAATGAAACAAACATTTTTGGATAGGTATTTGGATTATTGTATGCCTACTAATCACAAGGACGAGGTTTTTAAAATGATACAAAAAGAAGATGAGAGCTTAGAAGATTTACTTGAAAGATTTCAATATAACTTGAAGAGAGCAAAAATGAGTACCTTGGATGAAGAGACCTTAAAAGCCCTCTTATTAAAAGCCATTAGGGATGAATGGATAGACATCTTAAACATGATGGGGAAAGGGGATATTTCTCAACTTTCTCTCAATGATATAGCAGAACTTTGTATCCATCTCTCAAGGGGCAAATCAAAAACTCAAAAAGGGCCTAGAGATCCTTCTCTCCTTAGGGCAAATAAATCTGCAACAGGATCAGTAAGTAGGGCTGAAATCGGCAATATGCTTGACGAATTTAAAACTGACATCTTAGGAAGTCTTAGTGAACAACTTGATACCCTTAAGATTCACAATAAACAAAAAGCAGAAGTTGAAGCTTTGGCTATCTTTTGCCCGAAGTGTAGAAAGAAACATGCTTTAAGGGAATGCCCCTTAGATGCACACGTTGTAGAAACATGTGTAATTTGCTCAGAAACTCATGAGACCAAGGATTGTCCTTCAATTCCTGGCCTCAAAGCAGTCTTTCAAGAGGATCCAGATACACTTGAATCTCTCTGTTTTATTGCAAGGAGACCTTGGCAAGGACAACAAAATCAAGGGTTTAACAACTCTATGAATTCTCAATCCCAACCAAATTGGAATCCTTGGCAACAACCTTGGCCTCAACCTCAAAATGCTTTTCAAGCATGGATGCAAAGCATGCAAAATCCTTATGCGAGACTTGCTCAATTCTATCAATATCCTCCATCATTTCAGAATCAGCAAGCTCCACAACTTCCAAATCAAGGTCAACAACTATCATTGCCATACCCTCAACAACAACAACCTCCTCCACAAAATCAAAATTCTCAACTATCGCTTCAATCCCAGCAGAAATCAAATCAACTTCCCTCTCAACCATTACCAAATCCAAATAATAGGAACCCTCAAAATGCTTACATGATGGAAGGTCAACCATTCCCTACCTATATGGTTGTTCCTCTCAATGAAGTACAACTCAGATCAGGTAGAATCTTAGATCAACCTTCCATAAATGTTCAACAACCAAGCATTTCTGAGGAAGAATCTCTCAAAGTCAATAAAGGTTCTGAAGTATCACTTCAAAACCAAAATATCCAAAAAGAAAAAGAAAAAGAATCAACCTCTACAACTCCCATAGTTGAGCAACCTACACCTGTAGCTACACCTCCTTTTCCAGAAAGATTGCAAATTGACAAAGGAGTGGAAAAGCAGATATGGGTGCCTGACTATAGCTTCCTAGATGAATTGAAGAATGTCTGTATCAAGATCCCCTTGTTACAAGCCATTAAAGAAATTCCCATTCTAGCAAAGACAATAAAGGAGTTGAGTTTGAAGAAAACAGGAAAAAGAACCAGAGATACTAAAAGGATACATCTAGTTGGAAAAATTGCAGACATAATGATGGGTAAGATTACCATGCAAAAATATGTAGATCCTGGTAGCCCTATTGTCAAAACTCATATTAATGGGGTTGAAATCCCAAATACTCTGATTGACTTAGGAGCCGCTATCAACATCATGAGTAGACAGACCATGGATCAGTTAAAGCTTCCTAACCTTCTCTTTACACCTACTTTGCTGCAACTTGCAGATAGATCAATCATTAAACCTGATGGTGTATTGGAAGATATTCCAGTCTCTCTAGATTCTTGGGAATATCCAGTTGATTTTATGATTTTAACTCCCAAGAACAATCTAGGAGGATATCCTCTTATTTTAGGAAGACCTTGGCTGGCCACAGCTGATGCTTTCATAAGTTGTAGGTCTGGGGACATGTATATCTCAGATGGTAATTCCACCAAGAAATTCAACTTGTATCCCCCAGTAAAAGCTATAACAGAAATAGGAGGAAATGAATGGGTAGAGGATGAAGATACTATTCAACCTGTTTTAACCATCTCTGAGATTAGTGAAGACAGTCAAATTCTAAATACATTAGAAAATTTTGAAGTATCTTTAGAATATGACTCTACACATTTTCAGATGGATGCAGATATTGAATATCTCTCCTCTAGACAGATGTCTCTCTTCTCAATGGAAGAGTTTGGTAGTTCTATAGTTGAAATCCTTCCAGGAAAAACATTGAACATTAACAAAAACTTGGGAAGACCACAACAAGAAGAATTAACTAAACTGTTGCAAAAACATTCCACTGCCTTTGCATGGGAATACACTGACATGAAAGGAATCGATCCTAAGACTTGTATTCATCACATCTACATTGAAGAAAACAGCAGACCTATTAGGCAAACACAAAGAAGGATGAATCCAAACCTTAGGGAAATCGTGAAAGAAGAACTCCAGAAATTGCTCAAGGTAAACTTCATTTACCCCATTTCAGATAGCCAATGGGTTTCTCCCTTGGTTATAGTGCCCAAAAAGAATGGTAAATGGAGAGTTTGCATTGATTATCGAGAATTGAACAAGGCAACCTTAAAGGATCATTTCCCTCTACCTTTTATTGATCAGGTACTAGACACTTTAGCAGGTAAAAAGTATTTCTCATTCTTGGATGGTTTTAGTGGGTATAATCAAATTCAGGTAGCACCTGAAGATCAAGACAAAACCACATTTACTTGTCCTTGGGGAACTTTTGCTTACCGAGTACTCCCTTTTGGATTGTGCAATGCACCCGCTACATTTCAAAGGGCTGTACTAGGAATCTTTTCAGATCTGATTCATGATTGTGTAGAGGTATACATGGACAATTTCACAGTTTATGGTAATACATTTGAAGAAGCTTTGGAAAATTTGGAAAAAGTACTGGTAAGATGTAAGGAAACAAATCTTTCTTTAAGTCATGAAAAGTGTTTTATGATGTTTACTGAAGGGATTGTTTTAGGACATCATATTTCAGGAGATGGGATTAAGGTTGATAGATCCAAAGTTGATCTAAGTTACCTGTTCCAAATTGCCAGAAGGATGTTAGAAGTTTTCTTGGGTTTACTGGGTATTACAGAAGATTTATTGAAAACTTCACTAAGATAGCATCCCCTCTTTTCAAATTGCTTACCAAGGACTGTGAGTTCAAATGGGATCCTGAGTGTCAATCCGCCTTTGAAGCTTTAAAGACTAGAATATCTGAAGCACCCATCTTAAGGGGGCCAAATTGGAAACTCCCTTTCCACATTTCTACTGATGCTTCAGATACAGCTCTAGGAGCTGTTTTGGGACAAAAGGATTTGATCCCTTATGCCATTTATTACACAAGTAAAAATTTGACTCCCACTGAGTTAAATTATACTGTTACAGAAAAAGAGTTCTTAGCTGTGGTACATGCAATCAACAAGTTTAGACACTACATAACCGGCTATGAAACCTTTGTCCATACTGATCACTCTGCCATAAGATATTTAATGAACAAACCTGTCACTAATGGTAGAGTTACAAGATGGCTTTTACGTTTACAAGAATTCAACATTACTGTGTTAGATAGACCTGGAAAACAAAACACAGTAGCTGATTTCTTGTCTAGAATCCAAAACACTACTGAAGATTCTCCAGTAGAAGATAAGTTTCCAGATGAATACTTGTTTGCAGTGACTACCAAGACTCCTTGGTATGCAGATATGGCTAATTATCTTGTTACAGGGAAGCTTCCTCTACACTTATTTCCTAATGAGAAAAGGAAAATCATTCAGGAGAGTGCACATTATTCTTGGATTTCTAATGAATTGTTCAAAACAGGGCCAGATTGTATAATCAGAAGGTGTGTCCGGGAAGATGAAATGCCTGACATCCTTAAGGCATGTCATGATGAACCATGCGGCGGCCACTTTGCTGACAAGAGGACAGCCTATAAAATCCTTTCTCTAGGATATTATTGGCCTTCTCTTTTTAAAGATGCGAAGCAGTATGTTAAAAGGTGTGACAGCTGCCAAAGAGTTGGGAAACCAACTCCTTCAAATGAAATGCCTCTACAACCGCAGGTATGCATCGAACCCTTTGAGAAATGGGCTCTAGATTTCGTTGGACCAATTAATCCTCCATCAAAGCAAAAGAAGTATATACTGGTTTGTACTGATTATGTTACTAAGTGGGTAGAAGCAAAAGCATTGCCTTCTACCACTGAAAATTCAGTTGTTCAATTTCTTTTTGAGGATATTTTCACTCGTTTTGGTGTCCCAAGGGAAATTGTGACAGATCAGGGCAGCCAGTTTACATCTAAATTGATGGAGAAGCTGATGGAGGAATATAAGATCAAGCACAGAACATCTACTCCATACCATCCACAATCAAATGGCCAAGTGGAATCTACCAATAAAGTTCTTGAAGGCATTATCACCAAGACTGTTCATCTTCATAGAAGAGATTGGGCGGAAAGGCTCCCTGAAGCCCTATGGGCCTATAGAACTACATGGAAGAACACAACAGGACATTCTCCCTATGAACTTGTTTATGGGAAGGAAGTCCTGCTTCTTATTGAGTTCCAAATCAAGACCTTCAAGATGGCAGTCCAATTGGGAATGAGCCTCTCAGAAGCTCAAAGACACAGAATGGACCAGCTAAATGAGCTAGATGAAATAAGACAAGATGCAATTCTAAGGACCGATCTAGTTCAGCACCAAAGATCTAAATGGCATGATCGTCATATCAAAGAAAGAAAGTTTCAGAAAGGAGATTGGGCTCTATTGTTTGATTCAAAGTTCAAAGACTTCAAAGGAAAGTTTCAAACTCATTGGGTTGGGCCATATGAGATTGATGAAGTCTTTAGCAATGGAGCAGTTCGAGTGAAAACTATTGATGAATTTCATACTCCTCTTATTGTGAATGGCCATCGCTTGAAAATCTACCAAAAGCCATTCTCAAAAGAAGAGTTTGTCAAGTTGTTTAAAGAAGATTCTGCAATCAGGTTGGTGGAGAAGGATTCTTCTCCTCCATCAGCCTAATCTTTGGTTTTTGAAAAAAAAATTAAAAAATAAAAAATAAATGTATGAGCCTGAAAACCAATCTCTGATTGGCAGTCTCATGCAGAAAACCTGAGGTGAAAATCAGGGTCACCTGACACCTCATGTTTTCCAAAAAAAAAAAAAATCTCTCTCTCTCTCTTCCATCTCATTTCACCATTTCATCCACCTCATTCACTATCTCATTCATTTAATCACTCTCACCTCACCTCATTTCTTTCCATCCATCCATCCATTCATTAATCCATTCATTACATTTCATTCCATCAATAAAGTTATTTTTTTTAGTCAACTAAAGTTATTTTGTGCAGCCGGAGGGTACCACTGCAGATTCCGCAGCCATCTGGAGATTCTGCAGCCATCTAACGATTCCGCAGCTCTCTGCACCTGCATAAAAAAAAAAACACAGTCTGTTTGAAAAGAAATTTACAGTTCAGAAGTCATCAACAATAAATGGAAAAGAGTCGTGCAACAGCAATAAATCAATGAAGGGTTAGTGGCAAATCATCAAAGGCAAATCCAAGCGCGGATATGAGGTATGATTTAAAATCCTAAACTTACGGTTATCCCATTTTGCAAAGCTTTCTGGGTTATGTTTATTTGCCACTTAATGTAATGATTACCAGTTTCCCCTATCATGCGACCATACATCCACGTATTTCCCAAATCTATCAGTCCTTGATTACCACGATTTTGAAATTCACTTGCGGCTGCTTCTTTCATTAAGGCTTTTGTACCTAAGTGACGTAGCCTACTGTACTACGTCTCTCTATGACATAATCCCGCAGCCAAGTGTAAATCTACGCCCGAAATCTAAGGACCTAGCCGTTTCTACTCATCATCTCATAACCCTTCTACCCTCCTACGCTCATACCATTCCATTCACGCTGTTTCATTTCCACGCTGTTTCATTCCATTCACGCTGTGCTCACTACGCTGCCACCATTAACCATACTCTGTTTTATTCCTCTCTGCTAATTCTGATCACCAGTGAAAGTCTGTTACGGCTGTATCAAGAGTCAAGAGCCGTAATCCTCTGTGTTAAGGCCGTAAATCCACTGTGTCAAGGCCGTAAATTCACTGTGTTAAGGCTATTGCTGAAGCCGTGTAACCTCCTTTTTCCACAAAGTTCTAGAACAGAGCCGTGAATTTACTGTGTTAAGGCCATTATTGAAGCCATGTTTTAGAACAGAGCCGTAGAGCCAATGGGGAAACTCTTAAGGGCAGAACCAGAGGGTTCAAAATTTCTGGAGGGATATCCTCAGGTTAAAGAAGCGTTGCAAAAAGCAAACTGGCTACAATGCATCCAGAAGTTCAGAGGTTACCACAAAGAGGTTACGAAGGCCTTTACACGGTGCTTCAAAGATAAAGATAATCAAGTGGAGATAGGGGATTTAAAGTTCACAGTCACTGAGAGCAGCATAGCACAAGCTACCTCACTCCCACAGACTGGAGAAAGGTGGTTTAAGAACCGGTCAGTTCAAGATCAACAGTGGAAGCAAATCTTAAAGAACCCAGGTATGGATACCAGCATTTTTACAAAAGGGATTCCTGTTACTTATGTCAAGGAAGAATGGACAACTTTACTCTTATTAGTGCAAAAATTCTTCACTTGTGAGGGAAGATTTGGAGTCTTATATGTTTACCATGCAAAGGTCATGATGCATTTCCTAGGAGATGATATTAACCTTCCATATTTTCTACTCTCAAGTCTTAAGAAAATGTGTTCAATGGCCGAAAGGAATCCAAGAAATATTGAATCACATCTATGTCATCATGGTCTTGTTAAAATGCTAGTTGAGGAACAGTTAAAATCAAAAAGAGAAACCTGGGAGAGATTCCTTGTGAGAAACCATTTTGAAGAAGCAGGAGAAACCTCTGTGCCTAGAAAGAGTAGAAGAAAAAGAAAAGAGGCTACCCCTGAAACTGTTGTCCAAGAGGAAACTGTCCAAGAACAGATTGAAGAAGAAACTAATGTACACCATTCTGAACATGAAATTGATCTTGAGCCTGCTGTGAACATTGATCAAACAGCCCAAGGAGTCATCACAGAAACCCTTGCAGAACTTGTCCAAGAAGTTGCTCAAAAGAGAATAGAGAGAAGGAAGAAACAAAAGAAAGATAAAGGCAAAGCTGTAGTCCAAGAAACCTACCTCACTCCTGAGAATTCTAGTGAGGAAGACACTCAGCCCTTAACTCAAAGAATGGCCAAACTCCATGAAACTGCCCTTTCCAAAAAGGTGGAAAAACAGAAGCAAAAGGTACAAAAAGAAAAACAGAGCACTACCACCGTGAGAAGGAGCAGAAGGATACAAGATAAAGTAGGGGCCACAAAAGGTAAAAAGTCACTCATCATTGACTTGAGCACACCTGAAAAGGTTGCTACAAGTCCTCCACACGCTGAGTATGTTGAGACTAGTCCTCCACGTGAGGAAAGTCCTTTTGAGCATGAACCTGAATATGAACATGGATCCGAATTTCAGTATGAGCCTAGCCCAAAGCATTCACCAGAGGTTGACCCTGAGCAGCAGAAAGTTTATAATTACCTGGAGACGCTAGAACAAGCAGTTGCTGGGCCAAGTACTGCTCAACCTTTGGAGCAGCAAGTCCAATCACTGAAGCAGGAAATATTTGAGCTAGAGGTACTAAATCGCCACATCAAACAAGAAAATGAAAAACTGAAGATACAGAGCAATGTGGACAAGATGGTCCAAGATAACACCATGCTTCATATGGGCTTGTGGCAAAAGGAAAACAAAAAGCTCAAGAAGAGATGCAGAAAATTAAACAGAGCTTTAATCAATCTGAAATTCAGGTGTTTGATGAAAAGACCAAGGGTCAATGTGGCCACACAGAGAAAGAAGAGAAGGCTGGATGTCCTAGCAGAGGCATCCCAGCAGGTGGACTGAACCATGTTTTTGATTGCATGAGGACATGCAATACCCTCGCAGTGGGGGTATGTAGAGTCTCCACTTTACACTTGGTTATCCATCATTTCCTACAGTTTTCCCTCACTCATCTCTCCCTTTTGCTCTATTTTGCTGCATAAACTCACCTAGATCATTACATATGATGGCATTAAGCATGATTTAGGGATTTTGCTAATGTGTGACTGTTTTGTTTAGATTTTGACATACTTACAGGCATTCCGCAGCCATCTGCTGATTCCGCAACCATCTGCTGATCCCACAGCCTTTTTGTTAATCTCAAGGTTCCACGTGTCATTTTGCCAAATGAGCCGCATGGGCACTTAGGAATCAAGGTGCTCGAGGTTCCTGTGCTATCTGTTCAGCCATCCACGTCATCTGTACCTCCGGTCAACGAGGGTCAAGTTACGGTCAATAAAGGCAGCTTAACGGTGATACGTAAGCTGTTGGGTCACGTCAGTTCAAATGGTGACTTGTCCGTCTTATGCAGGCCGTGGGGGACATAATCCAACTCTGGATTCAATGCCCATAACGACCAGAACCTCCAGCTCATCCACACAGGCTTATGACGTGTTATTGAACCTTAATTACGCATGACAGTTAGTTTATTTTTTAGTTTTAGCTGTACGCATTAGGCCGTCTTTCAGATGCCTATAAAAACTAGCGTTTGCATATGCTTAATGTTACTTTTTAGTTGCTGCATTTTATAAACTTGTTGTTAATTTAGAGCATTCGAAGACTCTGTTTTTATAGTGCTGTTCTATCACTCTGGACTGTATTTTTCTGCACATGGAGTAATAGAAACAGTGCTGTTTTGAAGTTTCCAATTCCTTGAGTCTCTTTTGGATGATATGAATGGAGGGCCCCTGTTCATGTTAGCCTTGTAAAGTATTTTATGTATTTTATATGCAGCATTTCCTTATTTCTATTCAGCATTTCTCTTAGTTGAAACATGTACAGCGTAATTTACTTTCTTGTTATTTCATTTCCAGCCTTTCTTTTTAGCTGATCAGCATTGTTCTTTTGCAGGTTTTTAAGCCCGTGATTGATTTTGTGTTTGTGTATTTGCTTAAATATCTAGTGGTAGTTTCAGTTGACAGATTCAAGTTGCTGCCTTTACTTTATTTTCATAGCTGATTTTTAGTTTTATTTCTCAAAGTGGTTTGCTAACATATGAATGATCTCTTTATCATAAATTGTCTATCTTTTAGAGATCAGAATATTAATAACTTGCAACTGGCTTTGGGTGCTTTTTAGACTAATCCTTAACTACTTTCTAATCGTGTCTTACACAGTACTATGTGTTAGAGGCAGAGAGTTAGAGAGAGCTGAACATCATAACTAGTCTTTAAAGTAGATTTTTCTCATTTTTATCATTTCTTAGACTTATCTTTAGCTACTTCCTAATCGTGTCTTACACAGTACTATGTGTTAGAGGCAGAGAGTTAGGAAGAGATAAAATTTATCATTGGTCTTTTAAGTGATTTTCTTACCTTTTATTTGCAGCAACATGAATGGTGTCTAATGCCATTAGAAAGTGGTTCTTTGCTTTCAGTTCATTTTAATTTATTTATTTCTTTCAAGCTTTTCCTTTTCAGCAAGTAGTTAGAAATCACTAATCACACACTCTCACTCATCTAGAATTCACTTTACACACACCATCACTCATCTGTTTATAAATCACCACTCCATTTTAGAAAGATAAATTAACCACAAACAACACCCCCCAAACGACGAAAAGCTCTAAGAGGTTGCTTAAGTACATATAGTACACCTTCACTTCATCAGCTTACGAGCCCCGGGTTGACAATTAATGACATCAATTTAGGAACACTAAATTGACTAAACAATGATCCTCTCCATAAAGTTCTCAACATGATCTTCTCCACAAATCCCTCAATGAATTTCTAAGATCCCTCATAGATTTGATTTTTCATGATTTTAATCCTTTACAGAATAGATATTACCCTGCCTTTTATAACTCATTCTTGCTATTTTTTTCAGAGGATGGGTCGATGTTACTTCATCAAAATGGAAGATTGGGTGTCATGTTAGTCTTTATGATAGGATGATCTGGTATCAATGCTTTAAAGGCCTAGCTAGAGGCACATGCTCTTTTAGGTGATCTAAATAGGATTTTATTGCTTGCATGCCATGGATATATAGCTAGTTCAAAGTAGGTATTTATTATTCAAATGGCTCATGTTGGGGTATAATGGAAGGGGACACATATTTCACAGTAAATTACATCATGAGACTGTAAAGTTTATTGTATTTTAAAAATAAGCATATAAGTATTATATCTTTGTTGAAGCTTGATTGGCTAGCTTAGAGAATATAATTCTAATTTGAATGGCTTTTTTTTCCACTGGAAAAATCAGTAACTTTCATTAATATTAGAAAATTACATAAGCAGATGCCATGGCATTACTGTATCGATCATACAAAATTCACCTCTCAAGGTGTTGTTTAGTGAGTAGTTACAAAAAGTGCTGTGTACATTCATATGTTCTGGCTTTTCAGCCTATTCGCTATCACAAAAGGATTCTGTTTTATAAACATAATGGCAATGTTCCAAACATTTCGTCAAAATAGTCTCCATTATCTGTCAGCTATCGGGACTATTGTCCCTTTGTTGTCTCTGATCTATGTATGGCCTGTGGTAAAATTGGTGCTCTTCTGTTCCATTCTGCTCCACTATTTGCCAATCGCCTCTGGGAAGTGTCGAGGCCTCTTTGGATAATTTGTCAGCCTCGCTATTGTGTTCTCTGTAAATATGTAAACAAGAGAAATGATCAAAAGTTGCTTTGAGAGTGAGTGTATCATGTAATAAATTGCTGAGTGTGTGTGTATGACAAGTAGTGACATTGTTAATCCAGTTAACAACCACCATTGAATCCCCAAATATATTGATCTTTGTGTGTTGATGCGATAATGCAAAGTGTAGAAGATTGTGTATAGCAGAAAGCTCAGCAAAGTTATTTGATCCAATTCCGAAACCCATTTTTGCAAGATATCGATGATGCTCGTTTATGTGCAGGACAAATCCCCCTCCACACCCGGCTTGATTTGCTGCCCCGTCGAAAAAGGCCCACGGGGTGGTTCTGTCGATATCGGGCATAGGCTGTATGGTTCTGGGTCTGGGTGGTGGCGGATCAGGTAGCTCCTGATAAGCAGCAATGATAGTGATTTCAATCCGGCTCCATGATATCGGTCGATCCTCGAATATAGCCCGATTCCGAGCGAGCCAGATATGCCAAGTGGCCACAGGGGGGAGGTTTTGTAGTTTTGTGCCTGGATGACTGTGTGACCAGGTATCCCATGCGCTTTGTAGATCAAGTCCAGTCCATTGGCCCGCTATGCCCAATTGATTACAGATATTTCTCCATAGGTTGAGTATAGCAGGGCAGTGTAGGAAAATGTGATCTGTGTTTTCTGACGCATTCTTGCAGAACGAACACCAAGTAGGGCCGTAGATGGCTCTGTGGGTAAGATGATCTCCAGTGGGGACAATACCATTGAGGGCGCACCAGAAGAAGAGTTTGGAGCGGGGTGGAGCCTTGAGCTTCCAGATTGTTTGCCACCACGAGTGTATCTGATCAGGTGTTCTGTAGGATATGAGAGCTTTGTATCCATATTTTGGAGCATACATACCATGATCCGCGATGCACCAAATAAGTTCATCCGGCCCTTGTTTGATGCGGATGTGGGATTCAGTTAATGCCACGGTATATTGTTCCCATTCCTGATGCCATTGAAGAGGGAGTTCCAGTTGCTGGGCAGTTTTCCAAGCTTGGGAGAAGATGTCCGTGTGATGCTGATCGGCAATCTGAGCGAAATGCCGAATGTCCCGGGTTTGAAGATGAGTGATAAGCTCCCGATTTAATATGTGTCTGCCCCCACTGTTGATCCATGGGTCCAAGCCAATCCTGCCCGTCATCCCATCGTTTATTCGCCAAGCTAGATTGTCCCGAATGAGAGGAAGGGAATCTATCAAAGCCTTCCAGACTGATGAACATCCCTTAGATGACCAGGATGGTAGCCGGGCCCAATCCAGAATATTTTGGGGCCATATGTATTTGTGATAGGTTACCTGTGTCCACAGATTTTGGCTAGTAAGCAATGTCCATCCCATCTTGGCGGCCAGTGCCTTGGCGAAATCAGGGAGGTCTTTGAGGCCCCATCCTCCCCATTTTTTGGGCAGAGAGATTTTCTTCCAGCTGATCCAAGCAAAGATTCTTTTCTCCTGACTCCCGTTCCAGAGGTATCGATTGCACAGCTGCTGTAACCTTCCCAGGATATTCCTTGGAATCCAGGCTAGTGCCATCCAGAAGACCGGGGTAGCCTCTAGCACAGATTTAATGAGCACCAATCTGCCAGCCCTAGAGAGATATCTGTAGCTCCATCCCATGAGTCTTTTTTCCAATTTGGCCACCAACCAGACCCAATCAGCTATCCTTTGGCAGGTTGGCTTCAGATTGAAACCCAGGTATTTGAGGCCTCTATCCAGAGGGTGAACCGAGTAAGGAAAAGCCTGAAGGGCTGTCCGGGTCTCCTGAACAGAGGTGCGAGAGCAGGTGATGGTAGATTTCATCTGATTTGGCTGCATTCCAGTAGCTGCGGAAAAACGTTGTAGGATCTTTGTGAAGGTCCGGGTGTCTCTTACGCTGCCATCTAGAAGTATAAGGACATCGTCTACAAAAAGTAAGTGAGTAAGATAGCAAAGGTCGGTTATGCCAAGTCCCCCAATGTCTCCATCCCTCTTTGCAGCTTCCATGAGGCGGCTGAGACCTTCCATGACCAAGAGGAAGAGAAGGGGTGATAGGGGGCACCCCTGTCTCAGACCTCTTTCAGAGTGGGAAAAAGTAGAGGCTGAGCCGTTGATGAGGATACTGAAGGAAGGAGAGGTGATGCAGGCCATGATCCAAGAGATGAAGGCATGAGGGAACCCCAGATGTATGAGGATCATTTTAAGATAGAGCCAGCTGACTCGGTCGAAAGCTTTGGAAAGGTCGATCTTGAGGAGGATGGCTTTAAGGTTCTTTGACCAAATGGAGTGAAGGGCTTCTTGTGCAAGTCCAATGGCCTCGTGGATCTGCCTGGATTCAAGAAATGCAAATTGCTGCGGGGCAATGGATCTGGAGAGGATGGGTCTAAGACGGTTAGCAATGGTCTTAGATATGATTTTATAGAGGCAGTTACACAACGAGATGGGCCGGTAATCCTCAAAGGATGCCGGGGAGTCTGATTTGGGGATGAGAGCAATGAAAGTAGAATTGATAGCATGATATATGGATCCAGTAGTCCGGCTCTCCTCGACCACCCTCAGCAGATCCTGCCCCAATACTTCGAAGAAGGCTAAGTAGAATTCGATGGTCCAACCATCTGGGCCAGGGCTTTTGTCTTTCTTGAACCATTTCAGCACTCCTTCAAGTTCCTCAGCTGTTACTGGGTCAGTTAATGCCTCCACATCATCTTCCTCCACGAATCTCGGGAAGTGGTTTGCCACATTAATGATATCCAGTAGATTGGCTTCCCGGGGGCTCTTGTATAGATTCCTGAAATGGGTGGTGCCCAGGTGAGCGAGCTTGTTAAAATTGTCTGCGATGTCTCCATCCGGGGAGGGTAGCTTCCAGATTGTATTAGATACCTTCCTGCTCTTTGCAAAGTTATGGAAAAACTTTGTGTTGTCATCCCCAGCTTGTATCCATAAAGCTCTACTCCTTAATCTGATGGATTCCTCTCTTTGTTTGAGGATTTTGGCTTTTTGATTTTCTAAGTCAATTAGCCTGCATTTGTCAGCAGCTGAGATGAACCCCAATCCTCAGTCATCGGAGAGAGAGCTTAGATCAGCTTCAATTTGGGTGAGCTGTGCTGTTTCCCACTCCAATTTCTCCTTTGCCCACTGAATAGAAATATGCTTTATTTCTGAAAGGTTCCTGCAGAAACCTTTGGCAAGAGATTCATTGTCATTGATAGGGTGAGCCATCCAGTAATCCTTTATCAGCTTGATATATGAAGGATCCTTCAGCCAGATGTGATTAAATTTGAAGGGTGCCTTGGGTTTCTTGGAAGGACCCTGAATCTCCAGATAAATAGGATTATGATCCGATAGCCCCCCCGAGCCAACCCATTGTCTGAAGAGATGCAGACGCTGTAGGAGAGTCCCCTTTAGGAGAAATCTGTCAAGTCTGCGAGCAAGAGCAGCATCCCCAACTCGTCGATTCCTCCAAGTAGGAAGGAGACGCTGCATTGGAATATCCATGAAATTTGATTGCTCCAGCAGATTGGTCATGTAATCGGTAATGGGATCGATTTGTGCTTCCGAGCCCCAAGACTCCCTGAATCCCAGAGAGAAATTGAGGTCTCCTCCGATAATAACATGGTCTTCATTCAGTAATGGGAGGTGTAGGATGTGCTGCCAGAACGCTTCTCTCTGGCAGTAGGGAGCATATACATTGACTATTCTGAGATCCATGCCGAGTTCAGCTGAGAAAATGTCCAAACCAATGAACCCTGCCCCCCCCAAGGTCGAAATCAGTTTAATGGAGCGAGGGTTGATTCCAATGGCTAGACCCCCAGATCGACCTACTGCATCATTGGCATAAAAGCTCCATCCAGGGGTCAAGGCTTGCAAGGCTCGAGTAATCTGTTCAGCTGAGCAGAGTGTCTCTTGTAGCATGATAATGTCTATAGGCTCAGTTTCAACGAGCCGCTTCATGGCTAGTTTCTTGGAGGAACTAGCCAGTCCTCTGCAGTTAAAGGATAGGCACTTCATGGGGGAACACCTCTCGGGGTGTGTCCTGCTCTAAGGACCCCGTCAATGGTCGATTGTCGGCCAGAGACCACCTCTGCCCCAGCTAGTTTAATGGCCTTTGAGAGATGGGATTTTCTCCCTCTGGTATTCAAAACACCTCCTTCTGGAATAACAATGCCCAGACCAGAATGTCCGGCTGGAGTCTCTTTGGCAGGATTCCTAGACCGAAGAAAATATGGGTGTGGAGGGGAAGACGGGCGCGGGGAGGTGCAAGCCTCAGGGGAAGTAGTGGATATGATGGGATCGGTGTTGCAGATTAGAGGAGATGATGTTAATGTGCATTGAATCATGGAGGAATGTGAAGAGGGACCAATGACATGGTTACCATCAAACGAAGAAAGAATATGTGAGGTAAAAGAACCTGAGATCATACCCGCTTCTGCCGCCGAGCGTGCCCTGGTAATAGGAGGCGATGGACGCTGGAGTCCTGAATCGTCTGCGGGAGCTGAAGCCGGAGGGGGCGGGCCAGCAGAGGGAGGGCGAGAAGTGTTGGGAGATGCTATCCTGGTAGGAGTCGGGGTACTCTTCGGAGAGTCTTCGACTTTCTTGTTGAGTGGGCAGTCCTTTGCAAGGTGTCCGACTTTATGGCATCGTCTGCACCGGAAGGGGACTCCTTCATAATCCAGTAGCTGCACTCTGATACACCTTCCCCACTGAAGCGTGATCTGCTCCTCAAGTCCTTCACGGGTGTCCAGATGAACCAAAATCCGCGCAAGTGTTCTATTCCCAGATTCCACATATGTGCGATCGTAGTCCAAATAAGTCCCCAGGGCATTGCCAACCTTAATGAAAACTTCTTCAGCCCAGAATGGTAACGGAAGGCCTGGGAGGCGAACCCAGATTGGTCCTGCACCGAGCTGCTCCCGCTCAGGGTCGAAAAGGGGGTTCCAGCGCTTGAGGAGGACCGGGGCCATTTCAATATGCCAGTATCGGCCCAATACCAGGTTTGTCTGACTTTCCTTGGAAAATTTAAGGGAGAACCATCCTCTGGGGAGGACATGGACCTCTGGTAGGTCAAAAAGCACTCCGCCCCAGATCTCCTTTACCCATAGATTGAGCCTCTGTCTCGAGTATGTTCTACCCCTGACGTGCCCTACTAACACAGTGTTTGCAATGTCCATATAATCTCCGAGCGGCTTCGATTCGTCGAATTTGATGGAGATGTCCCTTGTCGTAGATCTAACACACTTTGCCTTCTTTTTGCCGGAACGGGGGGCCGACGGATGATCCACCAGTGGATTTGTAATGCCTTCCCGGGAAGGGGGATTTGTGGGGTGAATAACGACCGCAGGAGTTTCAAAACAACCAGATGGGCAAACTCCCGAGACGGAGGGATGTGATGCAGGTGTAGCTGCCGGCGGGGGGAAAGGCACCGAAAGGAGGGGCGGAGCCTGTGGATCGAAAGAGGGCGAGGGAGGAGTATGTGAGGCCAAGAACTGCAGAGAACTCGGCGAGAGCGGAGGGACTTCGAAGGGCGGAGATTCGATGGGATGTGCTCCAGCGGATGATGGAATGGAGTGATAAACTGCGGGCGAGGCGGAGGATGGGTAAGGTGTGCGCGCAGGAACAGTAGAAGATGAGGAAGGCATGAACTGTGAGCGAGGGGCAAAACTGGGATTCCCAAAAATAGCTTTGTCCGGCGAGGGATCCGCCGAGTAATCCACCGCTTCATGCTCCAAGTCATCCATAACTGTCACTTTGTCGGCGACCGAAAATGACAGGTGAAGAAATCGATGGGGATGCTGCAGCTGTAGGTTCCCTGAGCCGTGACCGCAGCGGTTTTAACCTAGACGAGGAAGTGCTATCGAACCCTAGCCTCTACGAACCGCAGAAAAAGCGCGAGAGGAAACCCTAACCCAGACCTTTGCGCGTGCGATCCATCCTCCCTCTCCATGTTCTCTCCTTCTAATTTGAATGGCTTATGTGGGAGAGTAATGGGAAACAACAGAGATTTCACAAGAATCTATATCACGAGAGTGCAAGATTTATTGCATTTCAAAACACGATCATGACAATCTGTTATCTTTGTTGATTTTACGTTTTTATTAGCCAAAAGAATATTCAAAGAATGCATTATGCTATAAGATCAATCTTTTAATTCATTTATATTTATTTGGAATTCATATTTTTTTAATCAGTGTGTGATAGTTCTATAAGTTATTTGTTTTTATATAAGAAATAAACTATTACAAATGCTCGATCTCAGGGAAACTATAATTCAAGAAATTTCCTGAGAAGAAAATAGTACAAAATACCATTCTATATAAATTCTATCTATGAGAATCCCAACATACCCTGATATGATCAAAATCCAACAAAGTTTAATTTCTTATGTATCATAATAATTTAATGAAAACTAGCATAATGAACCCTATGGTATGATAGAGAGAATCTTAGACTTGTAAAATTCAATGACCAAAAAGGAGGTCCAAGGTGTCATGTCTTTTAAAAAACACGCTCTTTCTTACTATTAACTTTGGAAATTTTGTTGTAGTAAATGGAATATTTTCAAAAATATTAGAACAAGTGTAGACTTCCAAACCCTTGGAAAATTGGAAATAAATTTCACTACTCGATAGACGACAAGTCAAGAATAGAATAATTTTTTAATTGCTACAAGTCATAGCTCATTTAGATAAAGATTGTATCATACCAATTTAGGAGCACTAATTTAATTTAATATCTAAAACAATCTACATATGATCACCATGTAATATCTTTCTAGCAAAATCTTTAAGAATTTTTCTACCACTTATGTCTCCATTGCCAAAGATAGATAATATATTATCTAAAATATTTTGTCCTTTACTTCAAATTTTGTCTAGTGTTCCATATCTTCTTTGTCACTGATATACTACTTAGTATACTTACTTTCCTTCCCATGCTTCATCTCTCAGCATTTCTCTCTTGCATTAATTTTTCTATAGCATCGTATTAGTTCCTGGAAAAACCATTAGAACAGTATTTTAACTTCTTACTTATGTGATTATTTCAAAAGTTTACAACTGGAAGTTGAGATCCATGTCAGAAAAATATGGTATAGTATTGAGAAAATTAGCTCTTCTACTCAAAGTGATGGTAACATCTACTCAACTACATTCACCGGGTAATGACATATTCCTTGGCATTGAAAATGATGATGAGTTCAAATAAGTTTTATCTTTGCTAAGAATATTCTATAAATACTTATTTATGTAATATAAATGAATTCGTCATCCTTTTCCAATATTATGGAGTAAAAGACTTGATGGTTCAATCAATCAAATTTGACTAGCAACTAAACACAATATGGGAAACCACATTTATGTTTGTCCTCAGATATATTATAGGCACAAAGAATTCATCCATAACAACATGAGCAACAACCAATGTTGCATTATAATATGCCATCTTATTCGTGGTCATCCCTTTAGTCAAATCTATTTGTTTTCCTTCATCAAAACCTTTGAGGATTGTCTAGGAAAAAACCCTTTAGGGGGATTTAAAACTTCAAATAGAGAACACAATCCTATAGAAACCTTTTCATGCCCTTTGATGGGTTCCAAAATTAGCATATTTTAAGCACCGATCTAATATATTTTTGTCTAGCATTATCCTAATTTCCATCATTTCTTATTACCTTTTCCATCCATATTGATACATTTTGGTCAAGGTACAAATATCCTTCTACGTGCCACTTTAATGCTATTTCTTATGCATTTTTCAAGAATTTGTTTCCTTTTTGTACTAATAATGGTATATAGGACACAAGCTACACAAGTACTACTTAAAACAATTGTCTCAATAGTGGTTGCAACCCCCTACATGTACTGCAACACGTTGCAAGTGTTGCACTATCTTACAGGTACTACAACTCTCTCAGGTTGAGCAAAGTATAGTTGTTACAACTTTGAGATGTGAACATAGTTGTTGCAACTCCTCATTACTTCTACAACTTCAAAATGTGATTTCAAAGAGATGCATATATGGGATGCGGTTGCGACTTCAAATTGTTATCATTGTTATTACAACACTAGTACTACGACTTGTGCTACCCTTGATATCACTATTGTAACTCATGCTACCCCTACAAGTGTTACATTATTGCAACTCCATTTTTTGCTTGTTGCTGTAATTGTGCCACCATGATAGAAACCACCCAAACGTCAGTTTGGCACCATTTATGTAGTTAATGAATGATTTCTCATTTAGGAATATGACATGAAAAATTGGATGACCAAGAAAAAAATGATGACTCAACCACCACTTGTCACATAACTGAATTGAGTTAGTTGATGCCTAATTTTTTCCATTTTTTGAGAAAATTAATGTAATACGATGAAAAACCTCACTCTCATGTCTCTCCTTGAGTGGGATATCTGGTAACCAAAAAATGAGAATTGAGAGAGAAGAACAAATTATTGTACTTTCCATATTTCTTGAAATTTAATTTCCTTTCCACTCCAGTTCGAGTAATTATGTGTCGAGCATTCACATTATATTATTTCTCCAACTAGTGCCTTGTCTAAGGAGGTAGGCCCCATCCTTAGTTAGGTACTATTTGTATCCATAACATAGATATAGTTGTCATTTCAGTTTTTTCATGTTTCTACATTTACTTTGTTTTCCTATTACTGCAACTCCAAATTACTAATTACTGTAACTCCAATAAATTACATTGCTTCAAATCTGAATTTTAGGGTTATTGCTACAACTTGGGTGTTAATTTTTTCATTTTTTGTCTAATTGATTTCATGAAGGATTTACATCATTTCATTAGTTAGGGTTGTTGCCACAATTCCCATTGCTACAACTCTATTGCAGCATTAAAAATGACTCTATTTCAAGAATCATAACAACTCTATTTTCCTAAACAGTTTGGAATGGTTATATTATCAACATTTGGGTGATAATTATGTTTCCTTTATAATCAAGTGTGAATCAATGGTTCATGATTAAATGCATTTCATTTCACGTGCAACTTCATATTAGTTATTTTTGGAAATGTAACTAGGTTTGCTCTTCATAATGTCTCATGTAATCATGATTTCATTTCATGTAAAGAGAAAAATAAAATTTATTATTATTATTTTGTAGCATGGGTTTCATTCTCAAGATCATTTTTTTAGGTCAACCACCCATTGTGTGCTTCTAGGGATTTGTCGTTGAGTCAAAGAAGTCAAAGACTAATTGTAATATGTAAAAGAACTTATTACAAATCATGTATCAATTCAAAAGTATTTAGTTGAGTCAATGTCATGTATAAAGACCCTCCAAGATCAAGTCGGCCTAGCAATCAACAAGTCAGCCTACAAGAGAGGACAGTTCAGCTTCATGTTGAAAAATCAACTCTAACGAAACCATATGTATAAGAGGTACTCGACCTCATTTGAGATAGATCCAAGAAGTTTGGTAAAGGATGAAAACAAGACCAAAGATGAGCGAAGAAGGAGAACAAAAGTGAAGAAAAATTCGAAGTTTAGCAACTTATTTTTGGGCCTATATCTCTCACACGTGCAATCTACAACTAGGGTTTTTGAAGTTACAAATTACAGTAATAAAAAAAGATGAAATCTAGTGTCAAAAGATCATACTTGCAAGCCGAAATACTAAGGAGAGAATACCAAGTCAAGGAAAGTAAAGAAGGACCATAATTCTTCCCTAAACTATTCACATGTGTGAAAATCAACTGCTGCAAGAAGGACAAAAGTTGTAGACCTATAATAGAAGCCAAAATTCTAAAGTGAGGAAAAAATTTGAAGTATTGAAGCAAGATTTACTTGGGTTTAATTTGAAGGACAATCTCATAAAGGAAGAAGTTGACTTGGTCTTGGAGGGGTCTTTGTTAAGGGTTTTAGGTCTTGGAATTCGTCATTTTAAGATTCTATAAGAAGAGAAGAATTCTTGTGGGTTTTCCTTTCAAGAGGAGAGGTTTTGGCCCTGGCTAGAAAAGGCTATATTTTGTGTCCTTTTGTCTCATTGATATTCATAGTTTTGTAGATTTTTGATGATAAGAACACAATAATAATCAAGTGAAATAATAAGTTAATTACAAGTACATCAAGTTAAATAAAAGAACATCACAAGCAGTTATCAAAGTAAGAGAAATCTCCCCAATCTAGTTGCCCTTGATTTCTCAACATGGTATCAGAGCTAAGGTGACAAAAACAAGGAAATACTACTTGAATATCATCCAATTGAAGAAGGATATATAAGGGCAGAGCACAAGCAGAGCATCAAGGAAATTAGACCATCAAGAAGAACAAAGAATCATCAAGGAGGACTATCCATCTCATCACAAGGATCATATAATCTTGAAGGAAATAACTCTTTGAAGAAGAAAAAGACCTCAAAGACGCTACTTATCAAGGAAATAAGGAATTAACACATTTAAAGCATCTCAAGAAGTCTCTACATTCTACATTCTAAATCCAAGGAAGTAAGAAGAGATTTTTACCATCAAAAGGAATCCAAGGGATCTCCCTCACATTGAAGAAATATCACATCTCAAACATCCTAGAAGAAGACCATATCTCCAAATATTGAAGAAGAAACATTGTCTTTTGAATAAATAATATCATCAAGAAATCACCATCATATTAAATTATCAACAACAAAGTAGTGGAAGTCAAATCATAAAGAAGGCATCTGGTTGAAGATATCATCATCAAAGGAACATCTTCACTTGACATGTTAGTATTCTATATTTTATGTCTCAATCTACAATGACTTCTTTCTACAAGGAGAACAACAAACTTGTTGGGCCATTGAATTACCTTGCATGGAAGACGAGAATATATTTGGTTCTCCTAGAAAATGAAGTTAATGAATATGTGACAGGCTTAATCACCAAACCTTCTCAAGAACAATCTCAAGAACTATAAAAATATATTGAGGGAGAAGTAAGAGCTCAAAGAATCCTTATTAAGTCAATCAAGGATCTCCTCATTCCCTATGTAGCAAAATTGAAGACATCGAAAGAGATCTATGAAAAATTGGTGGAATTGTTCTCTCTAAGTACTACATGAGGAATTATATTGTTAAGAACTGAACTATACAAGATGAAGGTATCAAAGTGTTACAGGTCCATTTGGGCACATCACTCCCATCATCCAGGTCAGTGTTTTAGGGATCATCAAACCATAATTTCAGTTGCTACATGCCCTAAAAAGGTCAACCTTTTGAATGCCTCCTTCCCTGACAGTTTCATGGCTTGAAGACATACTGAAATGATTCGTAGAGGGACCAGCGCAAGTAGGCCCATGCAAGGGTGCTCTTCAGAGAACTTAGGCCCACTTTGGCCTGGACTAGGCGAGATTGAGCGAAATTCCCATAGGGTTCTAGGAATATTCTTATCTTCTAGAGCCATCTAGAAGATTCCCACACTTATAGTCTCCTATGAGCTCGAAAATGGATGAGGAATGAGTTAAGATACCTCCTATCCTCTCATCCCTTCCTCCATGGAACTAATTCTAAGTACGGAAGGCCATTCAATACCTTCATTGATGACAAAACCTCCTCCATATTCCTATAAATTGAGCACTCGTCTAAGTGATCAAGGGTTGGAATTTGATGATTGTATAAGGAGATAATGTTAGTTTGAGATTTGAGACTATTGTAAGTGTCATTATGCTACCAGATTTTCATGTTTATGATGTGATGTGGATGGAACCAAATCTGGAGGAGTGACTTCGAATCAGACTTAATGGTAATTCCTTCTTCTATTCAATAAAGTATTTGAACCTTTTTCCCATATGCTTATCTTGTTATATGATGCTTATATGTGTGAATCTAATTCCATTTACTCGTATTCAATAGATCTTTTGCTTTGATTGGTTGTTTGTCTTCTATTGATGTTTATAAGTACTCCTCAAGTTTGTTAAGTATGGGAAGGAGCGACAGGATCGATACAAAGGAGACAAGAGGAAAGCAGAACTACAAGTAGGTCTTCTCATCGTATTTTTCTTATCTATTGCTTATAGGAAAAGGCTAAAGTGCTTTAAATTGTTGTTCTAGATATGGCTACTTATCTAGGGAATTAGTATTTATCCGTAGATACCAAATTCTCCAAAACACAAAGGAAGAAGGGGAATCCTCATACCTATTAGGGTATCTCAAATAAGATATAAAATACAGGATATAGGAGAAGTAATGTATGGTCGAGAGATGACCGCCATTATGCTCAATGTGCTACCTGATGAATGGGGCAACTTTGTGTTAAGTATCTATGGAAGGAAGGAAACTACCCAATTCAATGATCTATGGTAATTACGCAAAATTGAAGAAACCATATCGAAGGCGAAGAATGATGTTGGATCAAGTGAACAAACTCAAGCATATTATGAAGCTATGGAAAGGAAGAAAGAAAAGTCTCGTAAAATATTTCAAAAGAAAATTGACATGTCTAAGATTCAATGTTATGAGTGTAATGAATATGGGAATTTCAAAAGGAATTTTCCTTAAATCAAGAAGGACAAGAAAAAGAGAAAGGAAAGAAATGAAGGCCATGTCACCAAAGAAGTAGAAGAACTTGATAAGAAAAAGTCAAAGAAGGAAGAAGTGATAGACCTTTACTATGACTAAGATAACATCATACATTTAGTTCATTTCATTTGTAGAAGATAATAGTCATGATGTAAAGCATCACAAGTATGATAGGATGCATTGTAGTAGTGATTGAGATGGCATAGTAAGAAGTCATAGTACATGATAGAAAGGAAGTAGCTCATGGCATCTTCATTAGAAGCATAGAAGGATAACCAAAGTAAGCAGTTTATATGGTTGGAGAAATTCATCTAGCAAGATAGGAAAATAAAATTTTGTCACACCTTATCTTCATTAGAAGGAAGAATTTGCAGAATAAGGATCATTAAGACCCTCTATTGGAATATTTGTTAAAAGTTTCATCTCTACTTAGAAGAAGTGTCTTGCAAATAGTCTACATTCCACCTTGTGTGGGATCTACAATTTAGAAGGATGAAGGTATGATGACAAATATGTGCAACATGACAAGTTGGTTGAAGTATTTTCATCTTCAAGCAAGGAAAGAAAGTTGCCAAAGGAAGTCTAGATGACCACATGAAGGAAGAGGTATGTATATATTTAGTAATAGATAGATAAATTCATGTCATCATATAGTTTCAGATATAATGGTTGAATACTCTATCTCATGAGCATGATTGAAGAAGAGACTCTTCCTTATGAATGATCCATGATGGTATGAATACAATATTCCTTGAACTCTTCTACATATTGACAAGATGAAATTGACATTATATGACCTCATAAATGAAATGAGGTGGTTGGAAACCATGGTTCCTATGATGAAGGAACTATGTATAGAAGCCATTGAGGAAGAAATATGAGAAGAAGATGAAAGAAGAGAACATGAAAGATGTATCTAAAGTCATGTGATATAAGATAAGTGATCAACATCTGACAACAAGAAGGATTAGCTATAACATATCCATGGAAAAGGTATGAAGACCCTGATATGTATGTTGGAGAAGGTGAACCTTGGTAATGTTGTTATGGTTGGCAAATCGCTCTTGTGTACAAGACCGATCTCCCTAGATTCAAAAGAGATATGGTAACAAACAAAATAGGTGACTGCTACCTTTCCTTAATTTACAATTAAAGTATGAAATATGAGATATGCAAGATCCTCTTAACTTTCTACAAAATTCTTGTGGAAGTCCTTTTGATGCTTTCAAAATCATTTCCTTGTCGCTTCATAAGAAGATTTGCATGAACAGAAACAAACAATGCATAAAAGCATAATGTAGATAAAGATGAAACACAAAATTAATGAATATTGCGACATAACATATATCATAAGATTAAACCAATATTCAGTTATAAACTATGCAAAAGATCAAGGAGATTTTCAAAGATCATTAAAACAAGTGTAATTAGGAAAGAAACAATTTCTTGTATTAATTTGAACAAGAAGAAGTAATACAACCTTGCCTTGATGATGTAAGCCCCCTACCAATGGTCTCCAATATTCCTCTTCGGTGACAAGATTTCCAACCCTATTCCAATCGCATAACTTTACATTTAGAAGTATCTCCTTCATCCTCTCGTCTGTGTTGAATTTATAGAGCAAGAGGAGGAGGTTTGAGATCCTCTCCTCAAAGGATGAGATCCTCAAAAGGAGGGATTAGGGTTCCAAAAAGGGAGGGAGTTTGCTCCATGAAAAGAGCGATGAGGCCCAAGTATGTAGAGGCTCGAGGCCTTCAGTTTGGAAATATTCCTCCAACAAGGCTTTTAGAAATCATTTCTTTTTAATTTTTACTCTCGCTAAGAGATTTGAGTAGCTTTCAGTGGAAGATAAAGTGCAGAATTGTGCTAGCCAAAATGGTAAAATCCACGCTTGTGCAGATACTGGCTAGAGAACCACGCAAGTGCTTAAAAGTAATTTTTGAATAATGTAATCCAGGATTCTTGTTGTCTTTAGAATTTTTTGCTTGAAACATTATAGGGGAATGGTTGGAACACTTCATCAGATAGCGAGAGATCCAGATTAGCAGTCATTTTCCTAATGGTGACAAAATGATGTGTAAGGGATTGCCCCCTAAATTGCAAAGTCAAAAAGGATGTTGAGGACTGAAGTGCTTTATCATGCCAAAGTTCGGATTAGAGACCAATTGGTTGGAGACCTGAAACAAACAATCAAGGATTACGATACAATATTTTCATATAAACATCACTGAGGTAGGCATTCCCATACTCAGAGTAAAAGTATCTCAAAGAATTAGTATGGAAATATACAAAGATCCATGTCAACAGTAAACACAATATGGATGCAGCCATCGAATATGGATCTATTTTTTCAATCATGAATATATTGAAACTCCACATAGCCTGGATGGATGAAACTAGATCCAGGGTGTTGGTCTTCATCTCTATCAATCCATATTATGAATCTAACCATGCGAGTGAATGTCTCGAAGTCAAACATGGTAGAAACCAGTTGATTATTTTTCAATGATGTGAATCATTAACAGGTGCGAGAGAAACCACCAATAATGATAATGGACCTCAAGGTACTCCAATACAATCTATGAAGTGTGATTAAATGTCTTGAAGTCGAACACTCATAGAATCATTCGATCGAAGGTAAATTATGAGAACCTATCGTCGAAGGTGAGAAACCTGCCATTGAGACATGTAGGTTCCAATGTACAAAAGGAGGTTTCTAGATCAACCTCCTAGATAATGAGCTAAAATCGATAGGAAGCAATTCGTCGCAAGAGGACCTATGACATGAAACTCATGTCAAGTTTTGAAGAGCAATTTTGGGTGATTCAGGATTGACTCAAGGATGGCCGACGCAATTGAAGGCAATGAATTGCAAGGTAATTTTTACTGAGGTTGGACTTCTCTTGAACATATCGGTGACACAATGTTTCGACTTGGCAGCATTTCCCCCCACCATTACTGGTAAGTACCTCTTTATTTTTATGCAAGCTTGAGGAGGATAACATATTCTTGTCTTGTAAGCTCATCCTTCAGATGAGTCCTTTAAATTATTTTTAAAAAACCCTAGGAAGGAGTGCTTTGGTCTCATCATGACTGATGAGTCCTGCACTATTTATATTTTACGAGTCCAGCGAAGGGATAACTCAATGTCATTTTCATATTTAAAGAGTTTGAAAAAGACATGAAAATAAAACTCATTCAGCTCTTTCAACGTAAATTTTTAATGAACCTAAAGAAAGTAAAGCTCAATGTTTTTCATATTTATGGATTTAGGAGAAAAACATAAGTAAACTCCGAAATGTCCTTTTTCGTAGATTTAGTCTCTCAAGCTCGGGAAAGGGTAAAATAATGCAGGAGAGAACCCTTTTGACCATGATTAGTCAAAGTGTACATTTTTCGTAAATAGTCCACATGATCCGTAAAAGGGTAAAATTATATCAAATAGACATTTTTCGTTTACTTTAACGAGTTCGAAATAAACAAGCATACTTAGCAATATTTTCATGTTTCGAGAGTCATTAAAGAGCTTAAAGGTAACTCCAGGGTTTCGCTTTTTCATAATTTTTTAAGTCTGAAAAAGTGATAAAAGTTTACTCGTCGCCAAAATATCTATTTTCATAGTTAAACCTATAATCTGCACATTCAAACCCAAAAATCATCATAATTGCTCGAAAAATAGTAAAAAACAATAAAATTTTAGAATTTTAGAGGCTAAAGGCAAAACATATTATTTTAATAGGCCTATGTTGCATATAAAAGTCAAAAAGTCAAAAGTCCCAAGGGTTAGCTCAGTTGGTCAAAATCAGTGCCTCGCCATCGGGAGGTCACAGGGTCTAATCTCCCCGAAGCCCTTAGGGTCAGGCCTTGCTACTGGGTCACGGGGCTAGATTCCCTTTGGGGTCTATCAGCCCAGATTTTTTTGTGGACGTAGCGCCACTCATTGACCAGGGTGTCTGTGAACCACAGCCTAAAAAAAAGTAAAAAATTCTTTACCATTTCAATTTTACCACATGGGAGCTCTTTGAAAGTGAATTTTGACCTAAAACTTCAGCAACAAATTGTGATCAGACCAATGGACCATTTCATGAGTCGTTTTCTCCAAGTAGAAGATCATCCTTTGCTCTACTCATTGATAGTTTCTATTTTACATTTTAATGGTGATTTTAACGTTTTTGAGTGCTTTTAATGATTTAGATTGCGCCCTCGGCCTTGCACAGTTCCTCTTCATCAAGATTGCAAAAGCCCCATTTTCTACTATTAGGAAATCATGGCTTGCACAATATCCTAAAATGGAGGTGCATAAATGCATAGTGTCCCTAAAGGGAGATCACACAAGGCGATGAGGGATTTTAAAAATGATGAAAAAAGCCCAAATTTTTGCAAAAATCTTCTATATTCTTCTTCTAATTGTTTTCCATCATTGGTTTCAGGGGTTTGAAGTGTTAAAATGGAATGGAGAGAGAGATCACAAGGCTCAAGATGTTGAGGCTCTCAATGATCCAGCTACATTGCAGGCTTTGAGAAACTATGGTTTTCTCAAATATTTTATGATTCTAGGGATGAAAGCTCAAGTGGATCTATTGACATTATTAGTAAGAGCTTGGAATGTCCAAGAGATGTGTTTTCTAATTGGAGATCAGAGATAAATCATTGATGCCAATGATATCTATATCTTGACTGGGCTCTCACATCATGGGATTAATATTTCATTATTCGAGAATAGACCAAGTGGTGAAACAATATGAGCTTACTTAATTGAGCATTGTGTTCCTAGGGCCAAACTCAGTGGTGGAAGAATTGAGATAAAAGACATCAAAATACTTCCACTTAGGACCATTGCATTTACTATTGCTCGGATATGTGGAAGTGCTTCACTTCACCTTGTTAGTAAATCCCAAATGCAAATTTCCCTAGAGTGCATGCAACCCACTGTATTTAATTGGTGCTAAGGAGTTGCTACCAATATCAAAGGGAAACTCACCAGATAAAAGAATGACAAACTAAAGAATTTTGGATATGGTGTTATATTTATAACATTTTCTATGGAAAGGATTCCTTTCCTTTGTCCACAGGTGTCCATGGAGATGGGAGGATCACGAGATCCTCACATGATGTAGTGGGTTACATAGATGGCTCGCCACGAAGGTGGTGATGGTTCGATAGTCAAATATACTCATGTGTTTTTTAGATGGTTGAATAGCTATATTATCATGATGGAGGATTACCCATATGCAGGTATGGACTATACGGGCGATCCAGACATCCCACTTCGTGCAGGAATGCAATGGGGTGACATAGGTAAACATTTTCATTTTGTTTGTTTTGTGTTTTATATTTTTTTTTTTGCATTTTTGAATCTGAGACTAATCATCTAAAATTATCATGCAGATGTGGGACCAGTAAGTCTGGCAGTTATGGGGTGATTTGATAGACGTGATGAACAACCGACTCCTGTGGCACAAAATTTAGAGGCAGCAGAGGCTCTGGCCAAGATTGAGAGTAACCTAGAGAGGTTAACTCTAGATATCCTAGACATTGGGATTAATGATTTGCCTCTTCACTACCAGAGGCACACAATAGGTGTACCTGGGGTAATTAGCCATTTGTTATGGCGAGTAGCACCTGCCATTGTCTGCTATCATGATCATCGTGCTTAGTTTCTAGTGATAGGGCTAGATTTTGTTTTTTGGTCTATTAGCATGTTCGGATAATAAAGGCCATAGGGCCTCATATGTCTTGGATGACATTTTTGTAAACTCAAAATTTTTACAAAAATTATGACTAATGAAAGCTACTTCTATTTACTCAGCTTATTTTGTCCAATATGTGAATGATTATTGTTTTTCCTTTTACAAATGTTGCAAATGTCGATTTAATACATAATTTGCCAATGCATCTGTTAATGTATTTAAATGTCTTGGAATATGTTGGTATTCAATGTAATCAAATTCTCTTTCCAAGAGACAAACCCATAAAAACATCCTTAACATTGTAGAACTCCTAACTAAATAAATGTGATTTAAATGTAATATTATGAGTTGAGAATCCATTCTAATGATTAAACGACGAATGCCAAATGATATGGCATTGGATAATAGTTCAATGACCACACTATATTCTGCAATATTGTTTGTCATTTGACCAAGGCATATTCCATGCAGGGTTACTAACTCATTGGTGGGCGAATAGATAGCCCAAGCTGTGGAAGATAGATTCTGAGTACTACGACTAGCACCACCAACATAGCCAATGTAGTTTTGAGGGAGCGTTGACATCTGAAAATCAAGTGTAACACAAGATAAGCAGGGGAAATAGAAGAAATTGCAAAAATAAGTAAAATTTCCACACATGCAAAATATGATACAACAATGTACAATGTACCCATGCAATAAATCAAGCATAGTACTTTTCAGGTAAATCCCATTTCTAGGCTTACTCAAAGGAACACTATCATAGTCAATTAGCTCATAAGCACCCTATGAAATTACACATTTTATGATATAGGGGCCACGCCACATAATTTCAAACTTACCAGATCCTAAATTATCATGTTCTTGATCATAAACCAAGATCAAGTCACCTTTTGAATACATGCGAGGGTTTACATTTCGATCAAATTTTGCCTTAACTCCTTTTTTACGAGTCTCATTAGCTAGTGCAACATCACAATGAATCTCATCTAAACTTGTTAATTATTAAAAACATTCTTCCTCTGCATAAGTAGCAAGAAATAATTTAATTGCTAGTTTCAAAGATGTAATTTCACATTCAATGGGTAAGACTGCCTCCAGACCATAAACCAACTGGAAGGGAGTAAATCTAGGTGAAATTTTTACTGAGGTGCGATATTCCCACAAAGCTAATAAAAACATTAGATTCCAATTGCACTTATGAATTCTTATAATCCATTAAAGCATAGTAGTTAAAACTTTTTTAATGACTTCTACTTTTCCATTTTCTTGCAGATAATATGGAGTTTAATTATCATGATGCAAGCCTAGCTTTGCAGTAAGTTCAGTCATCATAAAGTTTTAAAAATGGATACCATGGTCCGTGTTGATGACTTGTGGAACACCAAACCTAGCAATTACATGACTGAATATGAAAAGAGCAGTGGTTTCACCATCATCCCTATATGTAGGCATCTCCTCGACCCATTTTGAAAAAAATCCACAACAAGGATAATATACCCATGCCCCCGACCAAGTGAGGGTTACAAGTAATAAAATCGATGCCTCATTTCACAAAGGGACTGACAACAATGATTCCATGAAGGGGAGCGGGAATTGCACGCATTTTTTGATGATAGATTTGAAAATTATGACATTTCTCAACTGCATTAATACAATATTTGAACATGGAAAGCCATAAATATCCAACATGCAATAGTTTTTGGGTAGTGGAAAACCCTGACATATGACCGTCACATGCTTCGTTGTGACAGTCATTTAACACTTTTTCAGCTCCATCATGCGTTAAACATCGTCTAAAAATAGAATCGGCACCACGACGATAAAGTGTATCGCCAATACTAGTATATTCTTGGGATTGGTGCCGAATACGACGACGACCTGTTCAAGATAATTTAGGTCGAAAAGCCAGAGTTTGAAGATAAATAATAATATCTCCATACCAAGGGTCTAATGTATTGGTGAGAAAGAGTGATTTATCTCAAAGAGAATCCTCTTCCATGGTTTCTGTTTCAGAGTAGGGAAAGTCACAAATCAATTCAATAAACACCAATGATTTCTTCAACTTGGATTTCATAAATTCCAAGTCAAATTATTGCAGGATAACTATTCATTTAGAATATTTGCCCCCAGAAAATTGTTTGGTAAGAATGAAAACCATAGGGTTGCAATCTGAAATCATTGTTGTTTTACGCAAAATAATATAGTGATGGAATATCTGGACAACTTCCACAACTTCCAAGGTCAATTTATCCACATGTGCATATTTAATCTCAGTTTTAGTAAGATTTATGCTTAAATAATAAATCACATGTTCATTGTTCAATTCATCCTCTTGAACTAGTACCATACCAATGGTAACATCAGATGCAACTAAATACAAAAAGTAATCTCGGTGATAATCAGGTGGATGCAACAAAGGTGTGCGAGTCATCACATGTTTAAGTGCATCGAAATATTTTTGAGCAGTTTCATCCCATTCAAAAGAGATGCCCTTTTTCAAATGTCGAGTAAAACCTTTAGTTAGCTCTGCATAATTTGGAATGAATTGACATAAAATTTTTGCTTTCCCTTCCAAAATTTGGTGTTGGCACAAATTTGGAGGAGGAAAATTTAAAATAGCCTCTACCTTAAGGGGGTCAATAGGAATGCCTTCCTTAGAAATGACAAATCCTAGTAATTGACCAGATTTTACACATAAAACACATTTGTGTGGTTTTAAGTGGATATTGTAATGCCAAAATCTTATAAAGATTGCTCTTAGATGCTCTGGATGGTCTTTGCATTTCAATGAATGAGCTGGTAGATAATATAAATGCGGCTATACAATATGCTTAATATCATGAAAAGCATAAGACATAGCCCATTGAAAAGTGGCGCCAACATTCTTTAGTCCAAATGGATTTTTTCGATAAGCAAACATTCCCCATGGAAAAATGAACGTGTTTTATGTTGATCCATAGGGAGTATGTTAATTTGGTTGTATCCATAAAATCCGTCCATAAAAGAAAATATTTCATTCTCAGCACAATCACCAATCATTTGATCGATATAGGGCATAGGATAAGATTTGTTAATGTCTCTATAATTAACACATACTCTAATTGTCCCTTGCTTCTTGTTAACAAGAACGATATTGGAAACCCAATCAGTCAAGGGAACAAGATAGATAAATCCTTATTTTATAAGATTTTCAACTTCATCTTTAATGGTGGAAGCTTTTCTAGGATGCATTGGATGTAATATCTGCCTAACATGTTTTGTATCTTGGTAAGTCTTGATTTCATGAATTACTATAATCAGGTCGATTCCTGGCATTTCCTCATAAGACCAGGAAAATATGTCATAGAATTCTTCGAATAGGGCCTTGTAGGTCTAGATTTCATTAAGTGAACATGAAGCACCTATGTGAACATTCTCCATGATTCTAGGTTTCATTGAGATATTAAGTGGAATATTTGCAGATATATTCTCCAAATTCTTTTCATATTTTTATTAAAAAATCGATATAGGGAATTTAGGGTTATCTAAATCGCAGGTGAGAGAATTATGGAAAATTCATTCTCAATCTTTTCAAAGCTGGGAAGAAAAGAGGAACACTTATGGTAATCATCCCAAGGCATTTCATCTATGGTCATAAATTTGATGATGCTTTCATCTATTGGAAACATATTATCGAAATGATTAGGAAATGAGATTGGCTCCAACCAAAAGGATTGAGAATACTCATCAATGGTAGCTTTCACTCAATCATTTTCAGTGGGCAGTGGTTATGAAAATGATTGAACAACTTGATAAGCCAATTCCATTAGGACTAGAGGCATTTGGGCACCATATATGGTCAAATAAGATTTTTAAGGCACAATCCAGGGATCATATGATTCAAAAGTGCTTGATGAGATCACATTGACTTGGGCAACATTAGAAGAAATGTTGGGTGGAGGGAGTGAAAAAGTTCCCATTAATGATGAATCCGTAAGTAAACCAATGCCAATATTTTCATACAGAGTGATAGTTTTCCCCAAAAAAGGTACAGTACCAGTAGAGTTAGGGTCAGAAGTATAATAGGGCAACTGGTCTACTTTCACTATCCTCCCTTAATGAGGAAACAATATCATTCAAAAAAGTGATGAGACCACTACAGAAATTGCATAATTCTAACTTTGTCCCAGTAAAAGATTGTAATCAAGTTGGGCATCAACAAATTCTACCTCAATTGCAACCGTTTTACCTTTTAATTCTATTGACAGGTCATTCAGGATACGATAATGTCAAAATACTCTACTGTCAAAGGATTTAAGAGTAGTAGGTGACTGATTCATAGTTGGAGAACCCAAAGCTTTCCAAAAAGCAATATACATAATACATGTAGAGGATCCCTCATCAATTACTGTATGAAAGACTCATTTGGTTTTATCAAAAACTGGTATTTGAAATGCCAGCTGATGTGGGATTTTAGGTATACAGACTTCCAGATCAAAGACGATGAGATTAGAATCCTGAGCATCAATTGCTCTAATAGCCGACAATAGTAATTTCCATTGTTCTGGGAATGTTTGCAGCACTTCAAGGGCCAACATTGCTGAAGGAGACTGATTAAAAGATGACTTTCGAATAACACCTTTAGGAGACGAACAAACTACTATGTCAGGATTCAGTTTCTCAATCCGTAAAGGTTTAGAAGGAGGTGGAATTCATATGTAAGGTTGACTATATTGACTAGCATCATTTCCATTTACAGGAGCTTTAGATCCATGTTGGGATAGGGTACCTACGGTTAGTTTTGGGTTAGTTACCCAAATTTTGTATATGCTTTTGTAAAAAGATGTAAAGTATCCGCAATATGTGGATGCAGAGCATGCAGATAGATAGGTGTCAAAGGGGTCTTAGCCCCTTTTTTGGATAGATAGTTAAGTCAGTTTTTAGACTCACTATTGTATTAAAAAGTCTACATATTCGAGTCATAGAAATTTTGGAGGGAGAGGAGTAAATAAGAAAAAATAGAGACTGTGTTGGGCGAGTTCTAAGGTAGGAAGGCTCTGCTTCCTGTACTTAGGCAAGAAGGGGAAGGCTCCTACAACTAAGTGTGTAGGAGGCCTTGGTAAGTCCGCAACTGAGTGCATGGACCCCTGCAGCTGAGTGCGCAGGGTAGAAGAGTTTATAATCTGAGCATTGAAGATCAATAAAGACTAAATTTTGGAGAATAACTATGCAATTTGAGTATTTCTATTTATGTTATATTCTGTCGCTTAATGATATGTTCCACGAAATAATGTATGAATGTTGCATGAAACCACTGAATCTGTCTTATTAATGCATGATTTGAGTAACTATCTTGTTTCGCGAAGTTAAAAGTTATTTCTGTTATGCTTTTGATGAATTGAATGGATTTGCATGAACTCAGATCTAGGGTTATTTATTGATGCATGAAACTAGACAAACCGTCTGTTTAAGGTCCGCAAAAGACTAATAGTGAACCTTCACGAAGGTCTGAAAGCGATTTTAACTTAGTTATAGCGACGAGCCCTAGAAGGATACCGATATGTGTGAAGGCAGATTTGAACTGTCAAAGCCTAAGAACCGTTTATCACATGTCCCTAGATGAAGAAACCTGGTTCTAGCATCCCCTAATACTGCTTTGGGTGAGACTGCAGCCTGCGCTATGTAGGTATTTTCCAAAAGGGCCAGTATTTAGGGTTTTGTTGGTTGGCGTGAACAACTCTGAACTTGGGTCAAGTCCTCTTAAGCCAACAAATGGTTCCGTTGTCGGGATCTACCTGAGATATGTGTGATAAATGGTTTCCTATGAAGAAATAGCTTGATAAGTGGATTGATCAGAAATCGTATGCATTCATGGATCAGGAAAACAGGAGCCCCAAATTATCCAAAGAACAATGGTTGTAGATATTTTTATACACAAACGAGACTGACTCATTCTTCTGTTTCTTCCCTGAAGAACTATACGAGTGGTTATCTAAATTAGTCGATAGTCAAGGGACATGGAGCTCGAAGGCCCAATAGTGTTGACTCCTGAACTGGTACACTGTTTGGAGGCATCAAAAAGAAATATTGTGCAGACTGTGTATCACTGGGTTGATCACATGTTGGGCAGTTTTGTGACTTATTTCGTGATCGATAGGAATATCACCTATAGCGAAGCAGAGCGAAGGATCTATAAAGGACTGCAAGGTAAGTATTTGAACTCACTAAAGACTTGGATTAAAATGTTGTTGTGTCAAAAGAGGGTTATGCATTTACCTTGATGTTTGGGGTTGTGCAAAGTGGGATATTCTTTAGAAGAAACGGAGGATCTAACCTGAATATAGTCCGCTCAATGAACCCCCTTCAAGTGACGACGAAGGGACGGTGCTGACTATGCTATGAAGTGTTGTTCAGCTAATTACCCAGGGTATTCTGAGAATATATCATCCATCCACTCCACCTCCGCCTCCACCCCCACCTCATACACCTATGCCTTCACCACCTCCACCTCCACTTTCACCATTCAACATGGCTAACACGATGAATATGCCAATCTTTAGGGGAATGGGGGATGAAGATCTAGAACAATTTTGGTTTGTTGCAGGAGCTGTGTGGACAATTCAATAGATTGATGATGAAAATAACAAGAAAGAACAGTTGGTTACAGCCTTACAAGACCATGCATTAACATGGTATATCAAGTATTGCACTGATAACCTCAAGGCGTCATTGGCAGACACCCAGCTAGATTTGAATAAAGAATTCAATAAGCCTAAGTCAGAGGCGTAGTCAGTAATTGAGTTTAAGGAAATCTAACAGAAGGTTGATGAGACACTGTGGGACTTTGATTAGAGGTTGAAATGGCTGATTAGGTAGGCTACTATGAAAATCTCAGATTCCCAGCATCGTGACTGGTTTATAGCATCGCTATTGCCACATTCAATAATACCTCTGTCACAATAGAAGATAGCAACACAAGCATAAGCCTTGGAGATCACGACGAGGTTGCACGCATTGCCTATTTAGGATATGAACCTCGGAGTACAACATATTCATTCGCAGCTGGAAATCCTGCACTTGGAGTTACAGAGCTTGAAGAAAGGAAGGGAAGCTCAACCAGATGTGTGCACTGAGATCTAGTGTCTGAAATGTAAGAGCCATGGGCATGATAAGGATCATTACCTGGTCTTCAAGAATTACATTATAGGGGGAGGGCCTGTACCCCTGAAGCCTGAGAATAATGTTGGGACGAACGCTGGAGCTATGCTATTTGTTAGGTTACAGGACAACATGCTACTGATAACTACCATCTATTGCAAAAGTTTGTACAAACCCCTCAGCAGTTATTTTTCAATTTTTGTAAGTCTGTAGGGAATGATGAGCTTCATTGTATAAGTTATGAGTTGATGATGGATAGAAACCCTACCTCCATAATGGATGAAGAAAACCAGCCCTAGGATCAAGGCACAGGAGCAACACGTGGAGGATTCCAAGGTCAAGGATGAGGAAGAGGCACTGGACCAGGACGAAGGCATGGGCATGTGATCTGCCATAACTGTGGTGAAGCAGGGCTCTTTGCGCGAGATTGTACAAACCCCACACATCCCTCATCTCAGTATTGTCGACAGTTTGATCATGTCATAGAGGAATGTCTGGTCCTTATGGAAAATATGCAAGAAAAGAAGGCACAGCACCAGTAGCCTACGCAAAACATTCAGATGATGAGGGATGAGCCCTACAAAGAGGATCAGAACATAAACATTGTGTTGATAACTGGCATAACAACTGACGCAGATAAAGGGAAGTAGCCTGAGGAATATGGATGGATACGCAAGGCTGCTAAGAAGGAAGTTGACTTTGATCTGAACTATGCTAAAGAGACCTTCTTGGAAGCAAAGAAGAACTTCATTTAGGCCTCCACCTCAGGAAGTCAAGAGAAGTTGCTAAAGACTAATGCGACACAAGAAGTAGATCCTTCAATACTCACTACCTTTATGAAGACTTGTATGAAGCTTCTACGCGATCATAAAGCAGTTGAAGGATTGCAAGACTTAATAGGCACGTGCTCCAATAAGGAAAAGACTCCTACGAAGCAATGCACAACGAGAAAGATTGGTAAGCATAAGGCACGAACATGGCGCAAGATGAGGTTAACTGTGTAGATAGGTGAATATGAAATGGAATAGGTAATAATAGATCTGGGGTCTGATGTGAATGTCTTGCCTAAGAAGACATGCGAAAGGATGGGGAGACCTGCACTGCAATGGTCTCCTATTCAACTGTGTATGGAAAATCAGTAGAATATTATTCCAATGGGGTGCTTATACGGGGTAACAGTTGACATTGAGGGTGCGCACACACTTACTGAATTTGAGGTCATCGAGATAGTGGATGACAGTAATCCATACCCCACACTAATATGAATTGAATGGGATATTAATATGAAAGGGGTAATCAACTTAAAGAAGCGAAATATGTCCTTTGAAAAGAAGTCACTTAGGGTCGTCATGCCCTTAGACCCTGTAGAAGGAGCACGTTACACTGAACCTATGCGCGACTATGTAGAAAGTGATGATGATCTCAATCAGATATACAAGATAACAATGTGAGATGAGGATTGGATCAATCCTATGGCAGATGGACGAATTACTTGGGACAGGGATAACTCTTGCACCTTAGATTTAGATGAATAGCTTGATAATTGGCAAAATCAGATGCATGAAGTATCTATGCTCTGCTGCAACATGATGACCAAGTCAGTAAGGTATGTTTCAACTGAGGTAAGAAACCTTTCACATTATGATGGGTTGAATGATGTGGAATTGTTTTTAGATGAATTTGAAAAAGAAGTACTGGAAGAGCATCAATTCCAGGCACTAGAATTGGCACTGTGCACGACGCCTGCCCATTGGTGGGGTACACACAAGGAAAGTTTTGTTGGATGGAGAGAATACCAAAGAATGATAAAGTTAAGGTTCGACTATGCTAATACTAGAATGACCAAAAAATATAGTGGGAAGGATGATCCATGCGATCATTTAGCACAATGGACTAGAGCCTGGGGGATAGAGCCGCAACTAGAATGGGTGCATCTATTCTGTCATATGTTAGATACAATCCCAATGAATTGGTATTTGGAAATAGAGCTTCGCCATGGGACTACTGAATGGGACGTTTTAAGAGAAATTTTTCTATTAACTTTCAACTTTGAGGATGGATTTGAGAGTATTGATGAAGTGCTGCAAGAAATAAAAGCAGCTATATTCAGAACACCGAAGGAACCGGTAGAATGGACTCAGGCAGATTGGAATACATAGTTTTTCTGTGCGTTGGAATGCTATAATGTGACTACTAAAGAAGAGGATGACCCGCAGAATATTACCATCCTTGAGACCGAAGGACAACGTGAAGTTGAGGGACCGAAGGTAGAAAACCTAGATATATCAGAGCCTCTGAAAACTCGACAGGTAAACATTGGGTCTGAAGAAGAACCCAAGTTCGCGAAGATAGGAGATTATTGGGATGAAGATACGGTTGATAAGGTAGCTGAGCTGCTGCGCGAGTACCAGGACTTATTTCCCATGAAGTTTTCAGATTTGAAAGGGATTGTTAGAGATTTAGGCGTTATGAAGATTACATTAAAACCAGATGTAAAGCCTATTAAGCAATGGCCTTATCGATTGAATCCAAAGTATAAGGAAAAAGTGTGCCTATAATCGGATAAGATGCTGGAAGCTGGCATTATTGAGACTATAGAAGAATTTGATTTGGTAAGCCTAATGGTGGTCCAAGAAAAGAAATAGAAGGGATAAATCCGAATATGTGTCGATCTAAGGAAGTTGAATGACACTGGCGTGCATGATCTGTTTCTGACACTGTTTACTGACGAAGTGTTAGAGAATGTTGGCGGATAGGAAGCATATTCGTTCACTGATGGATTTTCAGGTTATCATCAAATAAAGATCGCATCGGAGGATAGAAGCAAAAAAACCTTCGCGACTGAATGGGGGTGCTTCCAATATACAATTATGCCATTCGAATTGAAGAACACACCTGCAATATTTTCTCGAGTAGTGATCGCGATGTTCAAGGAATTTATTCATAAGTTCCTGGAAGTATATTTCAATGACTGGACCGTGTTTGGGTTGGTAAAGCGGCATGTTGTGAGTTTGCGCCTCATGTTGGATACATGTTGAAGGTATTAGATCATGCTGAACTTAAAGAAATGTATATTCTGTGTGCCTTTTGGGATTTTGCTTGGGCATGTTGTATGTAAGCAGGGATTGATGGTGGACCTTGCGAAGATCGCAGTAATTGTGAATTTGGAACCTCCTATCAATGTGAAACAACTATGCACGACATTGTGACACAATGGGTACTATAGGAAGTTTATCAAAGTGTATGCCCAGATAACCACACCGATGGAAAAGTTGTTAAAGAAGGATGTGATGTTTTGTTGGGATGAAGACTGTCAACACAACTTGGATGTCTTGAAGGATAAAATGGTGACAACGCCTATTTTGGTGTTTCTGGACTAGAAAATGGAGTTTCATGTGCATGTTGATGCTTTCTGAATTGCATTAGGAGTAATATTAACACAAGCTGGAGAGGGATAGATTGATCATCCGATAGCTTTCGCGAGAAGAAAGTTATCCAAAGATAAAAAGAATTACTCCACCACAGAGCGTGAAGGGTTGGCGATGGTCTACACATTGCAAAAATTCAGACATTATTTGTTGGGCGGACACTTCAAAATGTATGCGGATCCCTCTGCGCTGAAGTACCTAGTCAATAAGCCTATGTTGTGGGGGAAGGTATGCTGATGGTTGCTATTGTTCCAAAAGTATGAATTCAAGGTGATTGTGAAGTCAGGAAGGCTGAACATGGGCCCAGACCATCTATCAAGGATTGAAATAGGTAAAGAACTTAGTAGCTTAGAGGAAGGACTACCGAACGTGCAGCTCTTTGCGTGCACATCACGAACAATCATTTTGTCGATATTATTCAGTTCTTAACGATGGGAACAACTCTAGAAGGATATTTCACCCGACAAAAGGAGGAGTTAGTATTTCCCACTGCATATTTTTTAGTAATTGCGGGTCATTTATATAAAATGGGAATGAGTGAGATACTACATAGGTATGTTCTAGAATTTGAACGCACTAGTATCCTAACTGAAGTTCATGGAGGAGTGTCAGGAGGCCACTATGCAGGGAAAGTAACCACAGAAAAGATTTTAAGCACTGGATTATGGTGACCTACATTACACAAGGATTCTAAGGCATACTACAAGGTCTACGTTGCTTGCCAAAGGATGGGGAAGCCTTCCTGAAGGGATGAATTTCCTTTAAATCCCCAAGTATCGTTGCAGATATTTGATAAATGGGTCATTGACTTTATAGGTCTGATGCAACCACCAGGAAAGAAGATGGGCGCGTGGTATATTATTACTGCAACATAATATTTAACCAGATGGGCGGAAGTGCAGCCAGTGAGGGATTGTACAGCTGCCACTGCTACGAAGTTTCTCTTCGAGTATGTCTTAACGAGGTTTGGATGCCTGAAGATTTTTATGAGTGACAGGGGTACTGATTTTTTGAATGAAACGATCAATGTGATGTTGGAAGAATTTCAAGTATATCATCAGAAGAGCATGCCCTATCACCCACAAAAGAATGGAATGGTGGAAGAATTTAATAAGATTTTGGAGCGTGCATTGACAAAGGTATGCAACGCGCAGAGGAATGATTGAGACATGCGCATACCTGTTGTGTTATGGGCTTATAGGATGACCTACAAGAAGTTGACAGGACAAACACCCTTCATGTTGGTCTATGGAATCGAAGCAGTCATGCCAATGGAGTATATTGTGCCCAGTTTAAGGATTGCAGCCTTGACTGAAATGGCAGACCGCAAGACCTTGGAGGAATGGCTCATGCAAATCATGGAGTTAGAGGAAGACCACTTCCTTGTAGGATTTCATCAGTGAGTGAAAAAGGAACGCAAGAAAGCATGGCATGATCGACATATTAAGCTGCGCATATTCAAGATAGACGATTTGGCGTTGTTATATGATAGCAAGTTCATGAAGTTCCCAGGAAAATTTCAAATGCACTAGTTGGGGCCGTCTATTATTAAGGAGATCATGGATGGTGGCGCAGTTCAACTCGTGCAACTGAATGGGGAACCTTTCCTTGGAAAAGTGAACGAAAGTAGATTGAAGTTGTACACAGGGGATCCTGCCCATGCACAATGACTATATGGTAGCAAGACAATCTCAGTAATCCAAGCAATTGCAAGGGATTGCAGGACTATAAAATATGTTTCCCAACTAAGGGAAAAATGTGGTAGGGAGGCTACGCAATGAATGACAGGGGTGCGACGGGTGAAGTTTCACTGCATGAGCTGCACCATGGAGGATGGTACCACGTAGGTGGGTCCCAAGGTAACTATTGAGATTACTATTAATGATTTGATGGCCAAAAATCTATTAAGAGGAGCGGGTAGGCGCTATTTGTGGTGAAAATATTTGAAGATATGCCACAAAAGAGGCATTTGTTATCAAAATTTGGAGGAAACGGTTGGATTTGAATTCAAAACTCCCTATAAATCTTGCATGTTGGACCACTGAAGAACACTTTGCATTCTGAGATTGGTTTGGACGATTTGTTGTCTGAAGTCTATGAGTCATCAATTCTGGGAGGATTTTGTGGCAAGCCCAGCATTTGCTGCCTTACTTGCATGGACCTAGATGGCCATTCTCTAGCAAATGACTGCCACCAACCTCGCTGAAGCTGTGAATTTTGAAGCTGTTGTGTTCGACGCGTCGAGCCTTGAGATTTCAAGTATGGAAGCTTCAACTCCTGTGCCTACCATGCAGAGGTCGTCAAGGCCACAACAAACCGCCACAAAAGAGAAACAACAGACCACAAAAGAGAAGAAACCAACCACAAGAGAGAAACAACCAGTTGTAAAGGAGAAGCAGAAGAAGCTGGTGCCAGTGAGAATGTCACCAAGGAAGAATCCAGAGGTGCAGTAGAAGGAGAAAAAAGACAAACAACTGGAGAAAGTGGTGGATTTAGAAGAAAAAGAATACCAAGGAATGGAAGAAGCTGATGCCAAAGAGATCAAACCTATCTCAAGGCTTCCTGAGTATATCCCTTTGCAGAAGGGAAGAACCAAAGTAACCAAGGATCTTGATTTCGGGAAGTTCACAGTTTCGACACCCTTGCTTCCTGAGGAGGTCGAATTTGAAGGTCCTAGGCTAGAGTGCATTTCAGTATTGAAAATGGAGGACTGGGACCTCGCAGACCATGAGAGGTTCCCACATTTGGAAACCCATAAATATATGACAAGGATATATTATGAAGAAATGGGAGTTACATAGTTGGAGCCCATGAAGTGGGTTCACAGTGTTGAGCAGGCGGGGCTGTTGAACATGCTCTTAGTACCACACTATCATCGCTCAACTATCAACACAGTGTGTGTGTGCCAGCTCCTCACACTGGTGCATGATGGGTGTCTATGGCTTGGGGAGACCATCCCAATTATAGACATGTTGACCCATAGGATAAAAAAGTTGCCTTACAAAGGAGCAGATCCTACCAAGGATTTTGGAGGGAAAACCGAGGAGAAAGAACTAGCTGACAAAATGAAGAAAGAGTATGGCCTTGTTAAAAAGTTGTGTGGATACTCTATCCTTTCAATTCAAGACCAGGAAGTACAGTTTGCTGCCCAGATTCATGTGGGAAAAATTATGAGGAAATGTCGTGCGGACGAAGTTTCGACACCAGTAGTGTTGCTTGCAGCACATTGCGCCAAGGGCATTCAATATAATTGGGCTAAGTATCTATGACAGGAGTTCCTTGCGAACTACCGAGAAGCCCAAGAAGAAATCAAGCCATTTCATTATGCTTGGATTTTACCATCTATTGTGTTAGTTTCTTGGAGGTTGCTGGAGGACAGTCAGTTTCCTCCACACAAGGAAGATTTACCTGAGGCAGTGTGGTTTGCCTCGTTGTGGTTTACAAAGGATCCGGCAAGGATCAAGGAGTCCAAAGTTTTCTAGATTTTGGTAGAGATGACCCTTCATATGGTGATCAGTCAGAGGCCAAGGTCAGCCTATAGAGAGTTCAAGGCAACTTCCATAGTGTGTCGATCAGAGTGAAGAAGGACCCATAGCAAACATGGCACCAGTTCCCTTATTTGGTATAGACAAATGTACAAGAAATTGTAGGGTATTGGCCACCAGAGTGGCGTGAGCCCACAACGCTTAATGTAGGAACAAGCAAAGGCACAGAGAGCTCTGTTGTGTAGAAGCGAAAGGATGCAACTCAGAAGGCCACGTGCGCCTTCGTTGAGCAGAAGAAGAAGGAAGTTGCTAGGATAGTTGCGGGGAGGGAATGAATGGAGAAAGAGCACGCTACTAAAGAACATGAAGAAAAAGAATGACAGGATACCAGGAAGGTGGAAAGTCTGCGTCACACCATACAAACGAGCAAGAGTTACCCTCACAGGGAGGAGGTGGGGGTGAGGAGAAGAGAACTCCGTTCACCTTGAAGCAATGCGGTCAGGAGCAGACTGTTGGCCAGCGCAAAAAGCACAAGTCGAACAAGTAGGCAGACACCAACCCAATGGTGTTGACAGAAGGTGATCTCGATGAGATCGGGAATGAAGTTCGTGACACAACCACTCAAGTGTTGCAGCAGTTTTAGCAACAATATATGCAGACATTGGGAAGCATCTAAAAGGATCTGTGTGAGCTGTAGATCCAGGTGGGCATCAGGCAAGTGAGAAGAGCACAAGAGAGCCTGACGCAGGGAAGTAGCATCGTGGCAGAGCTAGAACAGAATCTGGACCTCAGAGTCATTTCATTGCCAGAGGGGTTAGTTCGCGTAGAATCGAATGAGGATCGCGTTGTGATCAGCACAGTGAAGGATATGGGCCTAAACTTGGTCGTGTTACCACTCCAGACCCTCCATGCATTGCATTAGGGGGTTTTAGATGAATTGAGGATTCGAGAGCAGCGCCCTCACAGTTATTAGCAAGTTCAAAGTGAACAATGAACATATGTTCGTGGAGAAAAATCAGGCGTTGAAGGCCAAGGAGGAGATGCAGTAGAAACATCAAAGCTTAGATACAGCGATTGAGCAGGACTGCAAGTCAGTGCCCGAATTACAAATCCCATAGGATGTTGTAGCCTCCACAAAAGTAAGAATTTAGTTGCCGCAGTACGCACATGAAAGGATGAAGTTGGCAGGGTTACCTTCGAGTTCCAAATGAAGATATTAGAGCTGCAGTTGAAGTTGTAGCCTACGACTCCACCAGAGGTTCGGGAGCAATGCGGAGCTACCATCAAGGATGGAATGAGCACATTGGATATTGCAGTCAATGACTGCTCCTTAATGTTTGATGCAACGATGGAATTATGGACGAATCTATAGGAGGACCCGAACCTGCAGAACCTGAACACAGATGTCCGGGACATGCAACAAAAGTATGATGAGGTTTGAGCGACTGTGCGCACATTGGCGCCAGCACAATGCCTCATGAAGCTACAGGAGGGCAAGCAGCTCCTAACATAGATGGAGGAATTATAGAGGAAAGAGGCCTTGTTGAAGGCCAGATCACAGCCGTTGCTAGAGGAAGCTTGTTGGCTTACTCTGTCACTTCAGGAGAAGCTCAAGGGGCCAACCACAAAGAAATTGGTCGAATAGGTACAACAAGAAGTGACACAGAGCATTGCTAAAGTTGCAGTGATTTAGGTTGAGCTAGGTGGTCTTCGTAGCAAGATCGCATTGCCAGCTGAGTGACTCGAGGGCGAGTCACAATATTTGTGTTGGGAGCCTGTTGGGATAAGGTCCCTAGGGTCAGTTTTGGGGTTAGTTAACCCAAATTTTGTATATATTTTTGTAAAAAGATGTAAAGTCTCTGCGATATGTGGATGCGAAGCGTGCAGATAGATAGGTGTCAAAGGGGTCTTAGCCCCTTCTTTGGATAGATAGTTAAGTCAGTTTTAAGACTCACCCATGGTCCATGGACCATGGTATTATATTGAAAAGTCTATATATTCAAGTCATAACAAGTTTAGAGGGAGAGGAGTAACTAAGAAAAGATAGAGATTGTTTTGGGCAAGTGATAAGGCGGGAAGACTCTGCTTCCTGTACTTAAGCGAGAAGGGGAAAGCTCCTACAGCTGAGTGCAGAGGAGGCCTTGGTAATTCCACATCTAATTGCATGGACCCCTGCAGCTGAGTGCGCAGGGTAGAAGAGTCTGTAATCTGAGCATTGAAGGTCAATAAAGACTAAATTTCATAGAATTATTGTGCAATTTGAGTATTTTTTATGTTATATTTTGTCGCTTAATGATATGTTCCATGAAATAATGTATGAATGTTGTGCGAAACCATTGAATTTGTCTTATTAATGCATGATTTAAGTAGCTATCTTGTTTCACGAAGTTAAAATATATTTCTGCTATGTTTTCTGATGAATTGAATGGATCTGCGCGAACTCAGATCTAGGGTTGTTTATTGATGCATGAAACTAGATAAATCATCTGTTTAAGGTCCACAAACACTAATAGTGGACCTTCAGGAAGGTCTAAAAGCCATTTTAACTTAGTTATAGCAATGAGCCCTAGAAGGATACAGATCTGCGTAAAGGAAGATATGAACTGTCAGAGCCTAAGAACCGTCTATCACATGTCCCTGGATGCAGAAACCTAGTTCTAGCATCCCCCAATAATGCTTCGGGTGAGACTGCAGCCTGCGCTATGCAGGTTGTTTTCAAAAGGGCCATCAGTTACAGTTTTATTGGTTGGTGTGAACAACTCTGAACCTAGGTCAGGCCCCCTTAAGCCAACAATCCATAATCTTTAGATCTAGTTACTACTGAAACTTGGGAAGAAATCATCATGATATTTGTCGATATGGATGAAGAGGATGGAGTATGATAAATCATTTTACTATCTTGAGAAGGGAAAGGATATTTCAAAACAATAGGAGTGGAAGAACCCTTGAGGAATTTAGGTACCTCAACACCATGTGGGCATTCCTTAGTATAATGATATTCATTACAAATTAAACAAGGATAACAAGGTTTATTTTTCTCATCAGAAGGTTCAATTTTTGTTGGTTTCCCCTTTTGAGAGGAATTTTGTTTTTCTTTTCCATTCCCTTTTTTCTTACTTCCAGATTGTTTACCAGTAGATGATTCTACTGCATTTCTTTCGGAAGGAAATTCAGTAGAAATGTTTTCACTGGGTGAATTTTGTATAGCCGAAGTCTGAGTATTTTTAGAATTATTCTTAGATGATTTACTCTTTGGCTATTGGTTGATAGAACCAATTACACCATCAGCAGTGTGAGATCATGTAGCAATCAAAACTTGTTGATATGAATTGGATGGGTGAGGTAAATTGGGAATCTTTTTATAGAAAGTTCCAGATTGTGTATAGATAAGGTATAAATATTGGGCACAAGCTATACCCTGCTCTTCTGTTACAACTCCTCCTTTGGAAACATCTTCCATTATATCGGAAAGTAAAGACTTAATTCTTAGTGAACCATTTTTCTAATATTTGGTCTGCAATATAAACTTTGTCTAGATGACGTCTACGCCTCCATTCATGTATGTGATCTGAAATGTGAGTAGAATTGGATTGTTTTAATGAAGCCAAAAGTTTGGTACCAATATCATATCGAATGTGTAAATGAAAAATGCATTAAAAATGTTGTTGTTAAGGAATTGAAATTGTGGAAAGAAGCACATGGTAACTCAATGTACCATTTTGCTACCGAACCTATTAGAGTTTGTTGGAAAATTTGTAATCTGATGGAATCGTCATTTAATGAATTTCATGAACACCATAGGTGATATGTCATAACATGGTTTGGGATCTTCTCCTGATTTACCTTCAAATTTCGATATATCACTTGGTAATTTAGTCAGAATTTATGACCAAAAGGGATAATGGTAAATAGGATCATTTGCGAGCTGGGATAGATCTAGTAAATCTAAAGTTGCTATAAAAGGTAACTGCGGTTAGAGTCTTGTTGAGGATATTGATCCCCCTGAGGATTAAGTCAAACCCTTAGAGGAGGATATCCAGGGTATCCTAGAATAGCTTGAGCGATTGGAATTTGCATTCCCCTAGGGTAACCCATACCCAATTGAGTTTGAAAAGTATGACCATGGTATGGTTGAATTTGAAAAGGTTGATTTTGATATGATTAAACATGTACCATTTGAATCAAATAAAGTTAGCCTTGAAAAGTTTGACCTTGAAAAGGTTGTCCTTGAAAAGTTTGTCCTTGAAAAGGTTTTCCTTGAAAATTTTAACCTTGAAAATTTTGACCTTGAAAAGGTTGTCCTTGATACAGTGTTTGAAACAATGCTACACTATGTTTCCCACTAGGTATTTGTGTTGTAGACTGAAAAGAGGAACAAATTGATAAATAGATGCTTGAGGCATAGTCTGTGTAGGTTGTTGAACCGATGTTTTAGGCGTACCTTGAATAGTCATTTAGGGCATTGATTGGACATGTGTTTTGGGTACACTTGGAACTGGTTGTTGAACAATTATCTGTATAGTAGGTTGAATGGATGTTTGTGGGATAATCTGAACAGGTTGTTGGGAAGATACTTGTGGGGTCCCTTGGAGAAGTTTCTGAACAGGGGTCTATGAAATAATTTAGACAGGATGTGGGCCAGACACTTGTGGGGTTCCCTGGATAGGTTTTTGTGGTATAAATTGACAAGTAGCATGAATTGGTTGATAAACATGCACTTGTGTAGCAGCTTGAACAGACTGTTGAAAAAAAGAAGGGTTCTAAATAGTTTTCTCCATTCCTGGAAAAGTAGCACCAATCAAGGTTAGAGACACAACAGGTGGACTTGGACCAACTTGAGGTATCTGACCAAAATTTGTGTAAGTTCCGACAAACTTTTTTCCTACAACTGGAGGATACATTCCACTCAGGGGTTTTCCTCTAGGCGGAACATAAGATGGTTTCCCCACAGCTAGATAATAATCACCAGTTGGATTTTGTTGAGGAATTCCTTTATTACCAGATATCATATTAATGTATTGGTTAGATGTCAGAGGTATTTCAAGCATAAAAGTTCTTCCTGAAGCAGTTTCCTCTAGATTAGAGGCAGATAAACCAGATGAGACTCCAGAAAGCCAAGGAGAAACTTGAGGGGAAGGAGCGGCTCCCTAAAAATTTCCAGTAAGTGATTGATATCCAGTGGGAATTGAAGGTCCACCATATAAAAATGACTCTGGAGAACTTGTAAACATGGAAGTTACAATAGATTGGCCTATAGGAGTAGATTCTTACATGATTTTCCTAAGTGTGAAATCAAAAGGAGTACGTAAGCGAGGAATACCTTGACCTAAAAAGTTCAAAGGGGTGAAATACCAAAGATCAAGTTGAAAAAGGATCAAAAGGAAGTCTTGGAAAAATTAATGGATCACTAGTAGTAAGAGGAGTGTGTCATGATTCTTCCTTCTCACCTTCAGTAATATCTTCAATACTTATAAGATCGGGAGATAAACTGGTTGTGATTATAGTTCTTCTTCGACATGAAGATGGTAAATGAATAGGAGCTATAGAAGCTAAAGGTGATTCAGACTCAGAAACATCAAATTCAAGTTCTTCAATTTCAAGTTCAGGTAATTCTGTCTCTAAAGTTTCAACGATCTTAGATTCACCTTGAATAATCTCAGTGACTTCAGGTCCATAGTGAATTGCATTTGATTATGTTCTATGTGGTTGAGTTACTTCAGTTTCTATTGTTTTGAATTCCACCACTCCATATGTTTCAGGTTGATATGAGGGTCCATATCCCATCGATTTCGATCTCTCTGCTTTGATCTTCTCCAATTGACCAGGTGTGTACTCAGGGGGTAAACCTTACATTCTATGTGAATATCTTGGTCACTCAACCGTGATGAATTTTAGTAAGGTTTTGTTCTAATTTTGTTAAATCAAATAAAAAACCAAAATAAAAAAAATTAAGGGTAACTATGTATAAAGGATTACTAAGCCATTGTGAACTATGGAATAATGTTTCCAGTACATGCAGGTAGTCTACCCAAATGTTGTGTTCGGTGTATCACAAATGACAAAGCGAATGACTTGGTTAATTATGGATGGTATGCAACCTAGAAGGGGGCCTCCAAAATATACTCGATGTATGTGTAGGTAAAGTTTGTGTTAGTGATGTCTAATGTGACCCTGTACGATAGGAAGCATCCCCATATACTTTTCATACATGGAACACCATTTGATATACCTGAAGGTATGTGGATAACGTTCCCATATAATTACGTATGTGGAATACCGACTACCCGTAGTGCTAGCACTATGTAATTCCTCCAGGATGAGGAGAGGAACCCAAAGGTAACTACAAACCACTTGGAAGATGGAATCTAGCCCTTACAACTTCAGAGAGGGCTCCCTCTGTCTAAAACTTCAATCACTTAGATTTTAGGCTAGGTGCTCAGAAAGGAATATATTTTAAAGGTTTGCTGGTAGGGGAGAAGAAATATCCATTAGGAAATACGGTCATAAAAATTGATTATCTTCTAGTGAAAGGATGAAGAGAAAGAGGAATCTTCTACAGAGGCAAAGTAGGAAATATTTTTGGAGTTTCAGTTAAATTAAAATTCTTTGTATGAGGGTGAGTAGAAGATAGGTGGAAATGACATATAGAGAATCAAACAACAAGATGAATTCTAAATGCCATTCAAGTAGAAAACATAAATGTTTAGCAAACTGAAACAAAGCACTTTTTAAAGAAAATTATGAGACAAATATTTTTTCATCTAAAAAAGAAGACACATTTAAAAGCATGATTAATAATAGAAGATAACTTACAACACAAATAAGCACATATCCAAAGAAAACTGTCACAAGAATCCCTGTAAAATTAGAACTCTATATTTTCATTCACTGAAAAATATGATAGAAAAGTGAAGTCACAATGTCTCTTCCTCTAAACCTAACCAACCATTTTCTGCATTAAAATTACAAGATAAATAGAACAAAAAAAATCCATTCCCACGCCTAGGAACCAAATTACCTAATAGGATTTATGTTTCTACATAATGCAGTGAAAATAGAATTGTTTTTCAGAAAACTAGGAACTGTTTGACCAAGGATTTATAAAATAAATTTACATTAATTTCAATGCCTAAATAGAGCTCCAAGGCCCTATATGCCTCATAATATTAACTAAGATCATAAAAAAAAAAAAAAATTACATAGCTTTTAGACATAAAATTCTTGGTCAAAAGGTTGACTGTGTGAAAGCGCAGCGCTGGCGTTGCACAACCTCCTAGTTCAGTAAAAACGTACCATAAAATCACAAGAAGTCGATAGTTAATGTAGATCCGGTAAGTCCCTGAGTTGCTTGATGATTGGTACACGTGTGAAATGGTTTGGAAAACATCATCTTCCCCTCTAGAAACCTTCTTCCATGATGCAAAGCTCCAACTTTCAAAATTCCTCCTACAACAAAAGCGCAATGCTTGTAAAAGCACAACCAAACCTGTCCTCCATGGGTCTTGACCAACACTGAGATCTCTGAAAAAATATGTACAACTTTCTGACGATTTCAACATTCCTGATACCCCTTTTCAAACCTCCACTCACCAAAAAGATGACAAGATTCCCAATTTCCATCAAAACCCTAACCTTAATGCTTGGCCAAAATACAAAAATTGTTGTTTAAGCTTCTCTTTAAACAAAGTTTCATGGTTTCTTGAGTCTAATTGATTGTACTCTCAAGAAATCTTCAAACAGTACATGAGATCCTTATATAACCTCTTTCAACCATCATTCTTGGATTAAAAACAAAAAGGCCAAAATTGATTTGATTTACCTATTCCAACATTCAAACTTTGGTTGCTTTAGCCAAAAAATCCAACTTACCCCTGTCCTTCTCTTGTATCTCCTTCAACTTATACTTGGTATATCTCAACTCCTTCCTCATGGAAAGGTTCTGCCTTCATATGTTTTTAGTTCCTATGTAATGCGAGATACCTCTTGAGCATATACTTGGCATTTTCCATTGCTGGCTCATACATGTTCAAAAGATCATGCATCTTCTTCCTATCCATTTCATCCTGCTCCTTGAGTTCAACAATCTCAATGTGGGATTTCTTCAATTGCATCCTAAACTTGTTAAAAGTATGTTGGCTCTCATTTATCTCTATCTTATTTTCTTCTTGTACTGAATTTTCTTCCCATATTTGTAATTTTCTAGCTGAAAACCTAGTGACTCTAGCTTATGGAGCTTGTACTTATTGAATGTCCTCTCCCACTATCTTATCCTTAACTTTAGAATTAGTGGCATATGGCATGGCCTTTTTCATTGGTTCTTCTTCATTAGCATTAACTGCCCTTTCTAGAGCAACCTTCTTTAATTCCCTCTTATCATGCGGCAATTGAGTGATCACCATTTGTTCTTTCTTTAACTGTTCTTGCAATTCAAAAATCTCCTTGTCTTTATCACTTGGAATAATTTCCTCTGGCATAACCTCTAAAGGTTTAGATGGCTGCTCAAATGTTTTTTCCAAGGGCAGTCTCTTTGTAGTAAATATAGTGAGAGGCCTTTTTGGAACCTTCACTACTTCAGGAGAAAAATGCATTTTTTTTCCCTTCTACTTTTTTTATGAATGAAATGAAACTAAGGGCCTTTCCACAGAACTTCCAGATGGTGATTGTATGTCATTTTCCATTGATGATGGTTTCTTCTTCTTGCTCAAAGAATTGGTTGGTTGATTTCCCTTATTTAATTCCTCCAACACCAAAAATTTAGTCATAGAAAAGTGGAAAAGTATAGGTTCCACTTGGCCTTTGTTTTCCTTGCACTTTGTCTGCCATCTTACTAAGGATTCTAAACAAGTGAAAGGTAGGTTTAAAGGACTCTTTCCTGTGAAGTGCATCAAAATTATGAAACGATAATGATATATCCTCACAAATCTTCCCTCACATGTAAAGTATCTTTGGATGGCCTTCAAAAGCTTACTGTAGGGCTCAAGAAAGTATTCTCTAGGTACAATGGCTCCATACCCTTCATTTATGTATTTGCGTTTCAAGAAATATTTATAATTGGCTATGTCAAGAGGCATGCCCAGTGTTACTTGGGAGCGGGAGGGAAAGTGGGGAGCAAGAGCGAAAATGGGAGCAGGAATGACATGATAGAGGAGTTCAACAACCAATGTCACTAACATCAAGGTATATAGAGGGATTGGTGCTCTTGATTAAATACAAGTTCCATACCCTAATACATGACAAAATTCAATGGAAACATTGCAATCCTGAAATCCTGAAAAACTGATAAGTCTGCTGTATTTTGAATGAAATCTAAAATTCTACTTTCTCCATATGAAATCCAATGAGGTTGTAACCACTCTCAAACATCCTGAGTCATTTCATGGTAATGTTAAAAATTTAAGTAAAAGTGACATTCTCCTTAAATTCTCAAAGTAAAAGGATGAAAATGAAGATTAAGGAGAATGTCACTTTTACTTTAAGAATTTAACATTACCATGAATAACATATCAATACTAGGGCCATAGACTTGATCATTAAGATGTCCCACTCAAAAATTATTTGTTTCTTTCAAAAAAAATTGCATTTCGAACATTACTACAATTTTTTTTTTGCAAAAATGGCAAAACGCTTTCGTAAACACTCCCGAAAAGGCAGGGAGTGAAAAACTTTTTAGGGAGCGCACTCCTGAAATCGCTCCCTTTTCAGGAGCAATTTCAGGAGCGCGCTCCTGACCCACTCCCTAGTCACTCCCGCCTGGAGCGCGGATTGGGAGCGAGATTGGGGGGGGGGGGGCTCCCTCGCAACACTGGGCATGCCCTTGAACCACTTCTCTCCTTGAGGAGGAATATTTGTGGTAGTTGATATAGTGACATTTGATATTGAAAAAGTGATCCCTCCGACCTTAACATCTAATCCACTAAAACTCAAGGCACATTCTTTGGTAAGCTATACATTATACCCCTGGATCTTCTCAAAAAATCTAATGCAACCAATTTGTTTAAAGGAAACTTTGATTGATGGGTCTGATTTTATCAAAGTGAGGTCTTGAGGTTCAAATATCATAATGCCACCTCCCCTGTGCTTTTTCCTATCTGGGGTTGTCATAATTTTCACAACAAAAATGAATTCCAAGGTTCCTTAAATGAAACTTGGTGTATATCAATTAGGTCCAAAAAATGAGGTAGAAACGATGAAATGGGGCTTTGATTAAGGTTTTATAACAATTAAGGATGAACAATCTACATGGAAAAGTCAAACATCACAATTCATCTTCCAAACCCAAACCAACAGCGAGTCACAATTTGCTTGGTCATAGTGGCATAATTAAAAACACAGGCGCAACGCCAAAAGCGCAACGCATGGGGAATAAATGCTTCTTGACCTCTAAGGAAGGTAACAACTAGATATAAAGCTTTAAATCACTTGAATGATAAGCATGCTTCAATTTAAAGGTGGCAAACAATTTGTGGGTGTTTGGTGAGGGTAAGAACAAGAAAATACAGCGCAAAGGCAAAGCACACCGTATTCTCTAGGAAATGAAATGAGCTAATAATTCAAAAATTTTCAGGGTTTCAATGCATTTCCTCAACACATTGGAAAACCTGTCTATGAGCACAACACCTATCTGTGAGCGCAACACCTACCTTCCCTCCTTTGTGCAACGAACCTTTAGGGATTCTCGAAAACCTCTCAATGGAAAAAATGAATGGATTTATGGTGCATTTGGAAGTTAACCAAACATTTGAACTGACAAGGTGGTTGAATTCAAATTTCAAGAATGATGATGAAAATATTTGAACCTCAATCATAAAATGCAGCAACTGTGAGAAGCCCAGCAATATCCTCCTAACCATTGTACCACTGTGATGTCATGGAAAGTTGTGATTTGACCTTCTAACTAACCCAAGTGATCCTATAAATCTGTGCCAAATATGGTAAGACATGACACCATGACCTTACTCATGATCTTTTGGTGAAACATAACCCTAGACTCATTTAACTTGACCTCTTAGATATTAATGACTATTTTCATGATCCTTCACACTCTTTGACATAATTACATTCAATAATGAAAATTTTATTATACGCTAAGACCAATAGCTTGATCTCTACAAGATCATAGCAAGACCTATGTACATTTTCCAAAATAATATGAAAGACAAAACTTGCTTTTTGTCTACTATAATTATAGGATACTAACACACATAATGTGTCGCACACGAAAAACTACAATTGCTATGGTTATAGACACCAAAACACATCTTCTAACCTATAACCACTAATGTATGGTTAATTAAAATTTTGATTGCTTTTATAGTTTATGTTTCATTAAAGTCGATTTAATAGATGTGGTGTAAATGATATCAGTTTTTGCTTCCAAACCTAATGCAACAAATATGCAAAAATGAATCTTTTACTTCGATGAATTTCTAGCTATGGTAAAGAGAGAGTCTTTTTAATATTCAAACATAATGTAAAACTTTTAACTTCAACATAGTTTATTTTTAGTAAATGAAAATTTTTTCACTTCCAGATTGATTCAATGTAAAAATTTCTCTTAAACTCATCCAAAATCACAAGAATTATAAAAACTTATTTTGAACACACAACACCCAAAATTTTTCAAAATGCAAAAAGAAGACCAACAAATATTAAAAATGAATATTTCAAATGAATGCTATGAATATGACATTGTCTAAAATATAATTATGAGATGCTTCACTACTAAAAGAAGAATAACTTTTCATTTCAATTTCAACAAAAGAAGCACTTTTATGAGCGAAAAATACCTAATCTTGAAAAACACTATTTTTCATTATCTCAATGATTCTTCACAAATGGGTAAAACAAATACTAAATATAATATTTTGAAAGAAGAAATACAGGCATATAAAAACTCAGCAATTACCAATCCTTCCTTTGATAAATCAACAAATCATAAGATGAAGCCTTTTAACCCTAATTCGTAAAGAGAATAATTTCCCAAGAAGACAATTCACAACATTCAATCGAATTGAAACAAACTTTTGTAGAATTTAAATAGATCCAAGAAAGCACAATAATCAAAAAATTCTGGACACAATAGTGAAAACCCTATTTTTTTTTAACTTTAAGAGACATGTGTAGACAACCAGTTGAATTCAGTGCATAAATGCATTGTTGCTAAAGGAAAAGTGTGAAATCTTGCGCATTATTGTTAAAGGAAAAGTGCGCAAACCAAGAAAAATTAACAAAAATAAAAAATAAAGCCAAAAATCCAAAACTTTAATCTTTCAGGGTCTAAAATACAATCGGACAAGGCTACAAATAGCAATCAAAGGTCACAGGAGGACATAATGAAGAACAAATCATTCCCCAATATGGTTGCTAATTTTCTATGAAGGACAAATTGCTCTTGCAGGAAAGAGCGATCTCCCTAGATTCAATAGAGATCTAGTAACAAACAAAACAAGTGACTGCAACCTTTCCTTAATTTACAACTGAAGTATGAAATATGAGATATGAAAGAGCCTCTTACCTTTCTATGAAATTCTCGTGGAAGTCCTTTCAATGCTTTCAAAAGACTTTCCTCTTCACTTCACAGGAAGCTCTGCATCAACAGAAATAAACAAGGCATAAAAGCATAGAATTGATAAAGATGAGACATAAAATGAATGAAAATTGTGACATAGCATATATCATAGGATTAAACTAATATTTAGCTATAAAATATGCAAAATATGAAGGAGCTTTGCAAAGAGCATTAAAACAAGTGCAATTAGGAAAGAAAAATTTGCTTGTATTAATTTGAACAAGAAGAAGCAATGCATCATTTCCTTGATGATGCAAGCCTCCTACCAATGGTCTCCAATCCTCCCCTTAGGTGAGAAGCTTTCCAACCCTATTCCAATAGCATAAGTTTACATTTTGAAGTCCCTCCTTCATCATTTGGTCTATGTTGGATTTATAGGCCAAGAGGAGGAGGTTTGAGATCCTCTCCTCAAGGGATGAGATCCTCAAAAGAAGGGATTAGGGTTCCACAAAGGGAGGGAATTTTCTCCATGAATAGAGGGATGAGGCCCAAGTATGTAGAGGCTCTAGGGATTCAGTTGGGAAATATTCCTCCAACAAGGCTTCTAGAAATCACTTTTTTACTTTTACTATCATTAGGGTATTTCTGCAGTTTTCAGTGGAAGACAGAGTGCAGAATTGCACTGGCCAAAATGGTCAAAGTTGCACCTGTGCAGATACTGGCTGGGGAATCGCATAATTTCTTAAAAGTAAGTTTTGAGCAATGAATCCAGGATTGTTTTTGGCGTTGGTATTGTTTTAATTCCAACATTGTACAAGAATGTTTGGAACACTTCATCAGATAGCAAGAGATCTGGATTAGCGGTCATTCGCCTAATGGTGACAAAATAACATGTAACAAATGTATATCTTGGAGATGGATTCATATAGTATGGGAAAGGATGTTGATGCTACAATAATAAGATGTTATGAAAATGGGCCATAATAAAGAGGTAATGTTGATTTGATGTTCATTTTTTTTTTGAAAGAAAGCATCTAGTTGGGTTGTAACAGGGCTACCGAAAGAGGGTTATAGAAGTTCATCTTCAACTAAGATTGGATGGAATATCCTGAAATAAACATGACTTGGAAAAGTTAGCAGTATGAAAGTTAATCAAATGATGACTAATAAATGTCACTTTCTGATGAAGAGAAGGATGACATGACTATTGGTTCAACACTGCATTTCGTTGAAGGAAAGTGATGGAGAAGATGGTCGATGCCCTACAGAGAAGTTATGAAAGATGATGGCTCCATGATGAAGACATTGAAGTTCATCCATGATATGATGATGGAGAAACGAGGATCTCTACAAGCAAGTGATAATACCATGATATCCACTGAAGAGCAAATAGTTGTTGTTGTAAACAAGTCCCTAGTTAAGAGGGAACTTTAGTATATTCATTTTATAGGAATGAGTATATCCTACCTAGTTAAGAGGGAGATATAGAAACCCCATTCTTGTCTTCATGTTATGAAGAAATAATGGACAATTTAGTAAGCATTTGAGACTAATACCAATACTCTTTGAGGATGTGGTAGGGAATCCAATAGGCAAGAGTAGTCAAAGAGGAAATTCCATGAGGATGTGTAAATCTGATATGGGAATGGTCCTAGAAGGACATACCTTGTGAACATGTGGATGGGGTATGTTCCTTGAGATACAATGATGAAGGTGTCTATAACCCATTATCTCCCCAACGTTGTTCTCTAATCTTGTGGAGAGATAGAGTTGTTATTAAAGGCCTTGCTATGTGACAATGATGGTTGATATGATGAGATGCACTGATATAGGCTGATGAGATAACTTATAATATGACTTACCAATACGACTCCTCTAATAAGAATTATTTAGTATGAGAATGTACATTTACCTTGTATGTATTATGAATTCCTCCTTAGTTAAGAGGGAGTGTTGGAAAATATAACCAGGTTCGATCTTCATAATGTCTCATGTAATCATGATTTTATTTGATGTAAAGAGAAAAAAAAATTATTATTGTATTTTGTAGCAAGGGTTTCATGCTCAAGATAATTTGTTTTAGTTCAATCACCCATTCTGTGTTTGTAGGGCTTTGTGATTGAGTCAAAGAAGTCAAAGAGTTATTGTAATATGTAAAAGATCATATTGGTCATCATGTATCAAGTCAAAAGTATTTAATTAAGTAAATGTAATGTCTAAAGACCCTCCAAGATTAAGTCGACATAAAAATCAACAAGTTGTCCTACAAGAGAGGACAAGTTAGCCTCATGATGAAAAATTGGTTCCAAGGAAAGCATATATAAGAGGTACTCGACCTCATTTCAGACAGATCCAAGAATTTCGATAAAGGACGAAAAGGAGACCAAAAAGGAGAGAAGAAGAACGACAACAAAAAGAAAGAAAAAGTTAAAGTTTAGGAGCTTTTTTTTGGGCCTATATCTCTTAAATGTGTGAGCTAGTAGCTAGGGTTTATGAAGTTACAAATTTCAATCATCAAAAGAGTTGAAATCTAGTGTCAAAAAGATCATACTTGCAAGCTAAAATACTAAGGAGATAATACCAAGCCAAGCGAAGTAGAGAAGGACCTTAATTCTGCCCTAAAACATTCACACGTGCAAAAATCAGCTGTTGTGGGAAGGATGAAAGTTGCAGACCTGTAATAGAAGCTGAAATTCTGAAGTGAGGCCGAAATTTGAAGTATTGAAAAAAGTTTGACTTGGTTGACTTTGAAGGAAAAGCTCATCAAGGAAGAAGTTGACATGGTTTTGAAGGGGTCTTTTTCAAGGGTCTTAGGTCTTGGAATTCTTCATTTGAAGATTCTATAAGAAGAGAAGAATTCTTGTGGGTTTTCCTCTCAAGAGAAGAGGTTTTGGCCCTAGCTAGCAACCTATATTTTGTGTCCTCTTGTCTCATTGATCTTCATAGTTTGGTAGCTATTTGATGATAAGAACACAATAATAATCAAGTGAAAGAATAAGATAATTATAAGTACGTCAAGTTAAGTAAAAGAGCATCACAATCAATTATCAAAGTAAGAGAAATCACCCCAATCTAGCCACCCTTGATTTCTCAACAGTTACAATAACCAAGATCGAGCAAGTCACCCTTAGATTTTGGTGTGATTTATTTTCTTGCAAGAGTGATTTACCTTCCTACAACATAGATTAGACAATGTGTTTTTACATTCCTAAAAGTGTGGATTGGATTGAAGGTGTGATTTATATTATAGGTGACTTACAAAAACATCTTTATGGAAATCATTTAGTTACTCCAAATTCAAATACATACACAATTGTACTAGGCTATACGTTGCCTAATAGTTCAAAAGTTCCCTACAAACCCTAGGTTGATAATTAAATGAGCAGTATTTTGGTTGCCTCTCTAAGAAATTAGAAAGGTAATTAAAAGCCCTATCATTTTTTGGTTCCATTGCAATAAAACTATCAATAGTGTAGTCTTAGTTGTGTTGATTTATTTCTTTAGTTATTGTGTGTTTTTACTTGTTGCTGTATATTTGCTTTACATATTTCTTCCTTTCAAGATAGGTCTAATTCACCATTCTTTTAATTTTATTTTTGAACAATTTCTTTCTGAAGGAATGACTTATTAGATTCTTAGGAGTAGAGATCAATTTGGTATATTTTTCAAAACTCTTCCTCAAACTAATAGTGTAGGTAATAACAAAAGAGGGCAGAACCAACCACATTATTTCACTCCTATAATAAGTTCACTGGCCAAAGAAAAAATAAAAATCTTTTGAAGTAGAATCTGAATTTGTGCAACCTTCATCTTCTACCCTTGCAAAAGCTCTATTCCAAGAAAATTTTCCCAACAAATGATTCCACATAGAACCATTTTTTCCTAAATCTCCCAAGGCGCCCTTAGAGGAGGAAGATAGGTCTTTAGAAAAAGTAGCCCACAAAGTTAAGGAGGAGCAATTCCTTCCTTTAGATTTCTCATCAGAGAATCAAAAGGGCAGACCAAGATGAAAAACATTACACATTAAACCTTTCCAAATTTTCATGGTCTCTCAAAAGAAAACCTCAAAATGTTTCTCTTTGAGTTCGACATGATTTGCAGAAGTTACAACTATGTATCTAATGTGAAAAAGCTGAAACTATTTCCTTCTTCCCTTAAAGGAATCACACTACATTGGTTCATGAGATTGGGAAGGGATAACCTCAAAGTATAGGCGCAAATGAAAAATGAGTTCTTGGAAAAATGCCAAGATTACTGCAAGGAGAACAAGTGAAGAGAATAAGTCTTTAGATGACCCAACACAAAGATGAAAGTATTTAAGACTATTTTGAGAGATTCTATAACAATTTGCAAATAAAAAGGCAAGGAAACTTATATTCAAAGACACTTCATGTTTTATTATTTTAAGGGATAAAATGTCACTGTATAAAACTCCTCAACCTTATGAGTGGAGGAGATATCTCATGAAAAAAATTTGATGACATTGTGGACCTATGTCAACGATATATATAAGGAACTTCTAAGATTGGAAAATGACCTTAAGATATGCTATTCAGGATTGATAAGACTGTTAATGGAGGAGTCACTAAACTAGAAATTGGAAACATGGTGGAGAATTTTAAAACTTAGTATATTAACCACGTTGGGCTCCCAAATAGATACCTTGTAGGTGAAGAAAAAGAAGGGGGAGGAAAAAATAGCATTAGCAATAATTTTCCCAAGATATATAAAAAAACATCCAACAAAAGAATTCCCATTGGATTAGATCAAAATTTGTGCCATGAGTAGCAAAGAGCATCATATGAGTATTTGTCCTTCTCTATTGAGACTGAAATTTGTTTATCAAGAAGTATAAGAGTTAGAACATTTTTTTTTGTTGCACAAAAATGATCATGGCCATAAAAGCCACAAGGTATGATCCAATATCCATCTCAAAGTTTAAATTATTATTAAACTAACCCTTCTATGTAATATTCCTTTGATAAGTGGTGTTTACCTTCTCAACCATGAATAACTCCTTCTTCTCCCCCTTAAAAACTTTGGCAATAGGGGTGGAGAAATAATACGTATAGAGGCTCTCAACAGTCCCCTATGCGATCTCCTTCCTTCTTATCAAATGCAAGCATCCACATATGCCCCTCCTTGACTAGAATTTCCTATACAACCCATAACTAACCCCAATAATGGTATGCCAACTTAACCAACAAAAGATATTGGGCTTGTAACCTACTTAACTTACTTTGTATCTTCCCTAGACTACCATGACATCCACGTTATATCTGCGAAGACACTAAGTAAAGAGTATCCTCCCGTGCATATTGAATATCTAAATGAGGATGTTTAAAATGAATAAATTGAGTAGGAGTCATCTCTCGAACCTTTAATAAAAGAGTACGTGAGCCCCAAACTTCAAGAACCACCTTACCTTGAAATACCAAATCAAGAAAAACATGTAACCAAAAAAAACAATTGATTTATTGGGCGGGCTCAAGAATGTGTGCATCAATATACCAATTTTCCAAGATATTATGGATGTTCCAATTTACATAAAAGTGATGAGGGAACTTTGTTTGAGTAGGCCTAACCAAAGAAGGAAATACCCCCAAATGATCCTAGTCATGGAAAAACTATCATATCTTATGATGGGGGGAGTCCTCATGACATAATATTTTGATCCCAGTATCCAAGTTGGTAACATCCAGATCAATAATTTTGTTATCCTAAACATGTTAATTGAACTAGGTGCCACAATTAACGTTATGACGTGAGAAATCATTGGGGATTTAGGACTCTTTGGCCTCACAAAAAGTTGCAATGTTATTCAACTAGCTAATAGGTCAACAATTAAACTAGAAAGAATTCTGGGAGATGTAGCGATATTTGTAGACTCGTGAGTTGTGGGAACATCCCATTAATTTTATGGCTCTCCAGCCTAAATCCTGTTTGTGAGGATACCCTCTAATCCTTGGGTTTCCATGGCTAGCTACTACTGATGCATATTTCAGTTGTATATTTAGGGGTATGAAAATCTCCCATCGTGCACCTCCACTAAAGAATTGACCTTATTTCCTCTTGCCAAGCCTAGTTCCAATCTTGAAACACCTTTCCAGGTTAATGAGGAGGATAATTATGTAGAAGTGGTATCACATCAAGTCCTCACTATTGACCAATATTCGCCATTACTTATAAAATTGAGGATGATGAAATCAATGATTTCATGGCCTCCTCCTCCTCATCTTCTGACACACATGCTCTTGACCACCTAATTAAAACTAATGTTTAGGCCTCTATAGCTTTGACAAGTGCTTTAGTTATCAAACATTAATCCTCAAATGAAGAAGATGAAGGGTCAAGTTCAGAGAAAATTGAAATCTACCTTGGAAAAGCCACAATGATTAATCAAGGGCTGATAAAAGAGAAAAAAGAGTAATTTGTTAAATTGTTGCAAAATCATATTGATGCTTTTGCTTGGAATTATTTAGACATGAAGGGGATCCATATCGATTTTTGTACACATCACATTTAAATTAAAGAAGAATCTTGACCCATTTGACAGATTTAATGTAGGATGAACCCTGCACTAAGAGAAATAGTAAAAGAGGAGTTACAAAAGTTTCTCACAACTGGGTTTATCTACCCAAATTTGAAAGGCATTAGGTCTCCCATAATCTCACAATCTTGAAAAGAATGGTAAGTGGAGGATTTGTGTGGACTACAGAGAACAAAATAAAGCAATATACAAATATCATTTCCCTCTCCCATTCATCGCCAAGTCCTGGATACACTTGCATGGAAGAAGTACCTTTTTTTTCCTTGATGGATTTTGTGGTTACAATCAAATCTGAGGTGCTCTTAAGGACTAGGACAAAAAAAATTCTCCTATATTGTCTTGAGTCTTGAGTCTTGGATATCTCACTTTGATCTAATTCTATAAGAAGATGAGCTTTGGGTTTTTCCACTTGTGGGGTTTTGCCCTAGATTGCAGCCTAAATTTTTGTGTTCTTTGTCTCTTGTGATCTTCATGTTTTCATTTTTTTGGTAATTGTTTGATGAAGAAGAGAACATAAATTTTAATAAGAAGCCAATAAACATTCACAAATAGTTATCAAGATAGAGAAATAAATCTGAATCTACATGCATCTTTGTAATATCCCAAAGGGGATATTTGACAAATTTTGCATAAATTTAACTCAACCAAAATTACTTCATAAAAATTACCATTCATTTAAAATAACATTTCCATGTAAAATATAACCAACAGAATACAACAAAATAACAACAGGATGAACAAGATCAATCTAAACTTTTATTATAATGGATAAACTAGGGTTTACATGCTGATAATCTAAATATGGTTGAGATGGGAAAGGTGGCCTCAATAATATGATCCAATGCTGTACTAGCCCTCCAAGCTGATCTGAAATCAATCATTGCACCTTTGAATTCTGGATGAATCCGCCAAGGGGATGAGGTGGGTTTTCGTCCACTCCCACCAAAATCACCTGAGTGTTTTTGTCCAGGGGCTAATGAAGTAGATAACTGAGTTCTCAAACCTCTCACATAAGACAATACTCAAATCCAAGATATCTTCAAATAGTATCCTTCTCTTTTATAGATCCGATGGACCCCTCTAGAAGTCTTATTTAATTATTATTTTAATCACTTAGTACCCTTTTCCCTGGACCTTTTATTTTACTTAAAATACCTTTTTAATTTGGGAAAATGGTAAATCAACCAACATCCCTCCTCAAGCCACTAAAAGTAACTTTCCACCATCTCATCCTATAGAGCTTCTCATTCTAGTTCTAACGAGCTATTACACTAAGGTGTTCCATCAAGTATTCCTCCCATAATGTAACCTTAAGCGTAATTAATTGAGTTAGGCTCAATAATAAGCCTGTTTTTCAAAAGTTGCAAGAATGCAACATAACAAAAGGCAAGATATGCAGATGATGGAATATATCAATTGAATGCCATCAAATCCCAATGAAACTCCTCAAAATCCCATAAATCCCCTCTAGAAGCCCCTAGGCCTATTGATAGAGTAACCTTGATCCTATGACCTAGATGACTCCAATCTTGGAAGTCCATCCTAACCACGCCATAAGGGAAACCAGAAAAAGGAACATCATAATCTTGATTTTTCAACATAGAGTACTTATCTTTTTCTGGAAATTCAGCTCCCTTTTAATCTTGGACCTTTTCATTAATCTTGTCCTCACATTAACATGATGTCATTTTTGTCATTATCAAGAGCTAGGGTTTCTTCTTACAACGGAAACGATTAGTTCTAGGGTTTTCTCATTCAAATCTTTGTTAGGGTTTACAAACACTAGATTCTACAATAGGACATGCCATACTTCAAATTTTCATATTCTATAAAATGTGTTTGTTGCAAACCTTATAAAATTCATTGGAAATCCTTCTATTCACTCCATTCCTTGATTTCAAAAACCTAGTCTTTATATGCAAGTAAAGACTTTAACATATCAATGATTTCTAATATATCTATAGAGGCCCCTTTTAATATATAATACTAGCTTTCAAGAGAGAACTAAATCGTTAGCTTAACATTATATGCACTATAGTTGACATTTAAAAAAATTATACATACCTCTTTTAACCTTACCTATCCATACCTGTGGTCTATCTGTCACAGGGATCCAGAACAAAGATTATTTGACTTTATATCATGTTCCTTCAACAAAGGTCTCTCTTACATAGTATTTCTATGAGTTACTTAGGTTGGCCCTTTTTCATTTTGGATCTTGTAATCCTGCAATATGTTTAGAGATGTTGACATGTAGTCTCTGAAGTTTGCTTGCGCATAACTAATACTTGGTTTATGAAGATAAAAAAAAATGACTTATTCTAAGTAGATTTCTGAGAGATGATATAACTTGGAATCCTTAGAAAAGTTTCGAATGAACGTCATATAGGAGGGAGTTTCAGATGTATTTTCTCAATTTTTTCTTCAACCACAAATGTAAATTTTGTCATTGAGTGTAGCTTCAGACTTGGAATTATTCAAAACTTGTAATTTAGTTCCTCTTTCCCATAACGAAATGTCTCAATAGATACGATCCTTATGAATAAAGATATGCCTTAGTGATTCCACCCTTTACCACAGAGTTTTGGTCCCTTGTAATGCAGTTCCTCTTTCCCATAAATAAATGTCTCAATAGATACGATCCTTATGAATATAGATAGAAATTAGTGATTCAACACTTTACCATAGATTTTTGGTCCCTTTCATAGTATTTCGGTCTTGTAGATGATCACAAAATTTTTCAGCATTTTGGTTCCACATAAATTTTGCACAGAGATATAAAGGATTTTAGCTTATAGGTAAATCTTGTTCCTTGACTTTTTAATTCATACTAGCCTCCCAAATCTCCTCAAGTGAGTAGCTTGTTCAGTAGCCTTGAATTTTATTTCAGAACATGAGTATGTATGTTGATGAGCTCTTAATCGAGAGATAGGAGTGGAAAGATACTGTGAAATTTTCACGAATTGCAACAACTAGAATTTATTCTCCTAACTTATGCAGTTTATTTATATTTTGTTAATTATTAATGGAACATATAAAATAACTCAGATTACAATTATTCACAAATTAAAACTGTTGTAGAAAATAAAATATGGAACTGAGAAAATAATGCGCACACACAATAAATCTGACACCAATATTTTTGGACAATCATCCTTAGAAAAACCCAAAGGGAAAACTGATGCAGCAGATGAGGGTCTTATTATTATTAATCTTCAAAAATTTAGGAGTAAAATGATATTTTTTCCTCTTCACTAGAAAAGCTCTGGAAAATATTGATCTCCATTGAAATAATAAACTAGAGATTCAAAATCTCCCTCTACAACTAAATCTTGCCTCTCCCGGGAAGTTTGCACTCTCTCTGGCTACTCGCGTTGCTTGCCAGAAATTCACACTGCTAACTCCGGGAAATTTGTACAACCTCTAGAAGCTCTCTCCTACAATTTTTTCTACCTCTAGCACTTCCCTTGGCCCACTCGATTTACCTTCAGGTGATAGTTCCAACACTAGCTCACTGAAATGAGGTCCTCTTCCACTCATGCTATCAAACTATCTACTCACACTAGCTATATTCAACCTCCTCCTCTGTAGTTAAATCAACCTCCTTCCTACCTCTAGAAATTAGAAATCACTGTGGAAATTTTCTCCAGAGTATTTCCTCCCAAATTTCTTTTGAAACCCCATTGTTCGGTGTCTCCCTAGCTTCAACTGTGCCCTTGCTGAAACACTGCAACTGGGTAGTCGAACTGCTCAACTCTCATGTGTGTCTTCTCCAAACCCCAGTGAATTGATCTTATAATCTTCTATTGGACTCTTAACAACCATGATCACATCACAATCAATGGCTAAGATCATCTTGACTCCATCAAATGACTTTTCGGAAGTCTATAGGGAAAAATCAACTTCGTCAATTAATATGATTTAATTAACCGTTTTTCCTAAGTTAGACTTAGGAAATATTTAATTTTTGGTCAACTAAACTAATTAATGTGTTTCTAAAGTTTTTCTCGTGAAACATTTTCTGTGTTTTTGAGATCTCATGTTCCTTAGCGTCTTAGACACCATAGAGACTCGAACACTTGTTCACCACTACCAAAAACTAACACTTCCTCTTAGCAAGGAAGATGTTCTCCACTACTCCCATCTTATCCCATAAGAAGACAATTTTTTCTTTATCCAGGCCCTTTGTAAGTATATCTGCAACCTGTTGATATGTGGGAACATGTTGTAGTTGAAATGATATGCGCAATTAGTGTTTAACATTTGTGATACAACTGGTTTCCATAAATTAGAAAACCTTTGGTAATTTTATTCCTTCATTTCTGCTAGTTGATCTGACCTTGTAAAAGCTACTCATCCCCTCCAAATCATTTCTACCTCCCTACGAGACCCTTAATCAACCTCTGTAGCTATGTACCAGAAATTTACTGTATCCTCTCTGACAAACTTACACTGCTAGGAAAATAACTCAGCCTCCACTGGAAATCAAACTACCAAAATGGGAATTACTTCTCCTCTGCAAATCAATCTAATTAGAAAAGTATTTTATTGCCCCAAAAACTCCCTCTACCTCAGTCAACTCACACTACTGGAGAGTTTCATCCTCGATGGAGAAACTTGTACTCTTCTTCTGTAGATAAAAATCAATCTTTCTCTTCTCTGAAAAACTAGAAATCATGTGATGAAAATCATCAGATAATAATTGTCCACCATTCTATCACTACTACTCTGATTCACTTGCTACATGTTGTAGTTGAAATAATTCACACTTCAACTGCACTACTTTGATCTCATATTGTTGGTGCCCCTCTATTGCCTCTGCATTGCTATTATCACTGCAATAGTGAGTCTTAATCTCCCACAAGAAATAACTGGGAAATCTCTTTTCCTTCTAATAATTCAACTTGGTTAACACTTGACTAATCACAATCCTTCCTGCAACTTGCATTGGCTAATTGGATTGCACAACACTACCCTGGGAGATTCAATCCTTCCTCCATAAACCTTTCTAGCAGTCACTCTACCTCTTTTTACTAACTAAAGCTACTCACTCTTCCTATGAATCACCTCTCAGTATTGGCACACAATCTGTGGCCTCTGCAACACGCACTAGTTGATTGTCTAACTCCTACTGGTAATTTGAATTGCTTACTTCGACCTCTTCTGCTGGAAAATTCTCCAGTAGGAACTATGCATTTCTCTATGCAAATGGCCAATTCGCATTGCCTCCCTACTACTTTAATACTTGGGATCATGTAGGAAAGGTAATGGTCCAACCAAGGAATCACATGCTCAACCACTGGATTAAATCTACTGATCAAGCCCTCCTTGGTTAAAATCTATATCTCCTTACTACTCCTACCTCAAACATTACCCTATCTAGCACACTAGAGTGTCATACTCCTCTTATGTCTAGTGTTGATATAAGTGAAAATTCATTGTCCAGTCTGGAATACAAATCCTCGATCTCTGTTGAATTAACAATTTTCTCCCCTTCTTGTCCTTCTACCTCTTAGGACATTGGCTAACATAGTGACCAAGTTCACTACAACCAAAAAATTTGACCTTCAACAAGTGATTCTTCTTCTTTTCTCCTTTGAATTGTGGTCCCTAGCTAGGACCCTTCTTCACTTTGCCTTTTCATAAAAGAGTGACATTCTCTTTTTCCTCCTTCACCTTTTGTCCCTTGCCACTGTTACTGGTAGTTCCTTCAACCAAGCTAAGCCTCAGATCCTCCTGATTAAAATCACTCCATAGGTGCTCCCATCCTGAAAGTGTGTCTCACCCAGAAATCACTTGGATGAATGTATGCCATTCCTTGGTAAATCCGTTGAGTGTTATATGAACTAGCTCATCATCAACTGACTTCTTTACAATTGTTTCAAGTTTAGGTCTAATAGACTGAATCCTAGTGAGATAGGTGGTTACATCTTCGCCCTTGTTCATCTTGACGATTATCAAATTTTCTCTGAGGATCATTTGCTATATTTTTATGGATCCTGATACAAATTGACGATGGCATCCCACATCTCCTTTGTTGTTCATTTTTCTGTGATATGTAGAACGATGTGCTCGCTGAACCCATCAAGAATCATCGTCTTGCCTTTGTTATTATCCCTCTTGTACTCATGAAACTAGATGGGATCTATTGGTATAATAATAATTGTTGTATAAAACTCCTTCAGGCCACGCTAGCCCAATAGAAATAACATCCTAGCATTCTAGATATCAAAGTTGGACGCTCCATCCAACTTGTCCTGATATCTCAATCTTGTGGTGACCATATCTGGAAAAATAAAACTCAAATACTCTGGAGAAATTATTAATATGGGTTATGAAACCCTTGTGTGCTTTCTCTTCTAGACCCTGCACTGATTTACTTTGCAAAACGCTTTTGCTGCAATTCCTTTGCACTAGATCTGCTTTGTGAAATTTGATTTGCATATGGAAATCCTTTCCAACAACCTTAATACCTGTTGTTGCTCACTGAGACAACTCGTACTTCCTCTAGATCACCTCCCTGAACTGGAAATTGAATTGTTTCCTTTGAAACATGCACTCACTGACTGTTCTGCAAATATTTTTTCAATGCACTGAACTCCTTTGATCTACACCAGCTTCACTCTAGAACTTATGTGATCTGATCTTCTTTGATACCATGTGAAATTTCCATGAATCGCAACAATTGGAAATTATTCTCCTTATGCAATTTATTTGTCTTATGCCAATTATTAATGACAAATATTGAATAACTCAAAATCCAATTATTCACAATAAAAACACTACGGAAAATAAAATATTGGAATTGAGAAAATAATGCACACACACACAATAAATCCAACACCAATATTTTTGGAAAATGGTCCTTGGAAAAACTCAGAAGGGTTAACCAATAAAATGGATGAGGATTTTATTATTATTAATCTTCAACAATTTAGGAATATAAATCATATGCTTTCCTCTTCACTTACAAGGCTTTGCCAAATTCTAATCTCCACTGACAAAATAAACTAGAGATTCAAAATCTCCCTCTACAACGAGATCTAGCCTCTCCTAGTAAACTTGCACTCTCTTTGGCTACTTTCACTACCTACCGAAAATTCACAGTGGTAGCTCTAGGAAATTTGTACAACCTATGGAATCTCTCTCCTGTAAGTCGTTTTATCTCTAACACTGCCCTTGGCCCACTTGCTTTGCCACCAAGTGATAGTTCCACCATTGGCTCACTGAAATGAGCTCCTTTGCCACTCGCACTGTCAATCTGGATACTCGCACTAGCAGTTTCAACCTCCTCCTTCGTAGATAAATCGACCTCCTTCCTGCCTCTGGAAACCAGAAAGCATTGTGGAAATTTTATTTGGAAAATTTACTCCCAAATCCTTGCTAAAACCAATGTTACGAACATCACGATTTTATCTTGATTTTTTTGAAAAAATCGTGAGCCAAAGGGAAAAGGTCATTTTCGGTTTTTATCTCAATCATTTTGTAGACATAGGGCATATAAGAGAGATAAGGAGGAGGATAACTCATATACAAGGGCAAGAGAGGAGAAAAGTGAAAGAATTTAGCATCCCAAGGAAAAAAATCAAGTTTGGACCAAGTTTCTTCAGTAGGGCGTGGATTTCAGGTATGGGCATCACATTTGGCCCTTTTTTCTATTTTTTTCTTGTTATTCCTTGGGTTTATATCACCTATATATTTTACATTATTTTTGCTTAGATTTGAGTGTGCTTTTTTTGTCATTTTTGTTGAATTTAGTTTTGTTTGTTTAATTTCTTCTTGTGCCCTAGTTTTTTTCCATGATTTTTGCTTGGGTTTGAATGTGTTTTTTTTTCCATTATTGTTGCATAGATTTAAAGGTTTTTTTTCTGGACAAAAATTCAAAATTTTGTATGTAAATTTCAACTTCATTTGTTTAACTTGAAATTTTTCTTGTACCCTAGGTTCAAACTTCAATCTTACATTAAAACTCAAGATTCAACAAAGTTAGAAACATGCCAAGGAAATTGGACCCTCTGTGGGAATTTGGGGAACCTGATGGAGGGTTTGACAGGTCAAGTTTGAGTTGCAAGTTATGTGGGAATCATATGACAAGGGGAATATACAAAATGAAGTTCCACCTTACATAAATTCCTGGCCATGAGGTAGGGCCTTGCATATATACAAATACATAAATCATCTGTAGAGCCCTCAAATCATTGGAAGAAATAGAGACAACCAAAGTGACAAAGGCAGCTCTAAAGGGTCAAGTGGAAGGGGTGGAATGGTAGGAATGGGAGGTGACCATGAGAGTGGTGCTGGTTCTTCGTTAGCGTCAGTATCTACACACAACCCCATAACTGCCTCATCACTTTTTGTTCCTAAAGCCACACTTGGTGCACAACCATCTATCATGTCAACTCTTAAAAAAAGGGATAAGGAAGAAGCTAGAAAGTTGTTGGGCAGGTGTCTTCTTTGGAGTGATATTTCTTTTAGCATTGCCAGGAACAATCCATTTTTCCAGCATGCGATTAATGCTATTGTTATTGCTGGCCCGGGGTACAAAGTCCCTTCATATGATGAATTTAGAAGGTAGATTCTTCATAATGAAAAGGTTGAATGCACTAAGAGATTTGAGGGAATTAGGGGCTCCTGGGCACACACAAGATGCATTGTGATGTCAGACGGTTGGACCAATCAAAAGGTTAGAACCCTCATTAACTTCCTGGTTAATTTTCCCAAGGGGACAATGTTTATGAAATCCATTGATTCATCTGCACATATCAAAGATGCACGATTATTATGTGATTTTTTGGATGTGTTCATTTAGGAGGTGGGTCCACAACATGTTGCCCAAGTCATAAAAGATTGCTACAAATTATGTTTATGTTAGAATGATGTTTATGGAGACACATCCTAACTTATTTTGGACACCTTGTGATCCACACTACATTGATTTGATGTTGGAGGACATAGGAAAAATTCCTTTTTTTCAAAGATATTGTTGAATCATCAAAAATCATTACGAAATTTATATATAATCATGCATCTATGCTTCATTTGATGAGAACATTCACCAACAACAAGGAGTTGGTGCACCCTGCCATTACACGGTTTGCTACTAGCTTCATATCTCTTCAATCCCTCCTAAATTCTATGTGGGATGTGAAGATAATGTTTCTTTCAGAGGAGTGGTGTGCTTTGTCATATAGCCACAAACCAAAGGGAGAGGCCATATACAGTCTAGTTTCATACCAAGAATGATTTTGGGAAAGAGTGTAGGAGGTGTGTAACATTACTAAACCTTTGTTAAAGGTTCTTTAATCAATTGATGGAGACAAGCCCGCAATGGGCTACTTGTATGAGGCCATGGATAGGGCCATATATTTCATTCACAACTACTATGATGATAAGGGGGATGAGGGGTATGAGAAACAACAAATCATATGGGGAGTGATTGATGAGAAATGGAACAGTACACTCCATTGTCCCATTCATGTTGTAGGGATCTTCTGAACCCTGCATTTTGTTAGTCTTGCGGTCTTATTTGATGCTGAGTTCATGGATGGATTCTTCACTTGTGTTAAGAAGATGATGTCATCTCTAGCAGAACGTGCAGAAATATCCAAACAAATGGAGATATATAGGATGTTAGGAGGAACATTTAGCGTTGACATGGATATCCATGATAGGAAAACGAAAATGCCAGGCAAGATTTAGTTTATTAATATTTCAATTTTCAAATTCATTGTCTCTTCATACTTTTCTTAAACTTTCAACTTTCAATTTTTTTCTTATGTTTATCTTATTTGTTTTAGATGCATGGTGGAGAAGATATGGTGGAAGAGTACCCAAACTCCAAATGCTTGCAATTTGAGTGCTCATTCAACCATGTAGCTCCTCCAGATGCAAGCGCAACTGGACTGCATTTGAAAAATATACACCAAGAAGCGTAACAGGTTAAAAATATTCCAATTAATTTTTTGAATTCATTAAATAATAAATTTTTATATTTATTAATTTATTAATTTATTATTTATAATTTATTAATTTATAACCCTTTTACAGGTCGGAGTCCCAACGACTTAATGACATGGTCTACGTGTACTACAATATTCAATTATGGGTGAGGAAACTTGAGAAGACAGCTGATGTGGAGGCCATCTCATTGGATGGTATTGACACCACTAGTGCATGGAGGGTTGAGGCTGACAGGCCTATCATGGATTCAACTCCTGATTAATTAGAGGAGCAGGTAGTGGAGTGGGTAGAAGCTGCAAAGGAGGAGGAGGAGGAGGAGGTGACACCACCTACAATGGTCACTAGTAGAGGACTTGGTCTATCTCCTATAGCTCCTAGTTCCTCAACTTCTAAAGCACAATAGAGTCCATTATTAGTGCCAACCTCATCGCCTTCTTCATCTAGAGGGAAAGTTGTTACATTTTCTCGCAAGAGAGGCGCAAGAAATCAATAGTATTATTTATTTGGTTCATTTCATTGTATATGCTATTATGAATCATGATATGAGATACATTATTATATTTTTTTTATATATTTTGAGGCTAAGTCGGGACTCGAGACTTAGTACTATTCAGGACATGATTAAATATTATGTGTGATGTAGCACTATACATGATATTACACATCGTATATATTAGTTATCTTTTCATATTTATGTGTCAATTCATTTATTTATGTTGTGGATACTTTAGATATTAAAAAATTGAAAAAAATGTTTTTTGTTTGTTTGTATTTGCTGATTTTTTCTCGTTTGTTTCCAATTTCGGACCTTCACCAATTTAATCCCGATCACGATGTTCGCAACACTTCCAAGAACCTTCTTCTTATAAACTCGTGATTTTTTTTTCCGCTAATAAAGTGACTTACAAAATATTCAGGAGAGGATGCTATTGTTGTTGCAACTCCATCACACGACCTAGTTGTTGTAACTCTAAAAAACATTGCTACAACTTCGTCGCTCAACCATTATTGTTGTAATCATGTTTTTTTAATCCCATTACTACAACTCTACTCAACACCGTTGCTGCAACTTAGTGATAGGACATGATTACTACAACTTTGAAACTCCGTTGATGCAACTTTGGAACCACAACTCCACTCCTGTAATTTCAATAGTTAAAACATGTAACAACACTTCATTCCATGACACCATGGTCAATTGATGTTTTTTTGAAATTTCAGTTAACATTGTTACTACATCTTTTCCCAGGATCATTGCTGCAACTCAGCATGCTATTGCAACTCTATATTCATGCTACAACTCCACAAAAATGTGAATCTAAGCTATTTTTTGGGTCTTGATGGTAGCACAATAGAAGTACATGGTAGAGCCACTTATGGTAAGTCAGGATAGGTATGTTTCCCAATGTTTTTCATAATGGATAACATCGATTGGCATAATTTGATTTGACCATTTGATTTAAAATCGCTCACATTACTACTATCGCCACCACTAGTGATATACTCATTCATCATGAAATCCTTCATTCCATAATTGGAAATCCCCACCCTTGAACCATTCATTATGTTTATAGCAGTGGTAGTTTGAATCTTGAGAAGAAAAGAAACCATGGGAGGATCCCTCATCTGCAGAGAACCTACATGAACCATGTTTCTTTAGGAGTATGATTACATTTGGGAAATATTTCAATGGGGGGATAGATTGAATATCTCTAGATATTACAAGGGTACAATGATGGAGTAGCCTTGGGGCTTGCTCTAAATTTCATAAAAATTAGGTTAGTAGTAACATTCACAATTGTGTAGGTTACAAAATATATTTTGGTTGGGGTAACAAGGCTGCCACAAACATGAGAAAGAAGGTATTGTAGGGAAAGATCAAAACAAAAATAAATGAATAATTTCTTTTTCTTCGGTAAACATTGGTTAAGAAAGGAACAAGATTTGATAGGAGGTCACTACCACACCCATGGTAGAATTTAATCATGGTCGTGCAAAGTTATATTACCTATGAGTGCCACCATGGAGTAGTGTACTTGCAACATCTTCAATTCCTAGACCATATGAGGCTTAGAAGACTTATCAACATGTTTTTCTTTCTCCTCGAAACTCTATATAACATGACATTGATAGTGTAGAAATTGGGACGACCCAGGGGTTCCCTTTGCAACCATGACCTTATAAAATTATTGATAGAGTGATCCTTGAACCTAGAAGGGAGAGCATGTTAAGACATTATCAGAGCCACTACTAAAAACACAGAGTTGCAACTCCATTATCAGTAGTAGCTGAGGCTGCAAATCCATTGTGGAAATATAGTGCTACACTTCTAGGAGTTGTAGCTGCTACCATCCCATATCTATAGTTAGGGAGTGCACTGCTACAACTCCTTTGGTTCTTGAGTACTCCTTTGTGCCTATTGAGGAATAAATCCTAGAAGATAACGTTGCAACTCCACTGAAGGACAAGGAAAGTCATGATATTTGTGTGGAGATAATAGGTATTAAATTCATTTCCAAGTGATTAAGGGGAATAACAAAGAGGCCAACCCATGTGTCAATCCCCAAGAAAAAGAAAACCAGGTATACCCCTGTGATTGCAACTCAACAAATATAAAAAGAAATGCCTTTTACAACATAAGAACCAACAAGAATAGAATGTGATGGAGTTGCAGTGCAAGGAGAGGCCTCTCCTGTTATAAAAGAACTAGTAGAGAATTATGATGCAAAATCCATTGCTGACACAAAAGAACTAGTGGGTGAGATGGGAAATGACCAAAATGGTGTTCTGTAACTCATGAGGAGTTGAGAACAAATAATATTGCTGCAAAAAAAAGAACCATCAAGACAATATTTGGGGGATGGACTTGTTTCTATATTTGAAGTTTATTCAGAGGAGGAGTAAGAGAAAGGCATTGTTATTCCTGAAGAAACCACTACTACAACACCCAAATTCAGGAAGCTCAAGAAAATAAGTACCTTGTGTTCTTTGCCATTGCATGCATATCTTTTAAGAAGGAATAAGATATTAAATGTGGAATATAGGATTCTTTAGGTTACTGTTAAGACATTAAGGAATGAGCCAAATGAAATGAGGTCCTTTGAGAAGCTTGAATGCCTTTCCTAGGTAATAGATTCCCTTGTTGTAGGGGAACCTAACACTTAAACCAAAGAGACAATTGAGACCCATAGGAAAGAAACACAAGAGATAGTTATTCAAAAAATATACCTCGTACCTACCTTGATTGATATGACCACTCAAACTGAGCAGAAAAATGGAAGATAAGGACACACAAATGGATAACCCAAATAAGTGGGAAAGGAAATATTATATAGATGGAACTAGTTGTTGGCCTCACATGAGGAGGGAGTGATGCCCATTAAGGAGCATCACCAAATTTCCAAAATAATGCTAGAAAGGTGGGATGAATTCTTGAAACCAACATGAATATATGGGAGGAAGCATGACAAGAAAGAATAAGATTTTTTACCTGGAGAGAAAAGTCAATATGTTGCAAATAGAGAAAATACAACTTTGTTTGATAGTAGAATCAAATCTTAGTTGCATATCCCCTTCTCCACATTACAACATATTCTTACAAGAAAAAATCATAATGTTTTAGAGAAAATCCATAATGACCAGTAAGCCATTTGAAATTAGAAGCCTAGCCACATTTTTGGAGGCCTGCTATGCATGTACCAATGAGGAAAAGAACCTACCTTGTGAGCTTTATCAATATAATGTCTTGTTATTTCATGATCCCATTTAGAACCCCAATCATTTTGTGGGGGATATATAATTGAGAGCCTTTGTGCCCTACCTCAATTACGAGGTTGATTAGGCATCAACCAATAGAGTTGCACAACATAATTTTTCCAGTAATTTATGGGTTAGGGGGAGTACCACATGCCCTTACAATTCCTTGACATAATTCATAGCCAAGAATAAACAAACAACCATCACATATTGTAGGGAACATATTGAGATAATGGAGAAACTAGCCATTGAGGAATGTATAGAAAGGTGGAAGGCGACACAATGTGTAGAAGGAGGGGTCCATAGTGGAGGCCAAACACCATGCAATTGTTTGAACATTCCCCCACAAAATATCATGGCGGTTTCGCAAAATGGGGTCCACGTAACCCTGACGGTTCCTCCCCAACGGTTTAAAGGGGAATGAAAAGGAAATCCCTAGGATTTTATTCTTGATATGAGGTGGAAATTGAGGTGCTTGTGTTCGCATACTCATATATATAATATATTAAATTATATATTGGGCCTTGCAAACCATGGGAAGGATAATAAGGTATCAGGTATGAATGGGTTAGAAACTGCCAAGTGGACTATGACATGAATGCCCACATGGGGACCAAATAGGTGCCACATGGTAGGTGAGAGTGACATGACATTATCTAGTAGGCCAAGATTTTAGGGTTTATATATTTTGATTCGAGAGTTAGATTAAGGAAAGTTTATATCTTTGGAAATGTCTTGATGATACTAACACCATGATTTTATCTGTTTTAAGTTTTGAGGAGGTTGAAAAATTTTGAAAAATTTAGACCTCATCTCCATAATGTGACATTGGATATTGGGTCAGCATAGTAACTATCTCTTGCTACCATAATGGTGACTATGGGCAGTAATTGGGTATGTTACAAGAGTTTAATGATCATTTTCATTATTATTCTCTATAAATGTGACATGTGGAATGTAATTGATTAATAATATGTATTTGATATTCCTAATTGTTCAGTTGATTAGCATAAACATCATTATCAGTGTATGCATGGATCATGAAATTAAAACTTATGCTTTGAACAAGTGTGAGTCATGCCATGTGGATAGGGCATATAAGATTCGTGGTGGGAGTCAAATGAATGAAGAAGAAGGATATGGATGTCAAATTAAATGTTTTCAAATCTTAATGAAAGAAATTAACTTTAATTGATATCATATTGCTTATATATTCCATATCTACATGCATGTATTGTGACACGATTGCATTGATCTTGGTGTTGTAGGACATTGGTCACCTCAGGGGTGATATATGAAGATATGGTTGTTTGGGAGATTTCTAGGATGGGAGACGAACACTAATTATATATTGTGATTAATTGGTAATATTAAGAAATTAGATTATTATTATGCTTATATGGTAACAAAATATGTGATATGTGTATGATTATTGCAAGTGCAAGATACAGGGAAAAGACTTCCCACCTTTCCAACAAATGGGTGTGGGCCATAATCAATGAATCCTTAATGGAATTGTGGAGTCCCAATTAAGGCTTACAATCTCAATAGAGGCATGGATTTTGTATTTGTAGAACAATGAATTGTTATAATTGGTGGGGAGTGCATAGTATGGGTACAAATCCCTACTCCCCAATTCATATACCTTTTATAATATGAACTAACCATGCTAACTCAAAAATACATTAGGGAGCAATCCATTAATATTTCAAAGTAGCCACTTTGAGAGGTTTTTTTGAATATATTGATATTTTATTGTCTAAGGAAAAAAAAAAATCATTAAGAAAATGGTGTGTGTTGACACCATAAGGTGGGGTGGTAGTGAACAATAAGGAATAAATAAATAAAATGAATAGGAAATTCCTAATTTTGGATGAATGGGGTGAGGTGGATAAGCTCATGAGATCTATGAATAGTAGGGAGAATCCAAGGTTTTAGTTGTGAACTAGATTGTAAGTAAATGTTGTCAAAATCCTACTAAAGAACAAAAGGATCAACTAAAATGGTAAATGGCATCCAGGAGGAAGCTAGTAACACAAATATAGATGTTTCCTACTAAATGGTGCAACTAATTTGAATGGATTTTAAAGGATGGTAAAATTGATAGAGTATATACTACACGCAAAAGTAGTTATGAGTGCACACAAAATGGTGATCTTAGTGAAAGAAGTTTTCCTTGAGTATTTTTAGGAGAAAACTAGTTGACATCATGACAGTTGGAAATGGAAAGGAAATTGGAGCTAGAGTATGCTTTCAACTATTGGATTTGGAAATCTAGTTAGGTACTTTATATTGTTTTTAAAATTTTAGTATGAATTGTGGACATTTTAGTTATTTGTAAATTTGTAATTTTGGTTATGAGCTTATGCTATTTGGAAATTGGTTGGTTAGCTAGAAATGAAATGTAATTTTCATTTGTGGATTTTTACATGTTAAAGTTCAATTTATTATTGGTTTAGTGTTTATTGTGCTATCTTGGATGATGTTGCATAAAATGGAGAAAGAAAAGAAAAACACCAGTAGAATTAACTATAATTAAAATTTCTAAAAGGGATGTGAGTAAGTGCATTATGTGAATTGTATCTTATTTTAGATGAGTTCATTACTATCACATATAAATTAAATTTGAAATCAAATGAATACATTAATAAGAGAATTGGATAATGTTTGTAAAGTGTTTGGAAATTTTCTTAAATGAATCATGTAGTGTTAACAGTGTAAACTTTGAAACGGGAACTGATACTGTTACCTGTTTCGTAGAGATAACAAAAAAGTGACCTGATTTTGAAGAGGGGTGATGCAGAACAGACATGTTTTTTTTAGAGCATAGTTTTTGGCACTTTAATTTTTTTTATGTACATTACGTTTTAGAATGGTAGTGATTTTCAAGCTTATTTAAAAAAGTGGGTATTCTGCATCACACCATTTTTTTAAAAGACCTGTTTTTTGGCTTTAAATTTTCTAATGTATAAAATGTAAATAATTATTTTGTAAATTTGATCATTTTTGAAGTGGTCGTTTTCTTCATATTTTCTTGCTTTTTATTTTAATTTTAACTTTTTTGTAGTGAGGTTTTTATTGTTTTGCATTTTTAAATTAGAAAGTCGATATTTTGAATTTTCGATATTCTACATATTTATACACCCTTAATTAATTTTTCAATCCACATGAAATAATTGTTTCTAAAAAACAATATTTTTTAACAATGGACATAAAAATAACCATTTTTAACATAAATATAACTAAAAAAACTACTCGTTTTGATAATTTTTTGCTAGAATTGACATATCAAAATCACAATTTTTATATGAAATTTTTAACTAAAAATGGTTAAATAATTGTTTTTTTTTTATGAATTTCATGTCAAAAACATAATAATAATCACTTTTTTTTCAAAAAATAATGATTAACTTAAAAATTAATGCGAAAATCACATATTACAAATATTGAACGCATAACAACCCTAATTAAGTGTTTATTCTTCTCATAAAATGTCAAAGTCAAAACATTGCAAAGCTTGATTTCCAAGCAAAACTTAAATTTAATCAACAATGTCACGTAATCCAAACTCTTCATCCTCTAGAGTTTCATCATTGTCTTCTTCTACAATATTTTTTGTTTCCTTTTGCTCATTTTCCTCTTCTAATGGATCTTTGATGTCTGCGAATCTCCCAATGTATGTCTTTCCAAACATTCCATGTAATGGTGGTTGGGGTTCCTTTGCCTTTTTTGCCACACGTGATTCACTAAAGTCTCCTTTCTTCAACCCAATTTCTTGCATTGCATCTGGAAGAAATTGAAGAGTATTAATTCTTTGCTGAATGAAATTGCATTATACTAGATCTTTTTCAATTGCAATGCAATTTCTTCCTTTTTGAAGGCAACATGTTAGTGCTGTATCTAATTATCAAGCAAAAAATAAATAATGAACTAAATTAGTACAATGACATATTAATTAAAAAATAACATATTGAAATTCAATTCCATATAATAAAACTTACCTGAGCCAGAAAATAAATCCAGAACCCAATCTCCTTCATTTGAACATATGTCTATAAGATAGTTAATCAATAATTGTGGTTTTTGATAAATGTCAACTATCTCTCATTTTTCTTCTTTTTCTTCATATGTTAGTTTTCTCACAACAACATCATAAGTCAATATTTGGCTATGACTCTTTCCGTCTACCCGATTAAAAATCATAGACATATGGCTATCATCTTTTGCCCAACTATCAATATGAATGAACTCACAATCATTTATAAAAATTTTATCTTCATTGTTAAGAAGATTTTACTTTTGCCTGTAACATGAAATAGTAAAATTTCAATTAACTTGTACATAAATAAATTTTTCAACTTTAATCAAATATACATTTTAAACGTCTTACCATGTAAGCCGCATCCTTGAATTTGTTTTCCCCTTGAAGCTTGACAATATCATTGCCAATTGTGTGTCTAAATGAAATGTCACAAATCTCCATAATGGTGATGACGTGACTTCTACAAATCCTGCAACCACTTTACTAAGAGCTTGATAAGTATAAGGGTCACTATCATAGTCAATGTTTGGAATATTGAAACCATGGGGAATATCTGCAATGACTAGGGCATAATCCCTTTTAGGTATGAGTTTAGCAATGTATTCATAGTTGCCTTATATTACTTGATATTGAATAGTGTCTAGCCCATTCCAAATAAAATTATTAAGATTTGGATCAAGTTGAACATTCTTAATACATTGCTTCCTCAGTCTTTCGATCTTTATTTTTTCAATAAAGGTTTTGAAACTATCTGGCGCTCCATTATCATCCTTCCTCATCTTTTATAAAATAAACAAATATATGTGTAAGTTATAAATTAAAAATAGTACACAGGTGAATAAAAATGAATGTATAAATCAAGATACCTTTTTAAATGCAAGATAAAAAGCTTTTAATTTTGATGTAGAACTTGAATCTGGATAGTTGCGTACAACATCATCCCAACTATCTTCATTCAACAATCTAACCATTTGTTCTTGAATTTTCATGTAAACTTTGTGACTGCATAGATAAAGTAACAAAAAGTTAATATAATGATATATATAACAAATACTACCAAGAACAACATGTTTTATTTAAAATATAAATATAATCTAGAAATAAATATAAATAATTCAACAAACTTACTTTTGAAATTCTTCAGACATTTCCTCCAATGATAACTCCCCTGACCTCACACGAGATAATATTGTTTTGACAATTTTTTCATCTTTCACTCCTTGCATCGCCCTCCAAGGTGTGATAGTCATATCGTCTGGAAGTTGCTTCATTTCAGGAGCTGATTTACTGTTGCTACATATCAATGACTTAGACTTTTTGACCCTCTGGTTTTTAATGGCAATGTCTTCCCACATGCTAAAAATATCATCAATCAACTTCCAAACATCTCCAGTTCTAAATGCCAATTGGAAAATGTTATCAACACCTCTGAATAAATCACTATTTTTGTTGCCTTTTCCACCTTTTGAATTGGTTTTCTCTTCAATTTGATAGCTTATTTCCATACAAAATTCCTTTCGGAAATCTGCAGTAACATTTATCCTATCCCCACCACATTTTTCTTCAAATTCACTATGAATAAATCTAACCCTTTGGATGAAAGTCATAAACATCCTATATTCATTATTTGAATTATGATCCCATGCCACTAACTTTGCTTCTGTATCTGATAGACTAACGTAAATGATACATTTCATTGTTTCAAAACATGGGTTATTAGGATATTCCTCCATCAATTGTCTTTGAGCTTCTACAGAATGGTTCCCCCCAAGCACATAATAATTGTATTCAAAACATTTTGACTTATCAAATGCTTCTTTGTTGGGTACTTGAAGTGGATCAATAAGAAGCACATAACTAACCACATGAGCATATGGATTGTACCTCATCAATGTCTTCAAGTTGTGAACATGTAGATGATGTGGCTTTCTAACTTGATATTGACATTGTTCTTCACTTGCCTTATAATTTTGCCTGACATTAAGATGAAATGTACGACCACCATCAATTAAGTTTCTCTTTGTCAAATTCTCTCGAATGGCATTTTGTTTTGTTTTGATAATGCCATCCTCTAAATCAGCTCCTGGTGTAATGATTTCTCTGCTTTCTTTTGGAGTTTCACTAGGTTCTTAACCGCTGGTAATGACTGCTTCAAAATCTTCAACTTTACTTTTCTTCGTCATAACATTCCCAACAGATTTATTCTTAGGCATTGTTAATTTTGGTCTTTTATGGCTCTTCTCAGTTCCAATGTCATCTTTAGTAATGGCAACATATGCTTCACTATCAGTTTCAACTTCATTGTCCTCAAAAGTAACTTGTTTACCCTTGCTAAATTTATCCACCAGAGGCCTTTTTTTCTGATTCTTTGGATGTAGTTTTGTAGCATCATCAATTACTACATTTTGCTTGTTTTCCATATCTTCTTTTGACATTGAGTAAAAACTGCTGACAACTTTCATAATATCATGCTCTATGAAATGAATGCCTCCCAACCTAATTGAACAACTTTTAACAAAACTCTGCCAAACAAAATATCATATGTCAATAAAAAACAAAGTTAAAAAAATATAGCGAGACACTTTCAAGAACGCAAAATACAAATATAAATAACAATACTTACGATGTTTTGTGTCATCTCATTTATGATTTGTTTACACAACTTTGTAGATACCTCTCTCGTGTCATACAATGAATATGATAGTTGGTATTTAATCCTTTCATGTGACTTGGGAGCTTTTGTAAGTATGTAAACAACTTCAGTGTCCGATACCGAACACATATCTATGACTTTTCCCATCACCTCAAAAATTCCATTATTATTCGGTATATCAATATATAGATATATATTCACATTTGTGCTTTCTCTTTCTTTCACATACCAGATTCTTGATGGAAATTTCACCTCTTTTGAATTCTTCCAGTCTGAAATCATCTTCTTATCACTTGAGGCACTTGAAAGATTTGTAGCCATGAGCTCAGGTGGAGTTTGTTCACCAATGTTTCTTGAAGATGCACCTTTAAGAGTCTTTGGTCCAGAAAGATTCACAAAAATTTTCTTTGATGCCATTTTCCTGAAAAATAGAAACACATAAATCAGTAAATAACAAAAACATATTAACTTAAATTAACAACGAAAATATATCATAATTTTTTTTATTTGTATAATCAGAATTGCCCAGCCACCCCTAATGGGCAGCCGGGCGGGTCGACGTCGAGCGGGTCGGTGGGCAGGCGGGAGGTCGGGTGAGGGACGGCGGGGCGGGGTGGGCAGCCGGGTGGGTGAGGGCGGGAGGGGTCGGCGGGCGGGCCGGGTGGGTGTGGGCGAGAGGGGTGCATGGGTGTGGACGGACGGGCAGTAGGTGGGGGCGAGCGTGTGGGGTGGGCCGGCCCCCAACCTCCCCATCCTCACCTACACCTGGCCCCCTTGACCTGCCAACCTCCCGATCCCCACCCGCACCCAGCCCCCTTCCACCCCCATGCGCCCACGCCGACCCTCTTCCCTCACACCCACTTGCCTCTCCCGCACCCCTCTCGGCCCCCCCACACAAACTCGTCTCTCCCCCATCACTCTCGTCCCCCCCCACTTACCCGACCCCTCCCACACCCCGTCACACCTCCCACCCCCTCACACACTAGGCACTCCCACGCACCCTCACCCACCCGACATCCCCACACAGCCCCGCCCATGGCCTCCACCTCCCTATGCACCCTTCCACCCACCCTCGCCCTCCCTTTCCCTCCCCTTCTCTGCCTGCCCCCTCTCCTCGCCCATGCCCGCCAACGCTAGCCCCCTCACTCACACGCCCTCCGCACACCCTTCCACCCACCCACACTCCCCCCTTCCCCCCCTTTCACCCCCACCCCCCCTCACATTCTAAAAGGGTATTCATTAACATTCTACTGTAGAAAAAGTAAATCATGAATAAAACATTCCAAAATTAACTATCTATATATTATATGAAAGTAGTGAAAATAATAAAATTCTTACATTTTATTATTTTTTTAGTTGAAACCTTCATAGATCTATCTTGATTCTATATCTAATAAAAATGTAGAAGAATAAAAAATCATGTAAACATTTTTTAAACTTTACGTTCAAAATGATATTTACATCTTGATATATACTAAACCCAAAATCTAATATTTCAAACTTAAAACAATTTATTTTAATATTTCATTTAATATATGTCTGATTTTTTTAATAAGTACAAAAAAATATATGTAATGAATAAAAAAAATTGAAAATAAAAAAATATTTGACCGAAAGTAATTATAATATACCGCCAAAGATTTTAAATAAAAAATATATCACCCAGTCAGGCACGAAACAAAATGAACTGTGCACATTAAAAATCTTCAAAAACTTAACCATGAAAGAAGTGAATAAAATTGTTTGTAAACAGAAGGTGTATAACAGAAGTTTCCATTAATTCAAAATTAGTAACAACCATCGTGAGTGACAACCCTCCATCACCCTCCCCTTCACCCGCACGCCCTCACCCCCACCCACCCTCTCACCCACGCTCTCCCTCACCCGCTCCCGCCACCTTCCCCCTCACCCCCCTCCCCCCGTGCTCCCCCTCCCCCACCCTCCTCGTGCCCTCCCCCTCACCCACGCTCCGCCCCCCCTCCCCCACGCCCTCCACCCCCTACCTTTCCCCCCCCCCCCCATCGCCCCCGCCCCCTCCCCCTCCCCCTCCCTCCCTCCCGCGGCCCGCCCCCCTGGCCGCCAGTTGGATTGGGGGGGGGGGGGCACGGGAGGGAGGGAGGGGGAGGGGGAGGGGGGAAGCGCCGGCCTCGGGTGGGCCACGAGAGGGAGGGAATGGGAAGGGGGGAGGGAAGGGGGGGGGGGAAGGAATCGCCCGGCCGCCAGGGTGGCGCCGGCCTCGAGCGGGCCGCGGGAGGGAGGGAGGGGGTGGAGGGTGCAGGGGTGGGGTAGGGGGGAAGGTGAGTGAGGGGGAGGGCGGGGGAGAGAGGGAGGGGGCGGAGGGCACGGGGGGGTAGGGGCGAAGGCGGGTGAGGGGGAGGGCGCAGGGGAGGGGGAGCGTGGGTGAGGGGGAGGGGGAGCAGCGGCGGGGGGGGAGGGGGAGGTGAAGGGGGGGAGAAGGGGCAGGGCGCAAGGTGTGGGGGACGGGGAAGGGGAAGGAGTGAGGTAGGGAGGGGGTGAGTGAGGGGGGAAGGGGAGGTGGAGGGGGTGGTGAGGGAGGGGGCGCGGGAGAGGGGGAGGTGGCGCGGGAGAGGGGGAGGTGGAGGGCGCGCTGGAGGAGAGTGTGAGGGGTAGGGCATGCCAGTGAGGTGGTGGGGAGGGTAGGTTAGGAGGACACGTGGGTGGGAAGGAGGTGAGGAGGGCGTGCAGAGGGCGAGTGAGGGGGAGAGCATGTGGGTCAAGTGGTGGGGAGAGTGTGGGTGGGGAGGCTGCATGAGGGGGAGGGCGTGCGGGTGAGGGGGCGTGGGTGGCGGGGTGGATGTGGGGTGCAGTCAGGTGAGTGTGGGGGGATGAGGGTGAGGGGGAGGGCGAGTGGGTGTGGGTGAAGGGATAGGGGCGGCGTAGGCGCGTGGAAGTGGAAGGGGGTGGTGCAGGTGGGGATGGGAGGGTTAGCAAATCATGTGGGGATGTGGGGGTGAGGGGTCTGGGGATTGGTGGTAGGGGATGAGGGTGGTGTTGAGGGGGTGGAATGTGGAGGGGGGGTTAAGGGGGCAGGGGCGCAGGGTGTGGGTGAAGGGAGTGAGGGTGTCGGGAGGGGGGGTGGGAGGTAGGGGGCGAGTCGGGCTGTGGCGCCCACCCTGGCAGCTCGCTCGCCCGCCACGGGGGTTGGGTGATTCTAAGAATCACCCAACCCTGCGATAGGCGGGCGAGCCGCCAGGCCGCCCCCACACCCCCTACCGCCCCCCCACGCCCTCACACCCCGCCCGCTCGCCCGACCTCCCCGCCCACCCCGCGACACCACGGCGGCCCACCCATGGCTATTGGGCGATTGAGTTTGATTGGGCCCACCATGCTCACAATGGACGTAATTGTTATTTTGGCTCAGAAAAATTATTAATTTAAAAAAATAAATAAATAAATCTTTTTCATTAAACTAATTTAATATGAAAATTTTCAAGTAAAAAAATTTAACTTACCTTTCAATTGCGAGAATTCTTCGTTGAATATGTTGTTGATAGCAATGTAGTTGCTCCACAAATTCACGAGTCTTTCAACGATTTTCAGAAAACCTGGATGTGATGTGAGTAATAGTGATAATGAAATTTAATATATAAGTGAAATTAAAGAGATGTTTTACCGTACGGTTAATGTGGGATAATTTGTTTTAAAATATTATAAAGCGAATATTGTAGAATTGTTTTACAACGTGTTGAATGTGGGATTAATTTGTTTTACAATATATTAAAAAAAAAAACAATTGTTTAGTAAATATTATACACTTTAACTATTAAAATAATTAATGTAGAAGTTGTAGTTTACAATTTTAATTTTAATGATTTATTTCATAAAAAAATTTAGTTTACATTTTTCAATAAATTGTAGAGTAAAATAATGAAGGTAAATAAATCTAAAAAAACTTTTTGGAAGGAAATATTTTCACGAAAATTTTTGGAGAGAAATATTTTCGCTAAAATTTTTGGAGGGAAATATTTTCGCGAAACTTTTTGGAGGGAATATTTCATTCTTTAAGCTATATAATATCTTTAGGAGACTCCCAATTTGTATCATTCAACATCTTCTATTTGGAAGGGATGGATTGTTTTGATAGTGAAGTTTCGATTTATACACCATCAACATCTTCATCGTGTAACAATTCTATTCATATTGATGAATAGAGCGGGAATTATACCACTATGAATAGAAATTCGATTCTTCCACTTAGTCCTGATTCTAAGGAATATGAGAGTAGCACTAATGAAAGAGGGGATGGAGAATTTCAAATAAATAAAGAGTCACAGATTCCATTTAATCCAACTTCTAAGGATTATGAAAGCAGCAATGATGAAGAGCATGATGGTGAAGTTCAAGAGAATGGAGTGTCACGATGTCCACTTAGTCCTAATTCTGAGGACTATGAGAGAAACAGTTTTGAAGAGCATGATGGTGAAGTTCAAAAGAATGGAGTGTCACGGTGTCCACTTAGTCCTAATTCTGATGACTATGAGAGCAGCAGTTTTGAAGAGCATGATGGCAAATTTCAAAATAATGGAGTGTCACAGTGTCCACTTAGTCCTAATTCTAAGGACTATGAGAGCAGCAGTGATGAAGAGTGTGATAACAAATTTCAAAAGAATGGAGTGTCAAAGTGCCCACTTAGTCCTAATTCTAAGGACTATGAGAGCAGTAGCGATGAAGAGCATGATGATGAATTTCAAAAGTATGGAGTGTCACGGTGTCCAGTTAGTCCTAATTCTAAGGACTATGAGAGCAGCAGTGATGGAGAGCGGGATGATGAATTTCAAAAGATTGGAGTGTCACGGTGTCCACTTAGTCCTAATTCTAAGGACTATGAGAGCAACAGTTATGGAGAGCGTGATAATTAATTTAAAATGAATGGAGTGTCATTGTGTCCTCTTAGTCCTAATTCTAAGGACTATGAGAGCAACAGTGATGAAGGATAGGATGATGCACTTAGTCCTAATTCTAATGAGTATAAAGGTAGCAGTGACAAAGGACAGGATGTAGCATCTTCAATAAGTAAACAGTCACATTTTCGATGTAGTCCTAATTCTATGGACTATGAGAGTAGCACTGACAATGCACATGAGGAAGAATATCCATTAAACATAGAGTCAGATTTTCCATTCAGTCCGAATTCTAAGGACTGCGACAGTATCACTGAAGAAGGGGAAGATGAAGAATATCCTCCAAGTCAATATTTGAAAAGCAGAGCTGATCATAGTGTGGATAAAATTCCTCTTAATGATGATGAAAATCCTTATACAAATGATGATCCAATGATGGAGATGTTGCCAAGAAATATTGTATCGAGGAGTAGGAGCAGACCTTTTTGTATCAATGAAAGTTGTTCTAGTTATACAAGGGGTAGAGTAGAATATCTGACGAGAAGAAGTTCTATCAGTGCTCTCATTTCAAGTGAATGTTTCCAAAAAGATTGCTTGAAACATATGGATTTCAAATTTGCATTAGAAAGTAGGAAGAGATATTTGTCAATGAATAAAAGCATGCAAAATTCATATTTAGTTGGGTGCATACAATATATAGTGTCAAGTTATGACTATCATATTGGGACTTTATTTATCTGTAGAAAAGCTTTCAAAATGTTTCATTCAATTGGGAATTTTCGTCTCTCGAGAATTCAAGAAAATTTGGAAAATGATCCCACATTTTATTCATAAATACATCATAAAAGACAGTTTGGGCCATTATCAAATACTGCAATGTCATGGATGAAAGATTTCTTTTCAAAGCATGGAGAGTGTATGCCAAATAGAGAGACAATACATATTCCAGATAATTTTTCAAGACGAGAAATCTACAACTTATACAAATAATATGCAGAAGGTGCTGAGGGACATGGCCGGTTTATTACATATCAATATTTTGTGAAAGGATGGAAGAAAGAATTCAACAATGTCTGTATTCCTAAGAAGACAAGGACGGGGGATTTGTAGTACATGTGTTTCTCTTAAATAAAAAAGGGACAAATGTGAAGGGTTAGAAAGAGGTAAGCATTCATAACTTTAACTTTTAAAACTGTATAGTCATCAACTATGAAAACATATTTCTTAATGAATTTCTTTTATGTTGTGTAGATTTAATTGTCAAAGAACTTCAGGATCATCGTGAACAACAAACAAACGAAAGGAAGTTGTACAAGCATCGAAAGAAGTGTTATGATAATCCAAATAAATATTTGGGTTTGCTAATTGATGGTATGGACCAAAAGAAAACACTTTTACCACATTTTGTTCGCACACCCAAAAATTTACGGGAGGAAAATTTTATTCAGTTTCACTTGGTCGGTTGTATGGTCTTCAATGGGAAAATGTTGCCAAGGGTGTACTTCACAGCTCCAAATATTCATAATTATGCAAATCTGACCATAACCATAATTCATGATGTGATTTCTTATTGGTCTGGTAATCTTCCTGAAGTTTTGTATCTACAATTGGAAAACACTTGCCGTGAAAACAAAATTCAGGTTGTTTTTGGATATCTAAACATACTTGTTGAATTGAGAATTTTTCAAAAGGTAAAGGTTGATTTCCTTCTTGTTGGGCACACTCATGACCATATTGATCAGATGTTCAGTCGTTTTTCAGTCACATTGAGGAGGAAGGAAGTTGGGAGCTTTCCATCACTAATTGAATGTATTAAGAAATCATACATGCCATAGCCTACTTTTGATGTGTTGGAAGAAACTGTTGACATGCGAAGGTTTATTTTGGGATCATATGGTGTGGGGAAATGCATTAAACAAATTAATGACATTAGCCTCCAACATCAATTTCATATCAAAAAAATTAATGGGAAACACTAATATGGGGCAAGAAGTATTCAACTACTGCAGAATGGGCACCGTCATCAGGTTTGCAATTTTTGAAGTTCATTCTAGATCATCCAATATTTGCATCAAAAATATTGTTATTACAATCAGTTGGTGAAGTTCATAATGCACGCAGAAAAAATAGAGATATAAATTATTCTGATTGCCTGGAAGAAATTGAAAAATGTATTAGATATACATATGAGTACTTTGACATTGCTGATTCAGTTCGGTGGGAGTCATTTTTCAATAATCAAAGTGATATCATTTCAACAACAACAAATGAAGATATACCATTGAAAAATCCATTTATTTGGCCACAAAATGTGTCGAATGAACATGAGGAAATAAACATTGTTGAACAGCAACAATCTCAACGTATTACTAATTCTTCACAGGCAGCGGAAAAAGAGATGTATATTGGTTCCAAAAGATCTCGTGCACAACGTGAAGCCATGGAAGACCTTTACAGGGGTTCAATACAGGATATTAAGGAGGGTTGCATGATTGTAGTGCTAGCAGATGGAGATCCCAATGGCTATCCATTTTGGGTTGCTAAAGTTATAAAGGTCTTTACAGAAAATGAGGATGTTACAAGTGTTGAAGTACATTGGTATGCCACAAATACACACCCATTCAATGGTGTGTATAAGCCAGAGATGGTAGTTGACAAAAAAAATGGCGGAAAGAGAAAAAGAAAGGGTACAAATATAAATCTCCGCCACATAGACATATTAAAATTGGAGGATGTTGACATACTTGTTTATGACTTAAATTTAACAAAGAGAGGAACTCTTCGCTTCAAGACGATAAAGATTCTGAAAAGGTTGTTACCAGAAGGAACAGTGTTGAGATGGGAGTCTGCTGAAACCAGTCGTAGATATAGAATAATTTTGGAACCTGAAATGTTGGGCATGCATGTGGACTCAGATGGGGCACTAGTTGATGAAAGAGAAGAATATGGAACCTTCGTCAGCATCTAGTCACTCATCTGAAGATGTGAATTCTGATGGTGTGCAAGAAAATATGAGTGATTTTGAATAATTGTTTAAGACAGTTTATATAACTGATGCATGCATCGTATCTTCAAATAAAATTAATGATTTCCATATGGTGTTAAATGAGAAGTTATGAGGCATTTTTATGTTGTTGGATTATATGTCTTAATTATGATAAATTTTATTGTTTAAAATATCTACAATGCAATATTAAATTAGAGATATAATGTATGTTTTATTCAATATACAAATAATGACTTTTGAATTCATTTAGTAATGTAATTTTTTCATAATGTCATGGTTTGTAAATTTTATAGTTGAAAAAAATTCAATTTCTTTTGTATCTAGCATGTTATGGTTGAAAACATGTTGAATTCATACTTAAGAAAGAAAAATGATATTCTACCAAAAACATTAATTTGTTTTTTCCCTCATAAACAACTTTGTTTTCCACATAAAAATTTGGTTTTACTAGCATTTTTTAAAATTTTTGAAAATTGACCCTAAAAAAAATCATTGTTCCAGTATCATCACTTTCGTTTTGAAGCTATATTTTGCACGCAAATTTCATAGTCACTGCCATTTTTAAAACATGTTCAAAATTGACGCCTAAAAAATAAAAACATCGTTCCAGTATACACACTTTTCGTTTTTAGCACTGTTTTTGATGTCTTTTCAGGGTTTTTTTTTCCAGAGTTCCCGTTTTGAGTTTATAGTTCATGTTTCAAAGTTTACATTGTTTGTTTATATGAGGAATTTTGTTAGAACAAGTCCTAACTCGTAACTAGCAAAAGAAGGGACAAGATCCCTAAATATTCTTTGAGGAACCATTAATATAATCTTTTAAAATGAAAAAATAATGGTGGCTACAACATGCCAATGGAAAAAAGGGTCTGGGTAAGTGCAATGGGATAAATTGGGCGAATTTTGGTTAAATGGTTCCATTAGTTTAGTTAAATATACTTGTTGGATCTAACATAAATATGGTAATGATATTTAGTAATTAAGAAAGGTTAAGGGGATGTTTGCTAAGTGTTGGAATAAGGGGGTATTTCAGGGTAGAGAAAGATACAGTTAGCTGGGATGTTAGATATGAGGAGGATAGGACCTTTATTAGGTCACATTAGACATATCCAACAATGGCAGAGGATCGAAAATGAGAAGCTTCGAAGGTTGAGAAGGGACCAACAACACTAGTAGTAGGGACATAGTCTTTTGATTAGGAGGAGGAGCCAAAGGTTCCTTCAAGCTTTATCAAGAGGAGGCCAAGATGAGCTAAGCAAACATTGACATATGTTGAAGACCATGTGGAAGCTCCTATTAGCACTTTCAGGGAGAGTGGACCACCAACTAGATTTTCTAGTTATATCGATTTGATGAGTAGCATGAGAGAGTTCAATCCTTCTACCTTTGAGGGGACAACAAAATAAAAATTTTGCAAGGACACCATGGTGGAAGGGTATAGTTACATAATGATGAACAATGTGTGGGAGATGTTACCAAGGCCTAATGGGAAGTCAATCATCACTTCTCAATTGACCTTAAAGATCAATCATGTAGTATATGGAAGTATTGATAAATACAAAGCAAGGTTCGTGGCAAGAGGGTTCTACCAAAAGGATGGATTAGATTATGAGGATACATTTCACTCATCATTGGATATGAATCTATTAGGGTAGTTATATCAATTTCCTTAGATATGCGGTGGGGGATTCATTAGATGGATATTAAGATTTGCTTCTTCAATGAGGTAATTGAGGAAGAGGTGTATATTGAGTAGCCTCAGGGATTTGAGGTGCATGGGAGGAAGTCACCTGTATGTGAACTAAAGAAGTCCTTATGTGGATTTAAGTAGGCACTTCATGGATGGTACTCTAGGATTGATGGGTACCTACTTGGATTAGGATTCACCAAGTGTGAAGTAGACTCCAACTTGTACAATGTACTTGTTGATGGTGAGTTGCTTATCTTGGTACAATATGTTGATGATCTCTTTTAGATAGGATTAGAGAAGCTCATGGTGATGCACAAGTGGTGCAGGGGCATCTATAATTTTCAATGAACGATATGTCAAAATCATTTACTAGAGGAGTTGGTTCCTCAAAGAGTGGTTTATTAGGCTAGGATTTATTTTAATTTTCCATGTAATTTTTTAAATTAGATAATTTGTTGCAGTGGTTGTAGTTTAACTTAATTTTCCTTAAATTGGCTTTTAGATTCTATCTTCAAGTATATGGACCGAATTGATGTAATTTTATATATTTCTTTGATTAATGAGAAAATTCAGTCAGTGTGTGATGCAACTTTTCCTACAAGAGCTCTATATTCACAAACCAGTCCTTCTGCGATCAATTTTTACTTTCACACAAACCTATGATAGACTTGTGTTTTTAATAAGTCATCTCGAGATCTATAAAATATCCAACACAATGTTAGAATGGTTGCAGGAGGAGCACAACAAGGAGAGGAATATTATAAGTTTGGAGAAGAGCCGATAGGAGAGGCCTAAAGGGCACAAAGATCCAGAAGGAGTGAACTACCGAAGCCGGAATTAACACTGAAAAGGCCAACACTTAGCCACTTTTCGCTTTTAGAGAGAGTTTGTCAATTGTCAAAGCCCGAAGCTATTTGTTGATGAGATCTTGTAACAAATGTAACAACCCCTCCTCCCAGGTCCACCCAAGCAACCAACCAGTTGAGGTAAACATGCAATGAGAGAGGCTACTATAACAGATTCAACTTCCTTGGTGACCTTAAGGAAATGGAACCAACGGAACATATCAAACAAACCCATCCACATTAGCAACAACACCCTCAGGAGACATGTCAACCACTCATACATCATGTCCCTGAGTCCCACTGATGATTTAAGCCTTTTAACCCCTGGTCGCTCTCATTCTATAGGAAAGACAACGATCAGAAGCCAAGGTCGCTCTCACAGGCATGTGTGCCAGCATCCTTGGACATTTTTCAGCAAACCTGTGCTAGCGTCCCTAAGATTTGAGCCACTTTTTTAGCCTAGAATCCCGACCTCTGCAAAGAAATTGTTATAAACCTCATAATCCATCAAATACATGATGACAATATAAAAAAAAATCAACCTTAGGACTAGGCCTGAGCATCCCCAACTGGTACCAACATTCTGTCAAACACTTGGCATCAATGCAACCTACAAGTCTAGGATACAAGCCAGAGCATAAATGATTGAAAGAACTTATGAAACATAGCCAGAAGGATCAACTCCTTCTCCATTGAACTATTATATCATCAATTAGGTCTTGTATCCATCCATTTAACAATTACAAGTAAATACATGAAATAACCATGACATGAACCAGTCATATAACCATGCTTACAACCAGCATAAAACCATATAAATATCAACGATATGAAAACCATTAAATACACATATAAACCAGTGCAAAAGTAATAGAACTTAGCTTTTATTAATCATAGGCAAATCCGACCAGATTCAGGACTTCCACGTACTACTTGACCATAGACATGGCTGAACCAAATCTCTCTTTTAGCCAGTCACCCCCATGCCATATTCCAGGCATGAATGTGGGATCTCATAGAAAAACCATTCCATAAACAACTAAGGGAATCCAGAGGTTAAACCACCTCCACCCTCCTTAAACCATGATCACATCAAAACTGGTGCTCTGATCACAACTGAACTGAAATTGGAATGCCATCTGGAATCCATCACTATCCTTGAGGAATTTTTTGTCTCCTTGTCTCTCAATTTTCACCGCAATCCAATCCCGGATCACTAGGCCCTAAACCAAGACCAGTCTCTCAAATTTATCACAATCCAAACCCGGATCACTAGGCCCTAAATTGAGACTTCTCCCTCAGGCTTTATCGTGTATCTCTCCAAAACTGGTTAAGGGATTCCTAGGCCTTTAGGAATGAAACTTGAGACCACCTCCGCACCTGATTCTGAAATCCATCCAGAAAACCAAAGCTCAAAACCAAGATAATCATCCCAACATACCATGGCATCTGGAAAAAGGCAAGGCTAAGCTGAAAACCACTGTCATAACCCAACAAAACCATGCCACCAACAACAAGAAACCCATACACCAACATGCAAAGCCATGCATGTACAAACCAGCTAGGAAATCACACATGCAAAAGGTTACCTGCAAGTATTCTTGTTGAATCTGGTCAATCATGCTTTCCTTTCCTTGATCCTTTCTTTCCTTCCCTTGCTTTCTTTTCCTTCCTTACTCCAAAACTAGAGTGCTCCAAGAAAACTCTAAGTGACTAAGAGTGAGAGAGAGAGAGAGAGAGAGAGAGAAAATAATGACAGAGCTCCAAACTTGAACTGAAAAAGGTTACCAATTGATCCTTAGAAGCCTTTTTATTAATGAGGCCTCTATTTTCTTCCTTTTCCATTATTTTCCTTCAATTTCCTCCTCACATGCAACCTGTGACCTTTCACCTCACTTTTCTCCTAATTTCCTTTATTTTCATAAATAAATGTGCCAAAAATGCCTTTTTTCCTTTTAATGCCTTTTCCTTAGCCTTTTCCAATTTTCCTTAGCCAAAACACACATCCATTGATGCCCACTACGATATGTTTTCCCAACATTCAACTTCGAATAAGTGTCCCTTAACCGTGGTCTTATTTTGCCTTTGGTAACTTTTATTACATGAAATTTTCACAAGGGCTATTATAGAACCTTCCCCCTTGGGGAACACCATCCTCGGTGTTAAAGCACACAAAGACCTCATCAAAAACCATTGAAAAGCAAGCATACTACCCATGGAGCTTTATAACTTAGCTCGTTGCAGTATTTACAATGAAAGACCTGCTCAAAAGAAAAACATCAGGAAAACATGACAATATAAAACCCATAATAACATGACACCCATACCGCTTATTGGAGCTTTATAACCTAGCTCATGGCAATATTTACATCCATATAAATATACATAGATATACCAAAACATCAGTGAAACATATGCCAAACATATACCAATGTCAAACCAAAATTTTTTTGTTTCAATTGATAAACAATGAAGGATACATGGCCCACATCTGATCCGCCATCTCCCAAGTAGCTTCTTCAGGCCCAAAGTGCTTCCACTGCATTATAACTTGCTTTATGGCTTTATTCCTCAGCATGAGATGTTTCCGCTACAATATGCACTGAGGCTTCGACTGGAACTCTCCTTCTTTCTCCACATGCAATACAGACCAATCAATAACATGATCAACATCCTCTATATACTTCTTAAGTAATGAAATATGGAAAAGATCATGGACTTTCACTGTTGGAGGTCAGTGCAAGTTGATATGCCACTGGTCCAATCCTCTCAAGGATCTCAAAAGGCCCACAATACCGTGGTGCTAACTTGGCACATGAACCAATCCTCAAAGATGTTTTCTTGGGCTTGATGCGCAAATACACATGCTCCCCAACTTGGAACTCCTTGACATCCTGTGTGTTGGGTGTGGAGCCTGATTATCTTCTATATTCAAAGGTATCGCCACATTGGACCCCAGTTCGAAATGGGGGCGGCAACGCCGCCTATAAAATATTCGCAGGGGGGGTCCAGGGGGGTGAAAAACCCTCGGCCTCAAACAAGGTATTTCTTATGAAACGTTTATTTAATATGAAGATGTCAGAAGGTGGATCTGTTGCAGACCATTTAAATGATTTTAATAAAGTTACAAGTCAGTTAAGTTTTGTAGGGGTAAACTTTGATGATGGAGTTAGAGCTCTGTTATTCTTGTGCTCATTACCAGAAAGTTGGAATGGTTTGGTAATGGCCATTAGTAACTCCGTTTCTGGATCTAGTAGTTTAAAGTTTGATGATGTTGTCGGTGCTATCCTTAGCGAGGAAATGCGATGGCAAAGCTCCGGTGAGACATCGGGAAATGCTTTGAGTGCAGAGTCTAGAGGAAGAAAAATGGAAAGAGGAAAGAGCTCAGGATATCGTAGTAAATCAAGGAAAGGCAGATCCAAGTCTAGATCGGGGATAGTGTGCTGGAAATGTGGAAAGAAAGGACACCTAAAGAAAGACTGTAGATCTCAGAAGGGAAAAGAAGGAGATGCACAGCAAGAAAACAATCATGAAGCAAATGTGACAGGTGAGGTGTTACAAGATGCTTTGATTCTTTCTTTCGAAAATATTACTGATTCCTGGGTGGTAGATTCAGGGGCTTCATTCCATGCCACACCTGATAAGAAATACTTTCATGACTATGTTCAAGGAGATTTTGGACAAGTTCGTCTGGGTGATGATAAACCCTATAAAATCGTTGGAATGGGTAAGGTTCTTGTAAAACAGCAGAATGGAAACCAATGGCTATTAAAGGAGGTAAGGCATGTTCTAGATCTAAAGAAAAATCTGATTTCAACAGGGCAGTTAGGCGGTGAAGGTTGTGTGACAACTTTCACAGATAAAGCTTGGAAGGTCACCAAAGGAGCCCTAGTAATAGCAAAAGGTGAAAAGGTTGGTACATTGTATTTATGCAATGGTATTACTAACTCTGTTAATGCTTTAACTTCCAAAGGAGCAGATGCAGCATTATGGCATCATAGGCTCGGACACATGAGTGAAAAGGGGATGAAGATTCTTCACTCAAGGAATTTGTTGCCGGGTTTGAAGAATGTTGATTTGGACTTCTGTGAGAATTGCATTTACGGAAAACAGAAGAGATTCAGATTTCTCAGAGTTGAGAAAGAAAAGAAGAATGAAAAATTAGAGCTTGTGCATACAGATGTATGGGGACATGCTCAGGAATCATTTCTCGGTGGCTCTCGTTATTATGTTACTTTTATTGATGATGCAACTAGAAAAACTTGGATTTATTGTATTAAGAATAAATCTGATGTATTTGATACTTTCAAGAAATGGAAAGCTTTGGTTGAGATTGAGACAGGAAAGAAATTGAAGTGTCTTAGATCAGACAATGGAGGTGAATATAGCAGCAAAGAGTTTGATAGGTACTGTTCAAAGCATGGAATTCACAGAGAGAAGACAGTTCCAAGAACACCACAAGAAAATGGTGTGTCAGAAAGGATGAACAAAACAATCATGGAGCGTGCAAGGTGCATGAGATTGCATGCAGGATTGCCTTTACAGTTTTGGGAAGATGCTGTAGATATTGTTGTTTATCTAATAAACAGAGGGCCTTCAAGTTCCTTGGATGGTGGTGTTCCAGAGGAAGCATGGACAGGTAAAAAGGTAAACTACTCTATTTTAAAGCCTTTTAGTTGTGAGGCCTTTGTCCATATTGATAAATAAAATAGAACAAAGCTTGAGGCAAAGTCAAAGAAATGTACCTTTATTGGATATGGTGTTAATGATTTTGGTTATCGCTTATATGATTACGAAAATCACAAAATCATTAGGAGCAAAGATGTAATATTCAATGAAAAGGTCTTGTATAAGAATCAGTTGTAGGAAAAGAAACAGGAAAAGGAAAACAAGGAATACGCAGTTCTTGATGAAATCACTGAAAAAGTAAAGGTGCCTGAAAATAATAATAATCAACAACCACAACAACAGCAACCACCACAACAACAACAGGCACCCCAAACACCTGAAAGTGGTGTTAGAAGATCTACCAAGATAAGTAGACCCCTTGAACGATACTCTCCTTCATTATATTATTTATTGTTGACTGATTCTGGTGAACCCGAATGTTATGAAGAAGCAATTCAGGTTGAAAGCAGGAAGAAGTGGGAGGTAGCCATGGAAGAAGAGATGGACTCCTTAATGCATAACCAGACTTGGGATTTAGTCAGGTTGCCTGTAGGAAAAACTACATTGAAGAATAAATGGGTTTACAGGCTGAAGGAAGAAGATGGAGGAAAACAGAGGTATAAAGCTAGACTTGTGGTGAAGGGGTTTGCACAGAAGAAAGGTATTGATTTTGATGAAATATTTTCTCCTGTTGTTAAAATGACTTCAATCAGAATTATTTTAAGTCTTGTAGCAGCTGAAGGTTTGCATCTTGAGCAGTTAGATGTAAAGACAACCTTTCTCCATGGGGATTTGGAGGAAGAGATATATATGCAGCAGCCACAAGGATATGAGGTGAAAGGGAATGAGAAACTAGTGTGCATGTTGAAGAAGAGCTTGTATGGCTTAAAACAGGCTCCAAGACAGTGGTATCTAAAATTTGACAAGTTTATGTCTGAACAAGGTTATACTAGATGTCACTCTGATCATTGTGTTTATTTGAAAAAGCAAAATGATGGCAGCTATATTATATTGTTATTGTATGTAGATGACATGCTTGTTGCAGGATCTAACATGCAGGAAATAAATGTGCTCAAAAGAAAATTGGCAAATTCATTCGCAATGAAGGATTTGGGAGCTGCAAAACAAATCCTTGGTATGAGAATAACTAGAGACAAGAAAAATCGTAAATTAACATTGTCTCAGAATGAGTACATACAAAAGGTGTTGAAAAGATTTAACATGCACAATGCAAAACCAGTTAGTACACCTTTTGCTAGCCATTTCAAACTTAGCAAGGAAATGTGCCCAAAGACCCAAGAAGACATGGATTATATGTCTAAAGTTCCATATGCATCAGCAGTTGGAAGCTTAATGTATACAATGGTCTGCACAAGGCCTGATATTGCACATGCAGTGGGAGTTGTAAGCAGGTACATGAACAATCCAGGAAAGGAACATTGGATGGCAGTGAAATGGATTCTCAGATATTTGAAAGGTACCACAAATCAAGCATTATTCTTTGGTGGTTCAAACATCTCCCTACAAGGATATGTTGATGCAGATATGGCAGGTGACAGAGATAACAAGAGGAGCACTACAGGATATGTATTTACTGTTGGAGGAACAGTTGTCAGTTGGGTTTCAAAAATCCAAAGTGTTGTTGCACTTTCAACAAAAGAAGCAGAGTATGTCGCTGCTACAGAGGCTAGTAAAGAAATGATTTGGTTACAAAGGTTTATGGGTGAATTGGGTAAGGAGCATGATATGGGCACGTTATACAGTGATAGCCAAAGTGCCATTCATCTTGCAAAGAACTCAGCATTTCATTCCAGGACTAAACACATATAGCTCAAGTACCATTTCATACAATCAGTGTTGGAAGATGGAGAGTTGAAGCTGGAAAAGATACACACTAGCCAGAATCCTGCAGATATGCTAACAAAAGTTGTAACCAGGGAGAAACTGAGAATATGCTCAGTTTCAATTGGTCTTCAAGGATGATGATGAAGATGAAAAAATAGCCAGGTCCAAAGAGGAGTCATTGTCCAGCAAATGGAGCAGCGGTGGAGTTGCTACAATCAGTCTCCAAGTGGGATATTGTTGGGTGTGGAGCCTGATTATCTTCTATATTCAAAGGTATCGCCACATTGGACCCCAGTTCGAAATGGGGGCGGCAACGCCGCCCGTGAAATATTCGCTGCAGGGGAGGTCTAGGGGGGACGGCTGCGACCTTTGGGAGCCCCCCCCTGGCGGGGGGTTTCGGGGGCACTGCCCCCGAAGCTAAAAACAACTGTAAAATTGCCTTGTAAAAGTATAGTAATTTCTAGTCAATCTGGACCGTTCATTAGGCAGATGATCTGACGGTAGAACTTAAGTTTATTTTATGGTTTTTGGCCCTGGAAGGCAACCCCTCTCTTTGTATGATGGCATTGTATTTGAGGCTGTGTGATATATGTGTATTTTGTGAACGGGAAATAGAGAGGTGAGACTGTGAGAGAAAACAGAGGATATTACATCGGATCTGCGGTAGGTTGTGTCTCTTCATTATGCTGGATAATAGAAAGGAAGGACTGGCTGTTCGGGGTGGACGTAGCCCAAACTAGGTGAACCACGTATATCTGTGTCTCTCTTGTTTTATGCATTTTCTGTGTTTATATTTCTGCAATATTTTATGTGTTCCATTGCTCCATAATATATAATTTCTAACGTTGTGTTGATCCGCATAACTCTTCTGTCTATCATGTGTTTCCTTTAGATTATTCTTTATAACCTTCATTTCTTGTTCCATATCTGCCAACATATTCGGTCCAATAAGTACCATATTCACTAGATCATTCCATATGATGGGAGTGTTACAACTTCGTCCATATAATGCCTAGAAACGACTCATCCTCAATGACTCTGGATAACCATTGTTGTATGCGAACTCAAATAATGGAAGATACTCCTCCCATTTATTCTGTTGGGGCATCATATACATGCTCAACATATCCTCCAAGATCTTGTTGACCCTCTTTGTTTGTCCATCTGTCTGCGGATGATAAGCTGTGATGAAGGCCAACTTTGTGCCCAAGCCTACAAATAACTCCTTCCAAAACATAGAAGTGAACTTTTCATCCTTGTCCGACACAATCTCCTTTGGAACACCATGCGGTCTCACTATCTCTCTAATGAACACCTGTGTTATCTCACTAGTTGAATATGCAGTCTTTACTGGAATGAAGTGAGCTACCTTGCTCAACCTGTCAACCACGACCATAATAGAATCATGCTGCATTACTGTCCTCAGAAGACCTATAATGAAATCCATGGAAATTACCTCCCATTTCCATTCCGGAATTTCTATAGGTTGTAGTAAACCCCCTGGATGCTTACATTCCGCCTTAACCTGCTAACAATCTAAACATCTAGCCACAAAATCTGTCACTTTCTTCTTCATATTCGACCAATAGTAGAATGTCTTCACTGCCGTCAACGTCTTTTGATATCCTAAATGACTCGAGTATGGATTGGCGTGAAACTCCCACAAGATAAGCTTCTTGAGCTCACTGCAATTCAACACATAGATCCTGTCTCTAAGCCTCACCAAACCATCTACCGTGAGACGATAGTCTGCATCTCAATCACCTTTACCTATACATGTGCTTTGTTGTAACCTGTGCATGATCTCCATGTATTTTTTATCCCGTTGTCCTGTCTGCAAGATCCTATCCTGTAAATTTGTCCCATAAGAGCTCATATCTATTATATGATTTACTTGCACCTTCCTGCTAAGAGAATCCATAAACTAGTTCTCCTTCCCTTTGATGTATCTAATATCAAAGTTGAACTCACTAAGGGTAGCCAACCATCTAGCTTGCATGGCATTTATATTTGGTTGATCAAACAAATATCTCAACCCATTGTGATTGCTCATCAATGTAAACCTCCTGCCAAGAAGATAGTGCCTCCACATCTTCAATGCATGTATAATCACTGCTATATCAAGATCATGCGTCGGGTAGTTCTTCTCGTGCTCATTCAGTTTCTATGACTCATAGCACACTACATGTCCTTCTTGCATGAGAACTCCACTGAGTCATCTCTTGCAAGCATCTGTACACACTACAAACTCCTTGTCCGGATCCACAATATTTAGCATTGGTGCATGTGTCAACAACTACTTAAGCTACTAAAAGATAGCCTCACACTCCTCTATCCATTCAAACTTCTACCCTTTCCACTACAATGATGTGATAGGATATGAAATGTGTGAGAATTTCATGATGAACCTCCTGTAGTAAGCTGCCAATCCCATAAATGATCTCACCTTATCCACATTCTTAGGAGCTGCCCACTCAATGATAGCCCTTATCTTTTCTGGATCTACTGCTATGTTGTCCTTGGAGACAACATGCCCCAAGTAATGTACCTCAATATGAAATAAGTTGCACTTGCTAAGTTTAGCATACAACTAATGTTCTCTTAGAAATCTCAACACTGTTGCTAAATGCTCGACATGTTCTTACTCATTCTTAGAATATACAAGTATGTCATCAATGAATACAATAACAAACTTTTCTAGATAAGGATGCAACACACTATTCATCAAGCACATGAATGTATCTGGAGCATTAGTTAAACCGAATGGAACAACAACAAACTCATAATTCCCATACCTAGTCCTAAACGTTGTCTTGAAGATATCCTCTTCCTTGATGCGTACCTGTTGGTATCCTGATCTCCAGTCGATCTTAGAGAACACTGGTGCTCCCTTCAACTGGTAGAACAAATCATCAATCCTTGACAATGGGTACATTTTCTTAATTGTTACCTTGTTCAACTGCCTATAGTCAATGCACAATCTAAGAGTACCATATTTCTTCTTCATGAACAATGTTGGTGCACCAAAAGGCGATACACTCGACCTAATGTACCCCCTGTACAACATTTCCTTCAACTACAAATTTAACTCAACCAACTCAGGTGTGCTCATCCTGTAAGGTTATTTTGATGATAGAGTTTCCCGTGGCACCAAATCAATAGAAAACTTTACCTCCCTGTAAGGTGGAAACTCTGTAATGTCCTCATGGAATACATCCTAAAACTGCTGCAAAACTGGGTACCTTCTTAACACATTAGCATCCTCAACCTCCTTACCCTTGTCACTAGAAATGTGTATTGCAAACATTACACAACATTTTCTACAACTATTCTTAACCTGCATAGCAATAACCATCCTCACTGATGTAGGCTTATTCTTTCCCTGCAAAGTCCTCTTTTCCCACTATCATCCACACACTCAATGGCCTTGTTGAAGCAATCCACCTTGGTTCTGTGAAGGTATAGCCAATCCATACCCAAAATCATACTATACAATCCCAATGGAAATGCATTCAAATGTGTTGTTGTAGGCATACCATTTAACTCAAATGCAAAAGCTCTTACCCAATGGTGAACTCGCTTCTTTGTACATGTAGCCAATTGTACCAACCAAGATTCTGCATGAGCTTCCTTTCCAAAACCACACTTATCCACCAAGTCAGGATTAATATAACTATAGTTAGATCTAGGATCAATCAAAATATAAGCAAGTTGATCACAAAGATTACCATCCATCTCAATGATCAATGCCTAATGATCTGCCTACCTGTTGTCCACAGCTGCATGGATCTGAGGAATGCTATGACCAACATCACCAACTGTATGCGCCTCCTGTTGTAGCATTTTTTGGTTTTGGTAAGATAGAATCAATTGGTCAAAAATGAAAATATATTTCAAAAAATGTTAAGCTAGGATATGGACAAAAAGAATACTAAATAAAAATATGTTAGGAAATATTTTGATAAATATGTCCATATCAAATAAAATTTTAGAATAGATGCCCTAAAAAATGAAGGCAAAAATAAAATGTTAGGTTAGAAAGAAAATAAAAAAGACAATAAACTCTGATACTATTGCAAATCTAAATGCAACTACTTTAGTCTAGATTACTTCTACAAATAAAAGTTGTGTGCAGTTTGTTTAAAATTCCACACTAGTTTATACAATCCAGTTATACAGTTTAATCATGATTGGATTTGTATTAATTTTTTGTTAAAATTGGCTCAACAGTTTAAATTGATCCAATGGAGGAAATAAGGGATATAGATAGGTTAGGCATAAACAAGAAACGTTGAGTTGCTAGCTTAAATGCACTCTCCAAAATAAGTGAAAATGTTAGGAGTAAAAGGGGTAGGTAGACATGTGAAATGTAATTGGAGCATAAAATGTTTTTATCCTAATATGTAACTTTGGAAAAACATACATTCGATGATGGGTTTTAATTAACCTAAAGTTTTAAAAGTTGCAATGTTATTTCATAAATATTTCCATTCATCCATGTATTCGCCATAACCCGCAGCTGTCACATCCTCCCTCAAAGTCATGACCCCACCATCACTTTCGCTTATGTGTTAAATACCCCCCACCTCACCTTTCATCCCGCATGAGCACCCAGGATCTGATGGCCCATGTCCCTCCTTGGCCCTCATTCACCATCCGAACTTTATCGACAGGGGGGTCTGAAATGGGCAATTTCTAATATCGTCGACATAAACAACCTTTTCCACTTTTTAGTGTTTCAGGACTTAAAATCGTGAAACTACTTACCACCTCACCTTACCCTCGAACATGGTATATCAAGTGACCACTTACCATCGCTCCACGTCACGCTCCAGCTCATGCCTATTGTCCAATCAACTGCTGCCTATTCATTATCCATTCAATTCCGCTCCCGCGAATTTATGATTCAAAGACCCATTAATTAATCTCGTTGGGTTATTAGTGAAAAATTCAAACGTTCATTGCCACCCCGGCTTCATTTTTCTTTTCATTTATAAACCCTGTTAATTCATGAGAATGGTTACACAGCCCATTTCTGCAACTAAACTGATCATTGAAGGTTTCTTGCCTACAGCTCAACCACTGTCCGACATTAAGTAATTATTTGTCCTGTTCGGGAAGCCGACATCCAGGTCCACTTACCTCTTTTGTCAGTTATCTATTTTTACTGTAATCACTCTCTTTCAGACCAATTTCTGTCATTTTCAATCTGCAATTTGTTTGACAAAATGCCTCCCAAGGGAAAAGAACTTGCAGAAGTCTGAATCCTCTTATTCATCCACATGTCGACTTCCATCATACCCCATTAGTCGAGAGAGATTGTAAAATCATTGAGACTTCTTCTCAATTTGATTTATATGAAATCTATTGCTAGATGGAAGATCAGCTAATTGACCAGACAAATGAAATAGGACTTTTGGATTCCCAATTGCCTCACTACATTTTCCCTCAGATACATAGAGCACCTGAATTTGTAAGAAAATGCCATGAATCTTATGATCCCAACCAAAGAGCGATTATTTCACCCACTTTAGAAATCCTCTGTTCAATTAATTCTGATTCCATTGAAAAAATGTTGCAGGCCCCTTCTACTACACCAACTCATCCTTTTTCCCATGAGAACCTGATAGAAGCCTATCAAAAACTAGACTTTACTAAAAGATCCCAAACCCTTGAACTTTTTCTAGTTGTTGATAGCCCTCTGCCCAAAAGAAACCCTCCTTATGATTCATCCATCTTCCTTGATAGAACCAAGCAAATCACCTCTATTTTGTCCTATTTTCTTGGTTACAACTCTAATCAAAATGTTAATGAAGCCATCCTTGGTTTCTTGTCCATCTTTTCTGTTGATTCTAAACCCACTGTTATTTATGATTTCAGTCAGTTCCTAGCTGAAGCAATACATGAGCAATTTGTCAAGTTTAATACTAAAGAAGTATTCAAGTATGCTTTAGTACTTGTATATCTTTTTATATATTTTCAGGGAGACAAATTCCCATTTTCTTTACAGAAACTAGATGAGGAAGGAAAGCAACAATCAGTGATATTCTGGACTTCAATGGGAATGAAGGAGAAGGAAGAGTTTACATATAAACAGTTCATAGAACTATTTATTCATCCAGCTATCAATCTTATGAGTAGCACTCTAGTACCAAGGATCAATGAGGAGATTGTCAAAGTATTACAGTTGGTTGATCAAGCTGCAACAGGGGATTGGTATTGCTACCAAAACTATACAGAGATCAGGGTTTATGGTTGTGAGCTTCCACCCTACAAACTGCCCAAGTACCTACCTATCAGAATCTTTGCACTGGAATATATAAGGCAGAGGTTAAATGCAAATGAAGTGCACTTTGTGGCTACAAAGAAGAAATCGCAATTCAAGCTGAAAGCCCAAGTTGGTCCATTCATCTGTAACACCAGGCTGTAGGAGAGGAAGTAGACAAATTACTAAAGGAGATGAAGTTTGGTCTCATCTTCACTTGGTCTTATGACCCAATGGGAGTCGTTTCCAAGCTCAGGGTGGAGAACAAATTTACAACATATCATCACATAGCTAGGCTTGAGATAGAACAATATAAAAATCAGTTGGAATGGGAAGAAAACACCCTCCAAGAGGCTGAAGAGCATGAAGTTTCTACATCAAATGTGCAAAATCCACTTGCACAAGAAAATACAGCCAAGAGAGGAAGGGAAGAACAGTCATCCCCTACTACTGAAGCATCAGGCCAGGATTTTAGGGTTGTGCACAGAAAAAGAGACCTAGAATCTATGTGATTGTAGGCGCAACACATGAGTATATGAAAACCACATTTGATGGACTTGGAAAGACTATGCTCCATACACAGTGGTTTGCACAGTCTACACAGTCCCCAACTCATTCCACTACTTCTCAGGAACAGCAAGTAACGAATACCAGTGGAAGCACTCATAAGGATAAGGAGGAAGACATCTTTAATGTTTTCAGTGAGATCAAAAAGAAGAATGAAGAGTTGAAGTTGAACACCTACACATAGTTCTGGAAACATTCCTCTAGTTCTCATGCCAGACTTCTTTCATTCTTTGAATCTGAGAAGGGTAAAATGAAATTGGCTTATCTGCAAGCTCAGGTTCCACAGTGTAGGACTGCTGCTCAATATCAAAAGAAGACCTATTTTGAGTTCAATGTGAAGGATGTCCATCCAATTGATAAAATTGAGATGCACAAACAAACTAGGCAAATGATTGCTTCCACCTTGACAAACACTGCCATGAGTTTGTCAAAAATGCAGGTTACCTTGGCCAACACTCAGTCACAGTTTAAGTTGGAGAAAGTATCCTCATTAGAAAAGGATAACAAGATTCAATCCTTGGAGAATATAGTGCTGAAGATGGGATATGTTCCCTCAAACACAAACGTTACAGAAGAGCTTATTAAGAAAAAGAATGTTGAAGTTGCAGCATTAAAGAAGCAGCTGAAATTGTCAGCTTCTAAGGACCTAATGGCCAAAGAGATTGAGGAGATCGAAACTCAAAAGTCTGACATGATGAAGCTCATCATAGAACAAAATCTGCAGATAAAACAAATGGAGGAGCAGATGGAAAAATTGGTCAAGGAGAAAGAGGAAGTTGTCAAAAAGGCTCAAATTCAAACTCCAATTGATATAGTACCCCTTGCATTAATCCCTGTAACCAAGATTCCCACTTTAGCCACAAAGTAAACTACAGTTGTAGCAGAAGGAGCTGAATAGCTTACTGAAGCTGTTCAGAACCTGTCTATCCAGACAAGGGAAATCAAGAAGCTGAAGGATGAACTTAAGGAATTATAGCTTATGAAGTTAGTAGCAGATAATTCACATGCAGCTGAGTTGAACAGAGTCAAAGGTCAGATTGAAGTACTACAAAGGGAACTCAAGGAATCTTTCATTGGAAACAAATTGGGTTTAGCAAAGGAAATTTTGTGGGAAGAAATTATAGAATCAATCAAGGATATTTGGCCCTATATCAAGATAGTGTTTGATCAGAAGGATCTCTTGGAGAAAGCTTAGGAAGCAGTTGAAACTATTACTAAGTAGCTTGAGGACATGCCAGAAATTGCCTCTGATATAATCAAGTTCCTAAATTCCAAAGACAGTTATGAGCTTGAGGAATTAGGCATAAGTGACAGAACAACAACTATATTGGAGATAAAGAAGATCATCACCAAGAAAAACTTCATCCTTCGGCTGCAGGAAAAGTGCAGCAATGCCAATATCATAGTTTAGTAGTTTTTCAGCATGATAGAACCCTTGACTAGTAAGGGTTTACCCTCCATGCTTGTGATTAATGACAAATTGATGCCAATTGAGGATTATGTTCAAAAGCTGATAAAGGTGGGCAAACATGCAGCTTTAGTCTCAAACATAAGAGGTTCAGCAACACCAGTAAATACACTCAGGGATACTTTCTTTATTTTGAATGAAATCGGACACATATTTTTAGTAAAACCCACTTTTGCTAAATATACAGAGATGGATAAAATCTATAAAAGAGTAATTAAGATATCTATCCCAGAAAATAAACGTTGGGAAGAGTTGACAGATTTACTTAATTGAAGGGTGATCTAACAGCATTTAGTTTTTGGAGGAACAGTCAGCTAGCTTCAATAGTTTTCATTTTTTCCAATGACAATCATCAACACCTCAGCACCAAAATAGTGCCAGATCAACTAGCAGTTTTTATTTTTGATTTTGTAATAATCTATTTTTGTAAAAATAGTATAGAATATTGTCTCAGTTCTATTGTTGTATAAATAACTCTCTTTACGAGTTATCAAGGGTTGCACCCTTGAAGAAGCATTTTTAAGCCTCAAATGTACTTGACTTTTCTGGATCAATAATATAAAAGCAAAGGATTCTAAATTCTGATTTACACAGTTTTGTGTTTCCTATTGGTTTTTCTAGAATTATTTATTATGTTTTGCTTCATATTCTTATGTCTTATAGAGATAACTAGGTAGGAATAATTGGGTTTCAATATATTCCTATAAGCTTCTGAAGTGATAATATGTAAAGAGAATGAATTAATGAACTTTTTGTTTAATTAATTCCCTCTAAATCAATAAATCATCAGCATCTTTTGTAAGCTTAAGCATATTTTGTTAAACCTTCTGAACATAGTTTAGAGGTTTTCATACTTATGATTATTTAATTTTCAATCTGAAGACTGTGATAATCATATCATTTCTCTATTTCTGCTCACCACCATATTACAAGCTAAAATCATTGTGTGGATTTTAATAGCAGCCCTCTGTTTAGATATTAATATTATTCAAAAGGTTAAGCCTCACTGTTTTAAATATGTCTCCTACATTGGTCCTCGAAATTAAAACAAAACCCCCAAAACAATTATCTTAGATGCCCTGGCATGATAGCTGACCATTATCATCTCAGTGATACAACACCTCATGAGCACTATAGATCTAGGGTCTACTGCCACTCTGATACTATGGAAATTCCCTCTTACGATGATCCTTGCCACATATCCAACATTGTAATGGTTCCCTACCACCGCCTCTAGCTTGCTTCTCTCCACATCCTTTCTCAGTTGTATTGAACCTCTTATAAGGAACTACAATTTCTTTCTCACTTGCATCTTGAGGTATTTCTCTCTTTGGTGGCCATTTTCCTTTACCTTTCTCATTTCTTTTCAAGTCATGCTTAGGCTCAACTTTGCACTTCGACTGCTCATAATAATGCTTCAACTTTCAGATGACCTCCTCGAATGATCTAGGCTCATCAAACTCAATCTGGTCTCTGTATGTAACTAGAAATTCATTGATGAATCTTTGATTCTTGGTCTTCTCCTCCTTGAGGTACACATATCTCAACAGCTCCAAGAACTTGCTAGTGTTATCCCCCACAATGTCCCAGGATGATGAGGAAAGTGATGGAGGTAACCACAGACCAAGCTTTCATTTTGGTAGCTAGCCCTACCAAACCAGAGAGGGCTCTCTCTATGGAATCATAGCCAAGAGATGACTGGAATGTAAAGGATTTTAGGCTAGATATGCTAAGCTCAGGGTTTGATTTGATTTTGATTGTTTGTTGGATGGTGGATTAGGTCTAGGGAGCTAGGTCTAGGCTTTGAGAATCAGATTTGCAGAGATGTAATGGACAAGGTAGGCACACACTTTAGAAGTTTAGGGTTGTCATTTTGTATATGGGAGATATGTAGGGTTTCTAAATGAGCACGAGTCTCATGAATTTGTTTATATCAGAAGAGAAATGAACAATAATGTGAAAGCTTCTCCAAAACAGAGCATTACATGAATGAATTTTTTTTATTACCTTAGGAAACAAGCATATGAAACATGGAAATGAAAATGAAAGATACAATACTTTCATCATTGAAGGAAAAACATTGATAAACACATACCACAAGAATCCCACTATAATAGTTGCAAACTCTATCTATTAGTTCTTTCCAAACTCTCAATTACACTAGAATTCAAGGCTTATTTCCACTAAATCCAACCCTTGAAAATTATTACAAAAGGCCTGATATAGGATCTAAAGTAAAAATCCTCCCTAGCAGGTCGAATTTCTAGCAAAGAAAGTCAAATACATGCACCTATTTGATCATTGATACGTACTAGGGAGGTTACTCAACCATTTCCTCTTTTATCTAACTATCACAAGATATTTATCCAAAGCATTAAATGGAGGATAAGACACCTATTTACCCATATAGTAACCCATTTACATTTTACCATTCACATTCATCCACTTTCACCTTTTGACTTTTAAAAAAGTCAAACTAGAAACTCTGAAAAATTACACAATAAATTTTTTAATTAAAAAATATCAGAAAATTGCAGAAGCGTAGTGCCAAGTTTGAGGCCATTTTTAGGTGCCTTCCTGAAGTCAAAATTGAAATCTAAAATAATGGTAAAATATCCTTGTCTATCTGGTTTCCAGAAATGACCCATGGGAAGGCCTCCAAAAACTCATTCTCCCAAGGTGTCTCCAAAAGGGTCGCGCCAGAAACAGAAGGGTCGCACCAACCAGCAAAAGGGTCACGCCTGTTTGAGGGAATTTTAGGTGCCTTCCTGAAGTAAAAATTGTAGTCTAAAAGAACGTTAAACTAGCCTTGTCTGTCTAGTTTTCAGAACATCTTGAAATTTTTAAAATGACCAATGGGAACGCCTCCAAAAACTCATTCTCCCAAGGTATCTCCAGAAGGGTCACGCCAGAACTAGAAGGGTCACACTGCTCTATAGAAAGGTCACATTTCTCCTAAAAGGTTCACACTTCTCCATGGAAAGGTCGTGCTTCTCCTCAGAAGGGTCACACATCTCCTCAAAAGGGTCGCAATTCTCCCAAAATGCAACAAAACCCTCGATTTTCACAAATTTTTCTCCTGCGTGATGATGACAGAGCGATGCTTGAACTTTTGAGAGTGCAAATGAGTTCAAAATAACTCATCTTACCCTTTTAAACTTGAATTTGGAACCTTGACACTTTATGACCTTTGAAATTTGAAACTTGGTAACTTTATTGGCTTTCTTGAGACATTGGATCTTTTTATGAACTCTGAATTGTAGCCTTTGGAACTTTGAACTTTGAAGTATTTATTACATATAAAAACATAAAATTACATTTGATATCAAAATTTATTAAAAAGACTTGCTTATTACCACTCCTCCTTTGTTGGATTTTATGCATGAAATGAGAGCTTTAGTGACCTTGAAACCCTAATGACCTAATGGATACACTGAACTGAATGAAATCATGATGGTGATGAATGACATGATGATGATAGTCTCTTAATGATGATACACTTAGCTGAGTGATGAAAGTGACCAAAACATGGCCATTTTTAAAGGAGTAATTAACAACTTAGACACACTAACCAGTGACCAAAGTTTTTGAATGGAAGACCTTGTGAAATGACAAAAACTTGACCTTAAACCCTAATGGACATTCTGAAATAGAACATTTGATCATGGATGGAAGGAAAAACTGACTGGCACTAAAATTGGCTCCAGTTGGGGATGGCAACTCCTTAGAGGTGTCGAGAACATCGTAGACTAAGTAGCCTTATTCATGGGCATGGAGTCAAAATGAAAAGACTAAACTCAAATTGAAAACTGACTGACTAACTGAACTGACTTAACTCTAAAAATTGACCACTGAGATATACTACTAAAAAAAAATGCTGAGAAATGAGATTTTTCATTACACCTACTCTAATTGATCTATACATCACCTGATCAAGTGAAATGGAACAGCGAATGGAACCATGTAAGCATTTTATCTATTAATTGAATTCTCTGCAAGTGCTTGCTCATGAGCAAGAAGGGAAAACTGCTGAAAGGAAACTCCCATGAAAATATGTAAACATATTGAATCTTAATGAAATTGCAAAGCATGAGCCCACCATATGACCTAAAGAACGCTGCAAAAGGATCTTCATAGGAATACATATTGATTTCTAGCCCATCTAATACATTACTGCTCTGTTCTAGGTAGTCTTCATATTGTGATTTAAAATTTTCCCAACATCCGTGCTTTCTTGAAGTTTCAACTTAAAACAATCATGATAAGGCTGCAAAATTTCCAGTGACCTTTGTGATAAATGTGATGAGACTACTGATGGACAAGACAACAATGTTGTTTGTTGAGCTAAATATCCCTTACCCCTGTTTTCAAGCTCATAAACAACCAAAGGAGTACCACTCTGACTATTGGATCACTGCAAATATGAGGAATTTGTTGTAACCTGTTGTGGATCGCTTCTGATGAAATTGCATTATCTTGTATAAACTCTTCATGTTCCACACTTTCAGTTGTATTTTCAAACTGAATGTTGCTTGGTAACGGTGATTGTGGATTGAAAAAAGGTTCTATATTACAAACAACACTCTCAACAACTTCAGGAGAAGGTTTCCGATTGCTTTCAACTTTCTTGTTCGCTTCCTTGGTAACCTTATAGTTTGCTCTTATTATTTTGAAAGAAGAGAAACACAAAGGTAAGGATCCTTGGTCAATAATTTCATGGTCTTCTTCCTGCTCAACATCAAAACTGAAAGAATGCTTAATTAAAACCTCCTCACCCTTGTTTTCAATTTCACAAACAATCAAAGGAGGACCACTAGGGCTGCAAAACCCATCCAAATAATTAGATATCAAATCATTCAAAATCAAAGAAGGTTGTTGCCATTTTAAACTAGCTTTAGATTACTTCTCTTCTTTGGTGAGATTATGATCTTCCTTTATTAATTCAAATGCAGCATAACATAAAGGTAAAGAGTTACTATCATCCATTTCATCACTCTCTTTGTTTTCACTGACCAAGCTGTAAAACTACTTGCCTAATTTAAAGTTTTCATCAAACTCCTCCTCTCTGTCATAAACCACATGTGCAAGTTGACTGTCTTCCTTAAAGTGTTGAAAACATGTTGTTGGTTGCTCATTGAAATCATCATCATATTCATCGTACTTAGGCAAATCAAGTTCAAGAGAAACATCATCAAACATGAACATTGATAAAGAAGATTGTTTTCCTTCATGTTGATCTATAAATCCAGTTTCAGGACTGTCCTCAAGCAAATACATAAAACAATCATTTTCTAATCTATGATAACTGAGATTAGCAGCAAAATGGTTAGGGTTAGCAACCTCTTCTTCTTCTGCAATAAGTGGGACATGGTGTTTTTGAACAGCAAGTTTATCTCTCATGATGATATTTTGCATCATTTCCTCCATTGTTCTTACCAAAATGTTGAGCTTCACTTCCAAATATGTCAGGTGTTCCTTCTCTATGTTCTCCCTCGCTTCTTCTTTCAAATTTGACCTTTTGACTAGCAGATTAGATTCCACAACTATTTCACTATCCTACATTTCTTCAAGTGTGGTAGTGTTCCTTTCTCTCAATTGAAATTCCATTTCTGGATCAAAGGAATCCAGGTAGTGTAAAAGAGCTAAACCGGGAGGCGGTTTTATATCAGCAGGCATTGAATGGTATACTTGATTGAATCTGGCTTAAAAGTGTTGCACTTTTTCTCCTGGATATCTTTCCAAATGATTATAATCATCTGAAATTAGAAAAGGATTTCTCTTGATCATCCTTCTATCAAGGAAGACTTTCACAAACTGATGGAAATCGAAAATGCTTGCAGCTGGCAAGTTTTTGAACCATTTCTTGACTTCGCCTTGCAAATAAAAAGCAAAAATCCTGATTCTAACATCATCTTATTCAACCTCAAAAAGGTCGAGAAATTTTTCAAAACTCTGAATGTGTTTTTTAGCAGTGATGTTACCATATTCTCCATCAAACCTAGGAAGATATTTGTAGTAATTTTCAGGGAAATCATGGAGTACAGGAGGTAAGATGAGTGGTTTGTATCTATCTGTAATTTTACAAGGTATAGGAGTATGTATAGAAGCTATATGATTAGTCTTGATCTCTTGAGGCTCATCAAGTTGAATATGGTCATCATAAGATTCAGAAGAATGGTCTTGATCAAGATCAAAGGCATACAAAGAGTTTGTATTCACAACCTTCAAAGAAAAAGAATAAAATGCGGGTCTGGGATATTTTCTCAAACACAGTATACTCTAGAAAACCTTCTTGACATTCTCAGGAAAAGAAAAGAAATAATTTACAACCAAGAACATGAAGTCTTGGATGAAAGTCCAATTTGAATACCTTGTCTTCCCATATTTTCCTTTCATTTTTCTACTGGTAAGGTTCATCCTCCAGTGGAGTCTTTGAATTAAATTTGAAACTGATTTGGAGTCGCCAAGTGAATGATTTCATCCTTCATATGTTTCTAACTGTTGTCCATCATCAACAATCAGATCTGATCCTTGTCGTTCCTTCCTAGGGAAGATATGATACTTTGTTGCCCAGAAACAGCGCCAAAATGTTATCCCCCACAATGTCCCAGGCTGATGAGGATATTGACGGAGTTAACCACAAACCAAGCTTTCAGTTTGGTAGCTAGCCCTACCAAACCAGAGAGGGCTCTCTCTATGGAATCATAGCCAAGATATGACTAGAATGTAAAGAATATTAGGCTATATATGCTAGGCTCGGGGTTTGATTTTATTTTGATTGTTTGTTGGATGGTGGCTTAGGTCTAGGGAGCTAGGTCTAGGCTTTGAGAATCAGATTTGCAAAGATGTAATGGGGCAAGATAGGCACACACTTTAGCACTTTAGGGTTTTCATTGTGTATATGGGAGATAGGTAGGGTTTCTAAACGAGCATGAGTCTCATGAATTCATTTATACCATAAGAGAAATGAACAATAATGTGAAAGCTTCTCCAAAACAGAGCATTATATGAATGAATTATGTTTATTATATCAAGAAGCAAGCACATGAAACATGGCAATGGAAATGAAAGATACAATAATTTCAAACTTATGATCACAGAAGTAAAAACACTGCTAAAACACATACCACAGGAATCCCACTATAATAACTGCAAACTATGTCTATTAGTTCTTGCTAAATTCTCAATTACACTAGCATTCAAGGCTTAATTCCACTGCATCCAACCCTTGAAAATGATTACGAAAGGCCTCATATAGGCTCTGAAGTTGAAATCCTCCCTAGGAGGACAAATTTCCAACAAAGAAAGTCAAATACATGCACCAATTTGATCACTGCTACATACTTGGGAGGTTACTCAACCATTTCCTCTTTTATCTAACTATCACAAGATATTTATCCAAAGCATTAAATGGAGGATAAGACATCTATTTACCCATATAGTAACCCATTTAAATTTTAGTTGACCATTCACATTCATCCACTTTCACCTTTTGACTTTTACAAAAGTCAAACTAGAAACTCTGAAAAATTACACAGTGAAAATTTTAATTAAAATCTCAGAAAATTGTAGAAGTGTAGCGCCAAGTTTTAGGCCATTTTTAGGTGCCTTAATGAAGTCAAAATTGAAATATAAAAGAATAGTAAACTAGATTTGTCTATATAATTTCCAAAACATCTTGAATTTTTGAAAATGACCCATGGGAAGGCCTCCAAAACCTCATTCTCCCAAGGTGTCTCCAGAAGATTTGAACCAGAACCAGAAGGGTCACGCTAGCCAGCAAAAGGGTCGCGCATGTTTGAGGCCATTTTTCGGTGCCTTCCTGAAGTAAAAATTGAAATCTAAAAGAATGGTAAACTAGAATTTTCTATCTATTTTCCATAACATCTTGAATTTTTGCAAGTGACCCATGGGAAGGCCTCCAAAACCTCATTCTCCCAAGGTATCTTTAGAAGGGTCGTGCCAGAACCAAAATGGTCACACTGCTCTACAAAAAGGTCCCATATCTCCTAAAAGGGTCGTATCTATCCACAGAAAGGTTGTGCTTCTCCTCAGAAGGGTCGCACATCTCCTTAGAAGGGTTGCACTTCTCCCAAAATGCAACAAAACCCTCAATTTTCACAAATTTTTCTCCTGCACGATGATGACTAAGAGATGCTTGAACTTTTAAGAGTGAAAATGAGGTAAAAACAACTCATCTTACCCTTTTAACTTGAATTTGGAACCTTGACACTTTATGACCTTTAGAATTTGAAACTTGGTAACTTTATTGGCTTCCTTGAGACATTGGATCTTTTTTGAACTCTGAACTGCAGCCTTTGGAACTTGGAACTTTGAAGTACTTATTACATATAAAAACATAAAATTACATTTGATATCAAAACTTATTGAAGAAACTTGGTTATTACCACTCCTCCTTTGCCGAATTTTATGCATGAAATGAGAGCTTTAGTGACCTTGAAACCCTAATGACCTAATGGAGACACTGAATTGGATGAAATCATGATGGTGATGAATGACATGATGATGATAGTCTCTTAATGAAGATACACTTAGCTAAGTGATGAAAGTGATCTAAACATGGCAATTTGTAAAGGAGTAATTGACAACCTAGACACACTAACCAGTGACCAAAGTTTTTGAATGGAAGACCTATTGAAATGACAAAAACTTGAACTTAAACCCTAATGGACATTCTAAAAGAGAACATTTGATCACTGGTGGAAGGAAAAGTTAACTGACACTAACAGCTAGTATACCCATCATCTATCATAGAACCCATCCACAACTCATAAAACTCCTTAGCTCTGTCATCATAGTACCTCTCCAACAAGTATTTCTTCTTGAAGAGCCTTTAAAATGCATGCCAAGTCAAATATTCCTCATGTATACCTTTAACATTCTTCACGTCTTCCCACCAAATATTTTCTTTACCTTTGAGACTGAAAGTGGTTATCTTTGCTTTCATGTTTTCTAAATAATCATGCAATTGGAAGAATTTCTTCATACCAAGCAACCATGCCTCTGTATCTTGTGATTTCTTCATTTCTCCATCAAAGGTAGGTGGATTTTCCTTCTTAAACTCATTTAGAAAGTATCCCTTATCACTCCTCCTGTAAGGATGATAACGATGACGATCATGATGCCTATCAAAACTAGAACTAGAATAGTACCTGTGTCTATCACCTCTCCTATCCGGAGTGTCCAACAACCTGTCATCTCTAATCGTGTCAGATCTATCTGACCTGTGTCTACTAGGAGACTTACTGCCATATGCCCCATTAGTTCTATCCTCATGTCCATTGCTGATTTGAAGTGGTCCTTGTCAGTGCAAATCTGACAAACTCTGAAGTAGTATCGCATTCACCTCTGCTTGTTTCTCTTGTGCCTGCATGATTTTGTCATTGTCTGCTTTATAACTCCTTATTTCTTCCTTCAAGCTTCTCAATGTGTGTGCCAAATCATAAGAGTGCCGCACACCACACTACCCATCTGATGCATAGGGAGATTCTATGTAGTCTACCACCTTGCTATCCATCTGATCTCTTCCCTGCAAGGCATACCATGTCATCTAAGACAAATCACAATAAACCCATGTACTTTATCATAGTTCGGGGAGGATACATTGTCTGCAAGATCATCAAATCAGCGTGATACATGTATAACATAAACATAACAACATATATACATATATCAAATAAATGTATCAACGCATAAACATCATTCTAGCTAGGGTCTAGTCATCAATGCAAGGCCATATCAACAATGCACGCTACAACCTCATGCATGGAAACAACCATTACTCCATTGCACGCATTTCGACATGCAACTATCAACATGCATAAGCAAGGCCTAATCAATTTCAAATACGTATGAATGCATGTAGTCGAGGATAAGTGATCAATTCTTGTAACCAACCTACAAGATTGATACAGTAATCAAAACATTCAAGAATGAACCTGATATACAAGGATGTAGTCAAGCGAAATATAATCAACATGTAAGCGACATATAACCATATGCAACCAGACATATACTTTCGATGATGCATCCCAAAAAATCACATCAAATTCCTAATGACAACCTTAATACCATCATGATCAACATGATGCAATGCAACAAGCACATGGAATGAAAGTGTAAGAGACACACATGCAATGAACATACATGCATGACCAACACTTTCACCCAAGGGGAGTGCAACCATGCTCTAATACCAATCTGTAACACCCCCTCCTCCCAGGTCCACCCAAGCAACCGACCAGTCGGGGTAAACATGTGACGATAGAGGCTACTATAAGGGATTCAACTTCCTTGGTGACCTTAAGGAAATGGAACCGACGAAACATATCAAACAAACCCATCCACATCAGCAACAACACCCTTAGGAGACATGTCAGCCACTTAGACATCCTGTCCCTGAGTCTTATTGATGATTTAAGCCTTTTAACCCCTGGTTTCTCTCATGCTATAGGCAAGACAATGACCAAAAGCCAAATTCTCTCTCACAAGTCTATGTGCTAGCATGCCTAGACTTTTTTTAGCATACCTATGCCAGCGTCCCCGAGATTTGAGCCACATTTCTAGCCCAGAATCCTGACCTCTGCCCAAAACTTGTTATAATATTCAGAATCCATCAAAGACATGATGACAATATAAACAAATAAAAAACAAACCTCAGGACTAGGCCTGAGCATCCCCAACCGAGATTGACATTCTGTCAAACACTTGGCATCAATGCAACCTACAGGTCTAGGATACGAGATAGAGCATAAATGACTAAAAGAACTTATGAAACATAACCAGAAGGATCACCTACTTCTCCATTGAACTATTATATCATCAATTAGGTCTTGTATCCATCCATTTAACAATTACAGGTAAATAAATGAAATAACCATGACATGAACCAGTCATGTAACCATGCTTACAACCAGCATAAAACCATATAAATATCAGAGATATGACAACCATTAAATACACATATAAATCAATGCAAAAGTAAGAGAACTTATATTTTATTAATCATAGGCAAATCCTACCAAGTTTGGGACTTCCATGTACCACCCGACCACAGACATGGCTAAACCAAATCTCTCTTTCAACCAGTCACCCCCGTGCCATATTCCAAGCATGATGTTGGATCTCATAGAACAACCAATCCATGAACAAACAAGGGAATCCAGAGGTTAAACCACCTTCAACCTCATCAAACCATGATCAAACCAAAGTCGGTGCTCCGATCACAACCGAACGGTGCTTAGAATGCCATCTGGAATCCATCACTATCCTTGAGGAATTTTCCGTCTCCTTGTCTCTCGGGCTTTACCACAATCCAATCTCGGATCACTAGGCCCTAAACCGAGACCAGTATCTTAGGATTTATATTAATCATAGGCAAATCCTACCAGGTTTGGGATTTCTACGTACCACCCGACCATAGACATGGTTGAACCAAAACTCTCTTTCAACCAGTCACCCTTGTGCCATATTCCAAGCATGAATGTGGGATCTAATGAAACAACCAATCCATGATAACCAAGGGAATCAAGAGGTTAAACCACCTCCAACCTCATAAAACCATGATCACACCAAATCCAATGCTCCAATCACAACCGAACCAAACTTGGAATGCCATCTGAAATCCATCACTATCCTTCAGGAATTTTTCGTCTCCTTGTCTCTCAGGCTTTACCACAATCTAATCTTGGATCACTAGGCCCTAAAACGAAATCAGTCTCTCAAGATTTACCATAATCCAAACCCGGATCACTAGGCCCTAAACCAAGACTTTTCCCACAGTCTTTACCATGTATCCCACCAAAACTGGTCAAGGGATTCCTAGGCCTTTGGGAATGAAACTTGAGACCACTTCCGCCCCAGATTTTGAAATCCATCCAGAAAACCAAAGCTCAAAACTGAGATAAACATCCCAACATACCATGGAATTTGGAAAAAGGCAAGGCTAGGCTAAAAACCATTGTCATAACCTGACAAAACCATGCCACCGACAACAAGAGAACCATACACCATCATGCAAGTCCATGCAGCTCCAAACCAGCTAGGAAATCACACATGTAAAAGGTTACCTGCAAGTATTCCTACTGAAGCTGCTTGATCCTTCTTTCCTTTCCTTGATCCTTACTTTCATTCCTTTCCCTTTCTTTCTTTTCCTTCCTTTCTCCAAAACTAGAGTGCTCCAAGAAAACTCTAAGTCACCAAGAGTGAGAGAGAGAGAGAATAATAAGAGAACTCCAAACTTGAACTGACAAAAGGTTACCAGCTGATCCTCATAAACCTTTTTATTAATGAGGGCTCTATTTTATTCCTTTTTCTGAATCAATTTCCTCCTCACATGCAACATGTGACCTTTCACTTTAATTTTTTCCTAATTTCCTTTATTTTCATAAATAAATATGCCAAAAATGCCTTTTTTCCTTTTAATGTCTTTGCCTTAGCCTTGGCCAATTTTCCTTAGCCAAAACGCACATCCAATGATGCCCACTAGGATATATTTTCCCAACATTCATCTTGGAATAAGTGTCCCTTAACCGTGGTCTTATTTTGCCTTTATTAAATTTTATTACATGAAATTTTCACCAAGGTTGTTACAACAAAATCTTATCCCGGAGAGCCTGGATCTCGTAATTTCAATTTAAATAAAGTTGGGACTAGAAGGTCGAGACCATCAAGTGACAGTGATGGAACCCCTTTCTTGTTACCTGGATCCATTAGCAAGAAGGATTAGCTTAGAAGAAGTTTAGTCTGGAAGCCCGGGAAAACTCGGAATCCTAAAAGCCCATAATAATTTTTAAATTTCCTTACCAAAGCGTCAGGCACCGGGATTGTTAGTTGATGGAACATCTAGTGACAAGATTTTTTCCCATTTCCTGGGCAGTCAAGTGGAAGTCGGAAGGTCATAAACACCGAAAGACCAGAATCCCGTAAGGGATTTTAATTACATTTTTATAGAGTTCCATGGTAGCGGGATCGTAGGATTTGTACTAAGCAGAAACAACACTCAGAGGTTGTTTTGTGCCAATTTCCTTTGTAATGCCTCCATTGTATTACAACTTCTTGTTGCATATTTTAATTGGCCTTTAAATCTCGTTGGGTTGAAGGAAATGCCAAAGTGAACAATCCAACTCCTAGGGGCCTATTTTTAAGCAAATATTAGGAATATTTGCATCAAGTGGTATCAGAGCAGACCCTACGACTGCTTCAGGAACATGAGAGGAAATCATGTTGCCCAGAGTGGAGATAGGCATTGGATGAGGTGCAATAGGACAAGGAAAAAGATGTGTTTCTAATAGATAAGTGTTGAGAGCGATGCAACGGTTGGAGGAGAGAATGGAAACAATGGATATTGGTTGACACAAAGAACCAGAAGTTGGAGATGAGAGCGTCCCTAAGGAAGAAACTGTCAAAGAAGAAGTAGCAGAAGAACTAGCAGAGGCTAAGGTTCTAAGGGAAGTTTTGGGTTCTGTCATGAAACCAAAACCAAATCTATCTTCCTATACAGGCAGTATGAATCCGAAGGAGTTGATTGACTGGATCACAGATATGGACAAGTTCTTTGAATATGAGGAAATGGATGAAGAGAAGAAGGTCAAGTTTGCAGTGACAAGATTGAAAGGACATGAAACTCTCTAGTGGGATGGTGTGCAGACAAAGAGAGGAAGAAAGAATAAGCAAACAGTCAAGATTTGGGATAAGATGGTAGAAAAACTTAGAGGTAAGTTTCTACCCAAATATTACATGTTTAATTTGTTTAAAAGTAAGAAGAACCTTAGACAAAGAGGCATCAGAGTTAGGGAATACATAGAAGAGTTTTATAAAGTGAACTTTAGATTTAGATATGTGGAAGAGTCTGCAAAGAAGACTACAAGGTACATCAATGGGCTCAAATTGGACATCCAAGATGAGATAAGTGTAATGTCATCAAGGAAAGTAGAGGAAGCCTACCAATTGGCTTTGAAAGTAGAGGAGAAGCTTGCAAGGAAATAAGCAGGCAAAGGAAAAGGTGCTACCAAACACAGAGGACAATAGCAAAGTAGAGGAAGATCTACTGCACCAAAAGATGGAGCTAGTAGTTCTAGTCCACAACGACAATAAGAGGGAGAGTTCAAAGGTCGAAGATCCTTTTCCAGAGGATGAGGAAGAGGTAGGAGAGAGGTTCATTGCTACAGGTGTGACAAGCTTGGACACATGGCTTATGAATGTCCAGATAATAGAGAACCAAACTAGAGGAATTTTGTTGTAGCTCCAATAAAAAAAAGGAGGTAGAGGTGCAACAAGCAAAGAATGTGCCAAAAACAGGAGAATCCCTGATGATGAAGAAGGTGTTGCTCAAGCAGGAGAAGGAATTTGTTGAGCTAGATCAAAGGAGAGCCTTGTTCTAGACTATTTGCAAGGTTCAAGGTAAGTGTTGTAAAGTGGTGATTGATAGTGGTAGTACAGACAATCTAGTGTCTACAAAGGTTGTAGAGAAGTTGAAATTGAGGAAGAAAAAGAACCCAACATCGTACAAGGTGTCTTGGGTGCAAAAGGGAAATCATATTTTTGTCAATGAACAATGTGAGGTTGAGCTACAGATTGGTAGCTACAAAGACAAGATTTTGTGTGATGTGATGCCAATGGATGTGTGCCATATTTTGTTTGGAAGAGCATGGAAGTTTGATAGAAGTGTGGTGGATGATGGAAAGAAGAACACATATACGTTCCAGAATGATAGAATCAAACATACTTTGTTTCCATTGCAAGAGGAAGGGACCTTTGGAAGTAGTGATTCAAAGGCGTTGTTGATGAGTGTGTTTTGGTAAAACACAACTCCCTCCCTCCCCCATTTTTTTTATTTTATGTACTCAAATAATGGGGACCCTTTCTATAAATTTTTGGCTAAGAATCTTTTTAATTTTCATTTAAAATTGTCTTACAATTTTATCATTTTTTTATTTTCGTCGGATTTATTTTTTGATTGTTTCATTGAATCTGATTTTTCACAAGCTTTCCAACGATACTTGTTTCGCTCCATTTAGTCAACCGGGTTGTAAACGACTCCTTTGACGTTTGATCATTTTCTCGCCTCGACTAAAAATGTAAATAATTGTATAATATTTCAATTTTTGTAACTAATTAAGTTCAATAGTCATTCATTGTAAATATTGACTTTCAATTAACTTTTAGTTAACTTTTATTAATTTTTCATTTTTCACTAAAGGTCCTACAAAATGACTCAGCTAAATTGCACAAGGACAGAAACATGTTTCGCAATCTTGGTAATTTACTCCAATTTATTATTTTAAAACAAATTGCAAAATAGTTGAAGTCCAATTTGTAGGATTAATAATTCACACGAGCCCACTCATCTTCATTAATATAATAACCCTCGACATCCCGATCACAAAAAAAAAAAACATTTCTCGCAAAAAAATATCGCAATTTTTTTCCTAACAAACTTCTCGCAAAGTCTAATCGCAAGATTCTAAACCATTAATAATTGCACATTTAAAATACCCTGATGCGATCCTCCAATGCGATATTATAAGTGGCATTCTCCATTTTTCAAGGACTTTGATATGGCATATCAGAACTCTTTCAAATGAATTTTTGTAAATTAAAATAATGTATATTAAATATTAACTTTTTAACATATTAAATATTAATAATTAAATTAAATTAATTTCATTTTAATGTAATTATATTAATTAATATTTAATATTTGATTAATTAAATTAAAATTTAATTGTATATTTTAGTTAATTAGATTAACACTAATTATTAATTAGTTTGTAAATAATTAATTTAGTTTATAGTTGGATTAAAATTAATTATTAGATAATTAAAGTTTAATTTAGGATTAGAATTTAATTAAAAATTCTGATTTTTTAACTCAACAATAGAAATTCCAGAATTCTAGCACTTTTGACTCATCAATTTTAGAGGTACATAGAAAAAGTTTTACTTAGCCAAATGAGACCCAGGATGGCTCATTGGAAAAATAAATTTATGGAGAACATTTCTGAAGAGGTTTTATTAACAAATTTGATCATTTATTCGGTCTAAAATCGAGCAGAAGATTAAGCTTCGAATTTTTAATAAAACTAATTTTCCTTAGTTTTATTTTCTGCATTTTCATTTGCCCGAGCCTCTTCTGAATGCAAATCCATTCGTCAATGATATCCTTGGCCAATTAAATCATCACAGACATAAATAGAAATCTTATATTTCCTTTTCAATTATTTATTTAATTGAATTTGATTAGATTTGTTTTAATTCCAGATTTGGCATTTTGATTTTATTTTTGCATTTTAATTGTGTTTTGATTTGTTTTTCAAGAAAACAGTTGAAGAGATGAGGAGAACAAGATCTCAATCAATGGAAATACTCCAGCAATTGAAGAATGGAATTTTGAACAAATAAAAATTGATTGAACATATTTCTTCTTCAACAAACTTTCTTACTTTGTAAATATTATAATTTTGGAATTCTAAAAGCGATTCTGTAATAGGGATTTAGAGTTTAGGTGGGAGGAGAGGAATTTCAGATCTGGAGATTATTGAGGTTTTTTCTTTTACATTCTGAGTTATGTATAATGAACAGAGTTTGCACTATTGTAGCTCGGGTTTTGAAAGTAGAAGCTCAGGCACTGTGAAACACTGTTGGAGACCGGAGCTAGAGAACGGATTCAATAAAATTGGTATTTCGAATACTATTATTCTAAATACTTGTTTCATTTTATGATAACAGGAATGTGTCAATTTACTTCCATGTTTGTGCACTTTTGTCGATATGGGTAATTTGTCTCAATTTTATGTTATTATGTATCTTTACTCTTATGGATTAAATTTTGATCTCTGAGTAACTATTTACTCAGAAATCTATCTTATAAAACTAATTTATTGAATAGTAATATGTTGTGAACTTCTTCTGCATATTATTATTTAATTATTCAAGTCACTGATTAAATGATCAATATCGTTTTGCGAACCTCTTCCTGAGTGTTGTTGATTGATTATTTTAGTTAAAAGGTCTCAATAGGATGTGTTTCAGTATTCATAATGTCAGTTAATTGAACTAATTCATTAAGTTGATATTCATTATAACCCATACATATTTAAGTCCCAATTATTTAAAATTATCTTGCTCTGAATTGGGTTAGACCTATATCTGCCTAATTGAGATAGGATTAAGATAGTTCATTTTGCTTGCATATTAGAATAAGTTTGCACTTAGATTAATTTCTACATTCTTTTAAGTCCTCTTCCCAAAGAGAAAAACTTTAGTAGTGGCTTGGTTGAGCCCCAAATCAGCTTAAAGATCAATTTCTTGCCAGATCAGCAGGAGAGTTGATCTGATGTCTTTTCTCCATTGGTGAATGAAAGTTATATTTTAAAGTCATTAAAGATTGAGAGAATGTAACTGTACCTAGTTGAACCAGTGGGAACTACTATTCCAAACGGAAAATGAGTTGCTTTAAAGTCCAGACCGGGTGGTCATCCCCCATGTTGTTGCAACGAATTTCGAGGCTTCAACGTTTTGGCGTTAGAAGGAGGGCCTGAAATTTGTTGTCTGTTAGAGTCAATTTAATTTTAACATTTTATTTAATCACAATGGCTCCTCTTAAACTTCCAATTTGGAGTTGTATCCATGGACGTGCATCTTCCAATACTCCACCCATAGTGGTAAGAATCTTGTCTCAAGTAAAGTTTAATGGTAAGAGAAATTCTTCTGCTTTTAATCATGTCTTTCAATTTATTTAAAAATTTTCTCATTCTACTTTTCAAGAAATTGATGAAGGCATTTTATGCAAAAATTTTACTCTCATATTTGCGGCAAAAGCCAGAAACTGGTGTTGAACTCTTCCAATTGCCTCAATTCACATCTGGGATCAATTTGTTACAATTTTGATTTGTAAATTTGACGGCTATGATTATAAATGGGCATGTGATGAAATTGAATATCTACAAAGGTTTGAAAATGAGTCTGTTATTGATTTTAATATTCGATTTCGTTTGAATTGTTTAAAATTTAAAGTCAAAGATAAACCTCCGGAAGAAGAATCATTAGATTGGTTTGAACATATTTGTTCTCTTCCTCCCAATCATAATCCATATGAAATTAATTCAAGCTTTGTTTCATCCCCTTCCAACATAAATGAGAATTCCAATATGGATGTGCAAATAAACTATGATGAAGCGGGCTCATAAAGCTTGGAAAATATTTCTATCCAAATGCAAGAAGACAACAACAGCAATTTTGGAGAAAGCTGCCTTGAAATCTGAAAATTACTCTGCATTGAATTCAGAAAATGAGATCGCAAATCAACAAGTACAAGTAGCAATCAAAGTAACCAATAACACACAAACTGTTGTACAAATTTATGAATTCTTTCATGATGAGAAAATGTCAAAATCATAGCAGCAAAGCAACCTTCTTCAAGAAAGCATGAGTACACAAAGGAATGATCTAGAATCTGAAATTTATAGTGAACAGAATGCACAAGAATTCTCAAACAGATAAACTTTTAAGTTCATTATTTTTTATTCTCATTTTTTCCTTTATCCTGATAATTTTACTGATGGTAATTTTTTCCCTCTTGATATTAATGATATTTCAAAAAATAAAGAGGTTGATCTAAATAAATTGCCACTTAGTTTTTATTAGGATAGAGAAACAACAATTGCTCATTATTTTGGCGTTAATAAACATGTACTTTATATTCCTTCTTATTTTGATACATTGGATGAGATCGAAGGGAATTCTAATAAGTATCGTGAAGTCATTTATGATAATTACTCTGACAACGAAAATGTTGATTTGTATTCTTCACAAGTCAATCCTCATGAGAAAATTAACAACACATATGAGGATGAAGAACAATTTAATTCAGAAATTATTCCAACTAATCCTCATTCTCAAGCAGCAAATTATCTTCATGATTTCGACATTCAAGAAATCGTTCCAATTTATTATTCATATCATGATCAAGATCTCATTCCTATTCATGGTCATAATTCTCTTTTTAATTCACAAGTTGGAATTGGTAATCATTCAAATTCCATTATTCTAGTCAAATCTTGTGAAAAAAAAAATATTTCAAAACAATCCCAATTGTGTTGTAATATTAGTTGTACCAATAGTGATTTTCTGTTATTTTTGTTTCCTCACTTATTTTATTTAAAATTAGATTTAACTTCTGATTTTATTTTTCAAATTTTTTATACTTTACGCTGCCATATTGAACATTGCACTATCAAACACTCAATTGATGCATTGCTCTATTGTGAAAGTGAAGTTTCATATTATAATCATGAACATCAAAAGCTATCAATATTTCAATTTCAATCAATGCTAATTTTTATCAAAAGCTTTTATCTTCTCAAAGGCAGTATCAACAAGAGAGTGCATTTTTACAATCTGACCAGCAATCTAATTCAATTAATAATCTTCCATTGTATCTAATAGATTTCCATCCATTTTTCATTAACTCATTTGAAAAATATTTGGAAAGTTTTCCTTCATGGAAGATTGTTAATAGTTTAACACTTACACATAACACTAACAATTTTTTTCAGGCCTGTGAATCTAAAAGCTCATATCGATAATCTGGTCTGTTATCTTTTTTTTTTAATCTCTTCCAATCATTAATAAAAATCCATTCAGATTTCTATAATCCAACGGAAATCTAGTTGGAAAGGGCATTTCAAAAGAATGATATTTTAAATAAGTTGCTAACAATAATTGTACATTCTGCTTTCATATTTAGCTTTCTTACTTTAATTATATTTGTATTTTTATTACTAATGATTGAACTGTACATATATACAGGAATTAAAATGAGAAAGTGGTTACATTAGAAATATGATTATACATAATCATTTTCATGTATATAGTTAGGATAGGAGTAGAATTAATGTAGTTAGTTTGCTTATATAGTTAATTTATTTTTAACAATTCTGCAGATAAAAATAAAACAAGCAATCAACCCTTCTCATATCATATACATGTTTAGAGAAATATTTTCCTCTCATTGGAAACTTTTTTATTTTTGCTTCCCATCTTTAAATCAAAAATTTCTTGTAGCAATACCTCTACCCATGACTACATCTCTGCCTATTTCGAATAATGTATTGGCTAAATTTCATTGCGTATGCACTTGGCACACATCACCTCAAATCCACTTTTCTCTGTTTCGACATTTCCTTCTAAGATTTTTTTCTTAGATTGTTATGTTGAAAATTTTGATGATGCAAAAGCTTCACGGTATCATTTTCCCATAAAATATATCATTGTCTAAGCTCGCAAGCTTAATTCCAAATTCGATAATTATTAATCAGTGTTACTTTTTGCTGTAAACATATGAAGTTCATGTTATCTTCTTTGGAATTTGTTAAAATGACCTTAAGGGTGTCCATTTTGCTGTGTGCACACATTTGAATCTGTGTTGATATTCTTTCATAATCAGTGGCTTTATTCTATTCTGATCTTTAGTTTATTATTTGATGTTGTAATATGCACCATATTTATTTACTAAAGACATTATTGAACAGCCACCTTAACAATACAGACTTCGGTTAAGTTAATTCGGAATGAGCAAAGGTAATAATTACTGTTGCAATTCAAAGGGGAGCATATTTTCATTTACATTTCTAGTGAATTCTATGAATTTTAGATTTCCTGAACATGAATAACTGATTTTCTTTAAGCTGATTGCACACTTTAGTTTAGAATAAATAATAAGATGATTTTGAACAAAATCCAAATTTTGAGAAATCCATGGAAGAAATTGAAGATTCATGAGATAAAATTTACAGATAATTTTCTTCCAGGTACGCATTCATCAGTTCATTTTCATCTATTGTTGGTTTTTCATTTTCCTTGATTTATTTCTTATTCTTGTTCTATTTCATTTGCAGGTTTTCATTCATTTTCGAAACATGAAGTAAGTAGCAAACCCATTTCAAATCCGCAAAAGGTTCATAGAAATTTTATTTGTTGTTCATTAGAATTTGAGCATTCTTTAATTTTGCTTTCATTCATTAGAAATGTTAAGAATGCAACAAGATGATGGAGCTTAGTGGAAAGAAGTCGCCTTCACTATGTGGGCCCGCAAGCTATTTTTGGCGCAAAGTCTATTTTTAGACTATGTCTATTTTTATACATAAGGATCATGGTTTATGAGTTGCAGGATGCTATTTGTGGATGATTGGTCATGTTGGTAAAAATAGATGGACTTATATTTTTAGACATATGGGCGGATTCTATTTTTAGACTGCCAGGCTAAAAATAGAACAGTCGAATATTATTAGCTCATAATAATATTTAGACTATAAACATTATCTTATCCTCTTGGAGCACTTCAGTTTGAGCTACAGATGTGGCACATGCAGCTGTCAGAAGGAAATACGCTTTTCTTATGGGTCAGTTGAGCTATTGCATGGTGGACTTCAGTTAGAACTCATGTGGTTGAGTTTAATGGAGTTGATTGAGGAGTTGATAGAGTTGTGTTCAGTTTGACTTGGTTAAACTAGTTGTATTTAGTCTAACTGCAGAATACACTTGTGATGAGTGATGTGAATTAATTGTTAATTAATTCACTAACTATTAACTCATTAAGCAACTAAATAATACATCAGTTAACTCAGTGCATGGACAGTTCAGTGGAGACAGGTGTTAGAGGTTGAGATTGCTATCAGTTGTGACTATAGTTGTGCATGAGATTTGCACAATCAATGGATTGAGTATTTCCAATGAGGATTGTGTGGTTCAGCCAAGGAAATATGAGTTTGCTTCAGCCATTCTCATCTATTCTCATGGAGGATTGCGTAGTGGAGGCAGGCAAGCAGTGGAGGAGATTTGAACCTGTGATTGATTCAGATCTGAGCTAGTTTTGTGTGTAACAGGTGGAGATAGTATTGAATACTTGTGAGGAGTATTGTACTATGTATTGTTACATGTTCTCAATCATTATAATATACAGATAGTGTGGGGTTTTCAGCTGTATGCTTTCCCCGGATTACATACTGTGTTAATGTGTGCATGCGATTGATGTTTCATTGTTTTTTAATTCCGCAAAATTTATGATCAACGTAGAGGAGGTTATGTATTATGCATGTATTCCGCAATAGTGTATAATCGGGATAATCTCTATGAACAAGTGTCATATTATTCAAAATTTCTACAAAAAAATCCAATAGGCCTTTGAAACATTGTCGCAAAATTCATATCGGAATATTTCAACTTGACTTTCATACCGTTGTACTACGATGAATATACATTTGTGATATTCCCTTCCCGCTCATCTTCTTCAATTCTTTCATTTCAATACTACATCATCCATATCACAACTATTTGTATCGCAATATTCCATCGAAAGAGACTCTTAGATAAAAAATTGTTGATACAAGACCTTTGATGTACTTTTACACTCATTCTCTCGCAAAATTCCATAATTATCATATCACATTTCACATATCCGATGGTTGACTTTGCCAATACTACTATGTTCACACAATTCCAGACCCGATATAAAATTTAAATCAAGTTCATTAAAAATATTGCATCCATTCAATCGCAATAATGGTAGGGGCATAGGTTTAAAAGTCTCGATGTTCCGGATCCGATACGATATTAAATTCACATAATAAATTTATCGGGTTCGTTCTTCATCGCACATAGGTGTATCAACAATGTTACATTATGTACTTAAATTTGTCGATCGCCAATTTCTTTTGAGATCCAAAGCCGGTCCCACCAATTTGCCACGTCATCCATCGCATCCCCGCAGTCACAGAATAATATCGGCATTTCCGACATGACTATTTCCCAATGTCCCAATATGCCGATATCGCAATCGCTTCATCGTAATTTTTATTATATATGCTCATATCACAATTCTGAATGCGATGTGCGATGTGCGAAGTGTGATGTGCGATGTGACTATTCCCCGATCCCTGATATAACGATTCTTCAATATTTTCATCGCCCCATCGCATTGCATATTTTCACATAGCATATGTCCATATCACAAATTTGCCACCGCAACAAATATATTGCATCGCAAAACTCAAATGAAACCTTATCTTAAGATTTTCCGATGCAATAGACTCTGATACATGCCCCTTTGCCATTAACATTCAATCGTTATATCCCATATTGGCAAAAGTAAAAATTGTAGATTGAAATTTAAGTATGGTGAAGAAACTTGCGATGCGAAACATCCGCTGAGGCATTGCATTATATAAAATATTTTAAGGCAATCTTGGGTAATCACTATGGTATTAAAGCAATTGATAAGAAATTTGCAACAAGGTTAGATCATTTTGATTTCTCTTATATTTCAGTTTTAAATATACCACTCCATATTTAATATGAAATTTATGACCTTCCCATCTATACATATAAATTTCATTATCTTGGATTTGGTTTTAATTCTGGACAATTTTTGGAAATGGAGTTGATATGAAACTTATAATATTGTAAGAACATTCATCATTGCACTTCATTAAAAATCATAATTTCATTCTCATTTATGATGGATTTGTTTTACTTTCAATTCCTTGAACACAAAACATTATCTCCTTATAGTTTACTGCTTGCTTTGGTTTAAATAAAATAAATAATGATTGTGGGTTATAAGATTACGGTTAGTTCAACTTCTTCATGCTTTGATTTTAATTAAGAGAAGAAGTTAGCTAGCATTGGAGAAGATAATACCTCACATGTAAGATTAAATGCAATTCTCCAATGGTAAGTTTTATATACCCACTTTCATTTATTTTCATTACTTTACTTTAGTTTCATTTTTGTTTTCAAATTCTACTAATATAAAAATTTGTTTTGTGGCTCTTCATAAAAGCTTTCAATCCTCCACCATATCAGATTTTGAAGCCCTATACTCTTTTCCTAGTTCTCTTTCAAGAAGCAACAATAATCTTCGTCGAAACCGCTACACTAGGAAGTTTTTGAACATTTAGTTTGTTTCTTTAAGCATTCCTTTTATTAGAAAATGATTAAGATGATGCTTTGAAACAAGAAGATTGACACCAAACAGAAATTTTTTCATTGTGGCTAAATTTTATCATCACTACTATCTGAAGCCTAAAACGCTTATAACCCTGCAAAGTAAATTTATCTGAATCTCGACATAAAAAGAAATGATTACATAATTATTATTTTTTTCTTCATTTTGTTGAGACATTGGTATAAACATTCTTGTTGGAGTTTATCTTAAAAAAAAACTTGGATTTTCCTTTCTGCTCTTACATTTTTTTATTTTTTTTTTTGGTTTGTTGATTTCTTTTATCAATTTAGGTTAGGAATTATTTTCTTTTTATTTTTTAGTTTTGATTTTGGTGACGCTGCCATAATTTATACGAAGTCTTTTTGTTACCTAACAATGGTTGGCATACGCAAAAAAAGAATGTTAATAGTCTACTATTGGATTTTTCTTAAAACTCTTAATAAAGTTTGTTTTTCTTATTATAAAGCTAGACATACTTAGGGAAGAGATTACAAAACAAGAGAAGTTGACAAAGTATCATAAAATTTGAGAAATTTCTTTTTTCATCAAAATTGTAATTATTTTAAGATTTCAATATTTTATTAAGATCTTTTACAATTCTATTATCAATTAAGAAAAGTTATTTTTAACCAAGACAAGACACATTACAGTGAAACACCCTTAACTTTGAAATTGTCATTCTTAACTCTTAAGAAGTCAATAATTCTCCCTATCCAAAAAGTCTTGTTTTTCTAGAGTGTAATCCAAAAATATATTTAAATTTAAAAGGTAAGAGGTCTCATCATGAGCGTGCTTACCATGATCATAGGGGGAAATACGCTGACATTACCAACACTGCTAAACAAACCAAGGTAATGGATTATGATTGCAAATAATTATAAGACAAGGAGTCTCGTCACGAGCCAGCTTGTTTAGTCCAATTAAAACCAGTGAATGGCATTGTCAACTATCTGGCTACCAAACCGGGACAATTTTTTAAAAACTAAAAAATAAAAAACAAATACAAAGAAAATAAACATATATAAACGGATTTATCTCTAGGTCAATAATTTTTAAATAGATGGGATTCTAAATCGTTGATGATTAAAAGGTAACCCTGTTGAGACTATAGATGTTTGCTGGCAGCAATGGCTCTACCTGTGACAAATGAGTATATTTTAAAAGATAAGTTGTAAAGTGACCCCTACTTTATCTCTACAACTAATTAAAGACTGATATAGAGTTATGAGATATTTTTATTTATGAGGAATTTTAAGAAAAATTATAGTTAGATAATTCTTGTTTTTATTCAAACTAATGAACTTAGTCAAACATTTCAAAAATAATTCTCTCTTCTTTAATTATTTTTACTTTAATTTTAGGAAAATCTCATTCATATAAAACAAAGATAACTGGTTCTTCTCCTGTGTGTCTCCATTGTTTCCGTAAAACACAACACCCCCCTTCCCCTCTCCCCTGCCCCCATTTTTTTTATTTTATGTACTTAAATAATGGGGACCCTTTCTATAAATTTTTTGCTAAGAATCTTTTTTATTTTCATTTAAGATTGTCTTTTTTCCCCTGGAAAAATCGTAATCTTTCATTAATGGTTGAAAAATTACATGTTGTAGATGCCTCTTGGCATATGCTGTAAACAAAATTTCAAAAAAAAAGAAGCTCAAAATGATGCATAGATCCCTTCACACCACGCAGGGTGTATGGATTTCATGAAAATAAACTGATAAATGCAAAAATATTATGTACAGGTGGGGAAAAGCCAAGCTTTTCTCCCTTTTCTTCTCAACCTTTCTCCAATTCCTCTGTGATTCTGTGGGAGTTATGAGTGCTAATGCATTTTCGGCCATAGGTTGAGGGTTATCAGAATCTGATGTGTCTGATGTATGAAAACGTTTATTTCTGCCCATATCCATTTCTGATCTTGTTGCCAAAGTTGTCTCTATGTTTTCCGGTGGATTTGTATCTTCTGCAACTGGTTCTTTATCCATCTTATTGTTCTCATTTGGGTTGGCGTAATCCATCTCTTCTTCCTCCTCCTCGTCGGGGGAGGTGGTGGAATGTACCATCACTTTGCTTGTTTTTCCATTTTCTTCTTTCTGCGATTGTCTTTTTTGATGGTTGGACACGTGTTTTGTAAGTGACCGTTTGTCTACATGTTCGACATCTAAATGTTGTGTTTTCATAATCTATTACTTGAGTCCAGCTGCTCTGTCTATGCTTCAGCTGGATTTGGTCTGGCAGGCCTTTGCTGAGGTCTACTTCCACACATATTCGTGCAAAAGTAAAAATTCTTTCCTCCACTCGTTGGGTGTCCATTTTAATGTAATGCCCGATTGTGTTTCCAATTCCAGTGAGTACTTGCTGATTCCAAAGATGTATTGGGAGGTTGTGTAGCCGCACCCAAACTGGCATCTTTGAGACAACCATTGTGTTTGCATCGAATCCTAGGAACCATGGTGTAATGAAGAGTCCAGTGGATCCCCAAAACCAAGGTCCTTCCTGCATTACTATGTCCCTGTCTATTGCTGATAAAAATTTCACAATGAAAAACCCCTTTGAGCATAGGTGTACTTCGCAGTTCGTGGTCTAGTTCGTGTAGATCCATATGAAAAGCTCCGCCGGTTTGGGCCAATAGCAGTTAAATCTGCATATTATTGCTTGTCTTTCATATATGGTGCATTGCTCATCTATTTCTGGCGTATCTATGTGGTATTCTTGGGTGTGTTCCAGTTGTTCCACTATGTATGGCCTTGTGTCCATACCAGTTTGGTTCAGTGCTGCTCCTTCTGTGTTTTTCCCTTGTAGGACGTTTTTGAAGGAAATGCTGCCTGGTTTTTTCCCATTTGAACTAGTGCCACTTCCTCCCGCCCTGTCTGGATTCTTGTTATTGTTGTTTACACCTCCTCTTAACCTCAGGTTGAGGACAATTGTTGACAGAGGTGTGATTCTGTATTCCCAAAGGTATTTTGAGTCCTGTAACACTCTGCCCCCATGTATTAGGTTTTGTATTCTGATGGGGTAACCCAGCTGTTGCATAATAATTTCCTGAATTTGCTCGACAGTATCTGTGTCTTTTACCCATATTATTTTCGATTTTCCTTCAGGATTTTTTATAAAGACTTGGAAGATGTGATCTCTTACCAGAATTCCAGATGTTGTTTTTGGCAGATCTAAGCCTGTGATTCTTCTCTGCTCCTTCAGTTCGTCTCGACACAGCTTATTCGGTGAGGGGGCTTCTCGATCTGACCTGTTAGAGGGTCGATCTATCACAGGAGGGACTGTATCCATAAGTCTGAGACGTCGTCTGTGCTCCATGCCGCAGAACGATGGGTTTAGTGCCCAATCAGGGTTCCAAAGCAATTGGATATCTAGATTTGTGTCATAAAAAGACGGATCGGCATTTTGGTAGGCAGGGATCTGGAGATTTTCCTCAAACCTTTGACAGTGTCGGCGAAGGGCTCCATTATTGTTTAAGACCGCTCCCTTACCAAGCACTTTCTCCCCTATAGTTACGGCCTCTTGGCAGATTGCCAAGTGTTTGATCTGTATGCCTTTCCTCCGCTCATCCAAGCTCTTTATGCCAATCTGGGATTTTCCGACTATCTTCGCCGCCTAAGGGAGACTTGTATTCCCCAGATCTGGGCCGGTTCGCGTCTCCGTTTTCCTTGTACACCCTAGCTGCTGCAGGTAACGTGGGGTTCTTGTTCTCTGCGCGCCACTGATAACCCACGCAGGGCGCACTGCTTCCAGCTTCTCTCCAGAAGGTTTGCCGATGCGTGAAAGAGCCATTGCAGGTCGAAACCCCAAGTCGTTGAAGTTCTCCCTCCAGAAAAAGCTCCCGGAGATTCCAAATTAATTCTGGGTTATCAATCTCATTTAAGATTGTCTTACAATTTTATCATTTTTATTTTTTTTTCGTCGGATTTATATTTTAATTATTTCATTGAATCCGATTTTTCACAAGCTTTCCAATGATACCTGTTTCGCTCCATTTGGTCAACTTGGTTGTAAATGGCACTCCTTTCAAAGTTGATCATTTTCTTGCATGGACTAAAAATGTAAATCACTATATAATTTTTCAATTTTTGTAACTTATTAAATTTAATAGTCATTCATTGTAAATATTGAATTTTAATTAACTTTTATTAATTTTTCATTTTCGCTAAAGGTCCTACAAAATGACCCAGCTAAATTGCACAATAGACAAAAACACGTTTCGCAATTTTGGTAATTTACTCAAATTTATTATTTTAAAACAAATTACCAAGACCAAAATCTCAAAATTACAAAATAATTGAAGTTCAATTTTTGGGATTAATAATTCAAGCGAGCCCCACTCATCTTCATTAATATAATAGCCACAACACCCGGATCACAAAAAAAACTGATTAAAAAAAACATTTCTCGCAAACACCATATTTCATATCACAAAAAATAATTATCACAAATTTTTTTCCGCAACAAACTTCTCAAAGTCTTCTCGCAAGATTCTAAAACATTAACAATTGCACACTTAAAATACCTCGATGCAATATTATAAGTGGCATTCACCATTTTTCAAAGACTTCAATATGGCATATCAAAAATTCTTTCAAACGAAATTTTGTAAATTAAAATAATGTATATTAAATATTAACTTTTTAATATATTAAATATTAATAATTTAATTAAATTAATTTCAATTTAATGTAATTAAATTAATTAATATTTCGTATTTGATTAACTAACTAAAAATAATTTTATATTTTAGTTAATTAGATTAATACTAATTATTAATTAGTTTGTAAATAATTAATTTAGTTCATAGTTAGATGAGAATTAATTAGTAAATAATTAAAATTTAATTTACGATTAGAATTAGAATTTAATTAAAACTCTGATTTTTAGCCAAGCAACAGAAAATCTGACAGTTTTGACTCATCAACTTTGGAGGTTCATAGAATAAGTTTTACTTGGCCAAATGAGGCTCAGGATGGTTCATTGGAAAGAGAAATTCATGGAGAACATTTCTGAGAAGGTTTCATTAACAGATTTGATAATTTATTGGATCTAAAATCGAGCAGAAGATCAAGCTCTGAATTTTTAATAAAACTAATTTTCTTGAGTTTTATTTTCTGCATTTTCATTTGCCCAAGCTTCTTCTGAATGCAAATCCATTCGTCAATGATATCCTTGGCCAATTAAATCATCACAGACATAAATAGAAAGTTTATATTTACTTTTTAATTATTTATTTAATTGAATTTGATTAGACTTGTTTTAATTCCATATTTGGCATTTTGATTTTATTTTTGCATTTTAATTGTGTTTTGATTTGTTTTTCACGAAAACAGTTGAAGAGATGAGGAGAACAAGATCTCAATCAATGGGAATACTCCGGCAATTGAAGAATGGAATTTTGAGAAAATAAAAATTGATTGAACATATTTCTTCTTCAACAAACTTTCCTACTTTGTAAATAATATAAATAACAGATTACAGAATGTAATAAAGGCTTATTTCCTCTACAATTATGGAATTCTCAAAGCACTTCTGCAATAGGGATTTAGAGTTGTAGTTGGGAGGAGAGGAATCTCAGATATAAAGATTATTGAGGTTTTTTCTTTTACATTCTAAGTTATGTATAATGAACAGAGTTTGCACTATTGTAGCTCTGGTTTTGAAAGCAGAAGCTCAGGCACTGTAAAACACTGTTGGAAACCGGAGCTAGATAATGGATTCAATAAAATTGGTATTTATAATACTATTATTTTAAATACTTGTTTCATTTTATGATGATAAGAATGTGTCAATTTACTTCCATGTTTGTGCACTTCTCTCGATATGGGTAATTTGTCTCAATTTTATGTTATTATGTATCTCTACTCTTATGGATTAAATTCTGATGTCTGAGTAACTATTTTCTCATAAATCTGTCTTATAAAACTGATTATTAAATAGTGATATGTTGTGAACTTCTTCCGCATATTATTATTTATTTATTCAAGTTGCTGATTAAATGATCAATATCATTTTGTGAACTTCTTCCTGAGTGTTGTTAATTGATTATTTCAGTTAAGAGGTCTCAATAGGATGTGTTTCAGTATTCATAATGTCAGTTAATTGAAATACTTCATTAACTTGATACTCATTATAAACTAGACATATGTAAGTCCAAATTATTTAAAATAATCTTGCTCTTAATTAGGTTAGTCCTATATCTGCCTAATTGAGATAGGATTAAGATAGTTCATTTTGTTTGCATCTTAAAATAAGTTTGCATTTAGATTAATTTCTACATTCTTTTAAGTCATCTTCCCAAATAGGAAAACTTTAGTAGTGGCTTGGCTGAGCCCCAAATCAGCTTAAGGATAAATTTCTTGCCCGATCAGCAAGAGAGTTGATCTAATGTCTCTTCTCCATTGGTGAATGAAAGTCATATTTTAAAGCCATTAGAGATTGAGAGAAGGTAACTGGACCTAGTTGAACCAATCGAAATGACCATTCCAAACGGAAAAGGAGTTGCTTTAACGTCCAGACCAGGTGGTCATCCCCCATGTTGTTGCAGTGAATTTCAGGGCTTCAACAGAGTGGCAAGGAGTTTCTACAGCAAATGCAACCAGAAGAGGTAAATTTTGCTATTGTTTGCAAGCCTAGAGCAATTCTTACTTCTAGTACTATTTTTTACTTGCCTATAGAGATTCAAGAGATGTTGAAAGAATATCATGACATTGTTGTGGATGATTTTCCAAGTAAATTACCACCGTTATGGAGTATCCGTCATCATATTGACTTGATTCTAGGAGCTAGTTTTTCTAATAAAGCTGCCTATCGCACAACACCTAAGGAGAATGAAGAAGTCAAGAAACAAGTGCAAGAGTTGTTGGATAAGGGACTAATCAGAGAGAGTCTTAGTCCATGTGCAGTACCCATAATGTTGACTCCAAAGAAGGATGGAGGATGGTGCATGTGTACAAATTCCAAAACCCTAAACAAAATTACAATTAGCTATCGTTTTCCCCTCCCACGAATTGATGATTTATTGGATTGTTTAAGTGGCGCTTGTTGGTTTTCTAAAATTGATTTAAAGAGTGGATACCATAAAATCAGAGAGGGAGATGAGTGGAAGACTGCATTTAAGACTAGTGAGGGATTATATGAATGGATGGTCATGCCATTTGGTTTGTCCAATGCACCCAATACATTCATGAGGTTGATGAATGAAGTATTGAAGAAGTTTATAGGGAAGTTTGTGATTTTTTACCTAGATGACATTTTAGTGTATAGTCAGTCAAAGGAGGAGCATCTAAGACATTTGAGGTATGTATTATAAAAGTTGCAACAAGAGAAGTTGCTTGTAAATTTGAAGAAATGTTCCTTTTTGAAATCAAAGTTGGTATATCTGGGATTGTGATTTCCAGAGAAGGATTGAAGATGGATCCAAGTAAGGTGAAATCTATCCTTGAATGGCCCTCTCCTAAAAGTGTTTTTGAAGTTAGAAGTTTTCATGGTTTGGCGAGTTTTTACAGGAAGTTTATTAGAAATTTCAACAAGATGAGCGCACCAATTGTAGAAACATTGAAGAAGAATCAACAACCATTTAGGTGGACTGATGAAGCTGAAAAATGATTCCAAATGTTGAAGAGGAAGATTACAGAGAAGCCAGTGCTTGCTCTCCCATATTTTAACAATCCTTTTCAAGTGAATATTGATGCCAACAATGATGCAATTAGAGCAGTGCTTAGTAAAGAGGACAAACCCATAGCCTATTATAGTGAGAAGTTGAATGAGGCTAGGAGAAAGTACACAACCTATGACAAAGAGTTTCATGTAGTAGTTCGGGCTCTTAAAAAATGGAGGGCATTATTTGTTGTCTAGAGAATTTATTTTATACAATGATAATTGTGCTCTTAAATATATAATGCAACAACGTAAATTGAACCAGAAACATGTTAATTAAGCCGAGTCCTTGTAGAGTTTTACATTTGTTTTGTATCACATCAGTGGTCAATCTAATAAAATTGCATATGCTTTGAACAAGAGACAACCTTTATTGCAAGAAAGTCAAGTTCAAGTGTTGGGATTTGATTTTATGAAGGATTTGCATGAGGAGGATGCATACTTCAAGGAGGCCTTTGAAGCTTGTAAAAGTCTAGATTCCCAAGATAGAAGTCCATGGATTAGTTACATTACTCAAAATGACTGCTCTTCAAGAACAACTAGTTGTGCATTCCAAACTATTCCATGAGGGAGAACCTAATCAAGGAGAAACATAGTGAAGGCCTTAGAGGACATTTTGGGCAAGACAAGATTTATGACCTACTGAGGAGGCATTATTATTGGCCAAAGTTGAGATCTGATGTGCAAAAATTTGTAAAGAAATGTAGAATTTGTTAGTATGCCAAAGGAAGAAGCCAAAACACTGGATTGTATACCCCATTGTCAATTCCATAGAGGCCTTGGGATTCAGTAAGTATGGATTTTGTTTTGGGATTGCCTAAAACACATAAAGGTAATGATTTTTTCTTTGTAGTTGTAGATAGGTTTTCAAAAATGGCTCATTTTATTCCTTGCGCTAAGACTAGTGATACTAGCCATATTACTAACCTATTATTTAAGGAAGTAGTAAGACTACATGGAATTCCCAAGAACATTATTTCAAACCGAGATACTAAATTCTTGGGACATTTCTAGGGAACCTTTTTCAAGAAATTTGGCACAGACCTGCAGTCTAACGTAGCATATCACCCAAAAAATGATGGTCAAACTAAAGTTGTGAACAAAAGCCTAAGAAACATCATGCACAATCTAATTGGAGTCACCCTAAACAGTGGGACTAGATTCTAGCATAGATTGAATATGCTTACAATAACACTCCTAACAAAAGCACTGGAAAAATCCCTTTCCAAATTATATATGGGATGAACCCAAGAGGAGTACATGAACTTAGAAATTTGGGAAGATCATAACAGAGGAGTGCAGCAAGAGAGGATTTTGCTACAACAATACAAGAAATTCATGACTAGGTGAAATAGAAACTATGTGATATTAGTTTAAAATATAAAAGAAGAGCAGATATTAGCACGAGGGAGCAAATTTTTGAGGTTGGAGATCTGGTACTTGCACATTTGAGGAATGATAGATTCCCCAAGGGCAAGTACAACAAGTTAAAATTTAAAAAGATATGACCGTGTAGAATTCTGAAGAAATTTTCTACTAATGCTTATGAAATTGAATTGCCACCTAGAGTTAGAATTTCACGCATTTTTAATGTAGCAGATCTGTACAAGTACGAGCCCTAGACAGAACAACCAACCAATGATCAGAAACACATCTAGTTCCTGATTAGATGATCCAAATTACATAAATCTTAATTTAATCATTAGAATATAATATTTATTTGTTTAAAATATTTTATTAAATATTGGAGACATTTTAAAAAAGTGTCGTTGCTTAGGCTCCAATTTAAGAAAATAGTTAGTAGATTTGTTAGGAAAGCATTTAATGTAAATTGATACTTGTTAATTAAATAAGTGATCCATAACTAAAATAAGTTAGGAATTTTAGCTTATTTAAAGCACATTTCCCTGCTTGAAAGTGTGTTGAGTTTTCATGTGTAAACTCTTGCAAATTTTCTATATAATTTTTCTTTTCCTAATTAATAAAATTTGTATGTCTTAGGACACTTACGCTATTATTGTGGTATTAGAGCTACAACAATGCAGATGATGTAAAGGAGTTTTCAACTCTATAGGCTTTTGAAAAACTCTACCAAACGGTGAATTGGTATGCAATTTGTTTAACTTTTTATAAAAAGAAGAGAAATTTAATTTCAATTTTTTTTTCTTAAAATTTTTCAATATATTTTTTTTAAATTCTGTATATTTATCAATATTAAATTTATTTTTTTCAGATTCCCCTTTTTAATTGGAAGTTGTTGGCTTTGATTTTGCAGAATTGGACCTTTAATGTGGCCTCCTAGATTTGCAATGACTCCAAATACTTCTGTGTCTCTGTTCAAACACCCAATTTATAATGGCCTATTCTGTGTGCTTGATTTTTTTTACAAATTTTAGAATATATATGCTCCAACCCCATCTCGTATGTACAGTGATGCCATCGTTATATCGCACGACGGACCCATCACGTATCCACCAATTAAATGTTTGTATGCTCAGAATCCGGCCTATTTTGCTTGTGTGTATTTTTGTCGGTGTTCAAAGTTCGACTAGTGGAAATTGGCCTCGGATATCTTTGCCCGTTATGTAAAGGAGCACACCAATCTGTGTTGGAATGTCATACAAAGCCTTTGCTAATGTTAAAGAAGACTTTAACAGATTTCAATGTGTACATTTTGAATCGCTTTCATGTTATTGCAGTGATTGTTGAGTTGAGAAGTTCATTCTATAATCTAATATGATGTGTAATTTTGTCCATTCACTATTAAAGTTGAAATTTTATTCATGTTCGCCAAAAAATTACACATAAAGAAATTTGATCCCTCTCGTGTCATGTCAGATCCGTATTTATTTAAAATAGATCTATATTAATTGATAACAATACCACCTAAAAAATTGGATTCCTCTCCTATTATGTTAGATCCATATTTATTTAAAATAGATCTATGCTGATTAATAACAATACCACATTCTTCGCATATGTGTTTCTTTGAGAGCATTTTCCATTTTCCATTTTCCATTTTATGAAATGATGTGACATTTTGCATTGTTAGTTTGAATGCAGCGTTAGCAATTAGCGTTTCAGCGACAAGAAGTTCAAGAAGTTCAGCTCTTCCTCTACCGCTTCCTCGTGGATGCCTGCATTCTTCTTCCTGGGAAGCACCACGCGAAACATGGGATTCCATGGCTTCTCTTGTGACCACACCTGCCCCTTTGCTTGAATTTCTCTAATCTCCCGGACCGAGCAACAACAATTGCGTCAACTGCATTATTACTCTGGTAAAGGAAACAAGCAAACAATTGGCTCACACTGGGGTACAAAGGCCACCCATGTCCTTTTCAAGACCGATGATAACCGTTGTTTGCGTGGAGAACTATTGAATACGTTGAAAATTTTTGTGCTGCCCACTAATTTTTCATTTACGGTGTGCGTTAAGGAGAATCATTCACCTTTTAAAGTGAACGTGAAATTTTACTTTTTAATTCACTCATTTAATAAGTGAACCGAGTAATTTTTTTGGGGCAATTTTTTATAATAATGGAGAGATAAAGTATATATTTTAGTGATAAGGGATTTTGTAATATTTATGGACAACTAAAGTGTATTTTTATTTTTTGAATTTTTCAGTTAGAGTGGCAAGATGTGATTTTTGTAAATTTTGGAGTAATAAATTTTTGTAATTTTGGGAGTAATAAGTTATTTTTGTAATACTTGGAGAGATAAGGTGTAATTTTGTAAATTGTAAATTTGGGGTGCTAAAATTGTAAGTCAGAGTAATTTTTTACTTTGAGAGGGGGTTGGAGCAATTTTTTGAGGCAAAATTTGTAAGAGCATTGTAAACAGTGAAATTTCGAAAGTTTCATTGTAAAATTTTAAGAAAGTTGATTAGAGTCAAGTGCAAAGCTCAGTTACTTTTCCCCTTTAACGACTATACGAGGGTCAAGGCCAAGCCCTGATCGATCATTTTTTGTGTGGAACTTTTGCGTATCGTGTGTTGCTCATCTTTTGTTTCTGGTGCATTATCCAACTTAGTACATACATTTACTTTTGCAATGTCAAAGCTAGTAAACTTATTTTTTGATTCTGACAAACTTGAAGGCGCAAAGACATACAAGACATGGGAAAGGATCATTGAAAGCACTTTAATTTATCATGAACTTTGGCGAGATGTATGTGATGGTAATGTTAAACCAAATAAATCTACAGATGCAATTCTACTAGCTAAATGGGAGATCAAAAATTTCAAAGCATTAGCATTAAGAAAATCTTCAGTTAATGATGAAATGTATGTTCACATTGAAAATGCTTTTGATGCATGGTCTACTTTGAGAACTTTTAAAGATTTGTTTGATACACAACTTGAATCTAAGAAAGTTGATCTTCAATTGAAGTTGCTCCAACAAAAATTGACTGAAGGAGATGTACTTGAATATATTTCCAGACTTAAGAACATTAAGTAGGAAATAGTAAATGCTGGTTTTCAAGCAGTGGATGATAGTTTCATGACTAAAATTTTGATTGTTGGTTTGCCTTCTTCATATACTCATTTTTTAGAAACTCTACAAGTAATTAGAAAGTTAGAGAAGTTAAATTTTGATGAATTAAGTGAAATGCTAGCTCAACATGACAAAACTTTTGGGAAGAAGAAACAGATTGGGGAAGATGTCTTCTTCACAGAAGCTAACACTAGTAAATCTTCAACTGATAGTTCTAGAGGTAGAGGAAGAGGGCACTTCAATCAAAATCCAATAACACATAGTCGACAAGGTCGTGGTATAAGTCAAGGCAAAGGGAACAACTCCAACAAGGGCAATTTTCAAGGCAAAAGAAACAGTCAAGGTAGAGGAAACAATCAAGGAAGAAGACAAAGTCAAGGCAGAGGACAGAGTCAAGTCAGAGGCAGAGATTTCAATCAAATTGTTTGTAAAAGATGTAAAAAAGTTGGTCATTATGTTGAAGATTTTCAAACTTCTATTGACAAAATTCCAAAGTTTCATCAACACACATCATAGTTTGCTAATGATCAAGAAGATGATGGCTCATAATATGTCTTTACTACACATCAAAGATCATAATCAACAACATTACAGGTCTCCACTTATCTTAAAAGTGATTATGAAGATGTTTGGATCTTAGATACAAGAGTAACACAACACGTGACTTTTCGACGTGACTTCTTTTGGAATTTTCAACAATGTCATCTCAATCTTTCTTACAGATGATACAAAACACACTCCTTGTGAAAAAAGTGTAGTAAAAGTTTATTCTCTTGGCATTGGAGAAAAATTAATTTCAAATGTTTGGTATGTACCAACTTTCAAAAAGAATTTGTTGTCTTTAGTCACGATTCGACAAGCAAGACATAAAGTTGTTATGGAGGATGGTTTAGTCAAAATCAACTCAATCAAACAAAGTATGAAAATATTCATGACAAGATATGAAGATGGAAAATTGTTAAGGATGAAAGGAATAGTTATTCCACAAAATTTTGACTTTGCAGGAGAAACAAGTACAGATATTTCACCAATCAGATTGTGGCATGTAAGATATGGACATTTAAATTTTGAAAGTATCTCTCAACTTCAAAAACAAGGAATGGTCAAAGGACTTCCAACTTTTAAGAAAGAAAATGCAAAATGTGAAGCTTGCATTTACTGGAAACAAAGTAGAGAGAGTTTTCCAACAAGTTCATGGCGTGCAAACATGCGTTTGCAATTGGTTCACAGTGACATTTGTGAACCTCTACCAAATTCTCTAAAAGGTTGCAGATACTTTTTACTCTTCATTGATTATTTCAGTAGAATGACTTGGGTTTATTTTTTGAAGCAAAAGTCAGAAGCATTCGAAAAGTTTAAAACTTTTCACCAACTTGTTGAGAATGAAGTCAAAGAAAATATTGGCACTCTTAGGACAAACAATGGAGGGGAATTCACTTCCAATGCATTCCAAACTTATTGCAGGGACAATTGTATAAAAAGACATCTTACAAATGTCTACACTCCACATTAAAATGGAGTAGTAGAGAGAATGAACCACTCTTTGTTAGGAATGGCAAGATCCATGCTAACTTTCAAAAAATTAAGTCCTATATATTGGGCAGAAGCAATACATACAAAAATCTACTTAAGTAACATGTCTCCTATTTCTTATTTGGATGGAATTGCACCTTATGAAGCATGGTTTGGTTTCAAACCTCGAGTTAAACATCTCAGAGTTGTCGGATCACTATGTTATGCCTTATTTCCGAAATAAAAATGAACTAAGCTTGATTCACGAAGTTTGAAATATACAATGATTGGGTATTATGATGAGAAGAAATGGTATTTGCTTCTCTCCAGTGAAAAATTTATTGTCAGCAGGGATGTGATTTTTGATGAAACAAAAAGCAAGAGTGCCACAGAGATCGATAATCTTCTACAAAAATTGGAAACTAAGGGAGATAAAAGGAAAGGCAAGATGAAAAGTCAACCAAGTTCACAACATTGGTATGAACTTGATTTTCCTTCATCTGAAAATGATTCATCTAGTCCATCTACTTCAACTACACCATCTGGATCTTTTGGGAGTTCATGAGAATCTTCTACCAGTAGCAGCTCTTTTGACAGCGACTCTCCACCCCCTGAATCTTCAGTTTATCGACGAACATTTATTTACATCAATCCACTTTACATTGATGGTTATTATTCAGATCCTCAAACAAGTGAACATAAACTACCAAAATGGGATGTTCAACTTTTGAAAGATGTTAGGCCTGATGAGCAGAACAAAACAGGGACACAGGGGTCACACAGAAATGAAGAAAATTTTTCCTTGGTAACAAATGATTTTATTGAGCCCTCCACATACAAAGAGGCAGCAAAACATAAAGAATGGCGAAGGGATATGGTTGAAGAATACCAAGCAGTAATAGAAAACAACACTGGAAACTTGTTGATTGTCCTCAAAAGGTCAAACCCATCGGATGCAAATGGGTTTACAGAATTAAGTACAAGCAAAATGGAGACATTGACAGGTACAAAGAAAGACTTGTTGCTAAGGGTTTTGCACAGCAGGAAGGCACTGAATGAGGAAACTTTTGCCCCTAGAGCTAAATGGAACACCATCTAATTAACACTTGCATTAGTAGCTCAGAAAGGATGGAAAGTTCATCAGATGGATGTTAAAAGTTCTTTCATCAACGGAGATTTTCAAGAATATGTATACATGACACAACCGCTAGGTTTTGAGATTGAAGGGCAGGAACATAAAGTCTGCAAATTGATCAAAGCTCTATATGGATTGAAACAAGCTCCACGAGCTTGGTATGCTAAAATGGATGAATACCTTCACAAAGTTGGCTTTAAGCTAAGTGAATCTGATGATACTTTGTATGTACACCAACAGGGTAAAAATATGGTGATTCTTGTTGTTTATGTGGATGATTTGATCATTACTGGAAACAATGATGATCATATTTTGCAGGTGAAGGAGTTACATGATGGTTTTAAGATGACTGATTTGGGATTACTTCACCACTATCTTGGAGTTGAAGTATTGCAACATACACATCATATTTTCATTTATCAAATTAATTATGCAGATGAAGTTGGTGCAGGGTTATCCCTGCACATACCCACAGTATGCATGAAACGCATAAAAATAATTGTCCCATGAGTTTGACTCTTCTATGGAGTCAAAACTTCAAAGCATAAATGGTTAAGCCCTTTATACCCATTCCTTGTTATCATAACCCAATCACTCCGCCTTAAACCCTCTATCGGGACTATTTATTCCCTCTTGACCTTCATTAACCTTTTCCTCAAAGCTTTCCATTGGTTCTTCCCTTTCGGAACTTAAACCCGCTTCGTAACCTTGATAAAAGCCATAGTTCACATATACCAAGCTTTCTCCCCCTTAAACCATTGGTATATATATTTAAACCACCCAATATATATATTGGCATTAAAATCCTTTATACTCCAATTATAAAGGAAAACCCCGCAAAAATCATCGTTTCCGCCTTTTGGTACAACCTCCGCACAGAATCCGAGGTTGTACCTCCTCGCTGATTGCAATCAGTCTTATCGCGGATCTTTAACACAAACATATATAACTCACATTCCTCTGACTCTGATCTCTGCTATTACCATAAAGCCGGAACTCAAGATTTATATGCCCGCACATATAAATATATCGGGTCCGCCTTAAGTTGCCCACTCCTCCAATATGCCAAACTCTGCTTGGCCCAATCGCCGATCTCCGATTTATCTGCGATCGCTATATCGGTGTCCCGATTACACTGTCCATCGGCCCTCCTATCTCGCGATATGCGATCAATCCTCCGTCGTTCGATCAACTCTGATCCAACGGTCTACATTGCATCGCCCTATCACAATCGGCGTTTGCAAAGGGTTAAGACCCGATCTATCCACGAAGACTTCCGCCGATGTGATCAATCTCAACCATTGATCTTTTAGATCTAATGGTTGCTGAGTCTTCTCATGACTATTTCCTTTAGTCTTGATTCCGCTTATCTTCAATGAACTCTGCGTTAAAAATGACTCTCGCCCACACTTTGTCTTCATGGATGATTTCTTATATAATTTCTCCGAGAAGGCTTTGGATAATTGACTGAGCATAAAATGCTCAAACACTGCTAAGGAATTAAGGATGATCACGCTATTTCAACCACTGTCATTCGTAAATTCATGCATAAAATAGAGAAGAAGGCTTAGGTTCTTCCGCAGGCATACACACAGAGAAAAGCAAAGGATCCCATACAAATGGCCTATTAACACATGTACTGAAACATTTATTCCATATAACACTATATTCAGAGTCTTGCCTCTGGCTTGACTACGCAATAATAAACCCTGTTACAGTGAAATCCTCGCTTTCTCCTTTTTGCTTCTCTCGCTAAACTTCCAGCCTCTCTCCTAGTCTAGCTAACCAACCCCTAAATTATACAAGGAAATCACAATTTATACAAAGAATGGATTCATGACCCAATTCTGGTTCAGAACCAGAAATCTCTCAACCTCTCCTAAAAAGTCTCTTCAAACCCATTCTTTTCTAAACCAACACTAAATCAAGCTTTCAGTTTCCTCATTTCCTATTCAAACCAATTAATTCTAACAATTTGGGTTGATCTCCACACAGGGAGAATCAATCAACCATTATGTCCCTTTTCTCATATTTTACAATAAATAAACACTCTTACATATTTAAATAAATAAATTAATTAAACTCTTGCCTTCCAACCCCTTGCTAGTCACAACATGTGATCATGCTATCACATTGTTGACTAGGCCTGAATGATCCTGCATCATAAGTTCTTCAAAGGTTTGGAATGCAAGACGTTCTCAAGCCCATGGAACAAAACTTGAAACTTTCAAAATTTGAAGGGGGGAATGGTGGACAATACTACTTATAAACAATTGATTAGAAACTTGATCTATATTCTAACAACCACTCATCCAGATCTATCTTATGCAATCAGTACTCTTTCACGCTTTATGCGAGAACTAGAGACAACCACTGGAATGCAACCAAAAGAGTTCTTAGATATATCCAAGGAATGAAATATTTTGGTCTTCTTTACAAAACGAATAAGAACTTTGTACTTGGTGAATATTCAGATGTTGATTTTGCTGGAATTATTGATGATTGGGCTTCAACTTTAGGTTATTTGATGAACATGGGGACAACTGAAGTTTTTTGGAGTTGCAAGAAGCAAGCTACAGTGGCCACTTCTTCAGTAGAAGCATAATACATATCAGCATGGGAAGCATCATGTGAAGTTGTTTGGTTGCTCAAATTTTTGCAAGACTTGGACATTTCTCAAGCAGAGGCTACATCTTTATTCATCGACAGTAAGTCAGCCATAAAGCTTGCCAAAAATCTAGTTTTTCACTCCAAAACAAAGCATGTGGACACGAAATATCATTGCAAAGGATGTCATCAAGCCGATATATTGTCCTTCAGAAGATCAGATCTCAGATATTTTCACAAAACCACTTGGCATAATCAAATTTACTAAGTTCAGGGACGAACTTGGTATCTGTTGTAATGTATCTTTGTCTCATAGGGGGGAATGTTAGATGATACAAAATACATAAATCTTCGTTTAATAGTTAGAATATAAAATTTAATTATTTAGAATATTTTATTAAATATTTGATACCTTTTAAAAAGAGTGAATTGTTGTAAAATATATGGCATCTAGAAAGGTTTCGTTTCTTAGGCTCCAATTTAGGAAAATAGTTAGTAGATTTGTTAGGATAAAATTTAATTTAAATGGACACTTGTTAATTAAATGTGTGATCCATAACTAAAATAGGTTATGACATTTAGCTTATTTAAAGCACATTCTCCTACTTGCAAGTGTGTTGAGTTTTCGTGTGTAAACTCTTACAAATTTTCTATGTAATTTTTCTTTTCCTGATTAATAAAATTTGTGTGTCTGAGGACACTTCTGCTATTATTCCATGGTAAAAGAAATTACCTATAGTTGAACCTTTACAGCTAGAGAGGACCTTGGACACGAGGTTGATCAAGAAAACTAGGGATAAAAAGAACTTTGAGCAATCAATTAAGTGGAATAACCTACCAGTGTCAGATGTAACCTAGATTATTGCCAAACTCATATAAAAAAGTGGAAAATCTATTTAAGAACTCATGGACAAGATCCCATGAAATATTTGTTCCTTGGGAGTATGATGCAAGGGAATCTATAATTTTCAATGACCGAGAGGTAAAAATCATTTACTATAGGAGTTGGTTCCTCAATGAATGGTTCGTTAGGCCAGAATTTATTTTAATTTACCATGTAATTCTTTAAATTAGATAATTTGTTGCAGTGGTTGTAGTTTAGTTTAATTTTCCTTAAATTGGATTTTAGATCCTATCTTCAAGGATCTGGATCGAATTGATGTAATTTTATATTTTTTTTTATTAATGAGAAAAGTCAGTTGTGTGTGTGCAACTTTTCCTATGAGAGCTTTGAATTCGCAAACCAATCCCTCTGCAATCAATTTTTTATTTTCATGTAGACCTATGATGGACCTATTTTTTAATAAGTGCACCTAATATCTATAAAATATCCAAGATATTGTCAGAGTGGTTGCAGGAGAAGTGCAGAAGGGAGAGGAATATTCTAAGTGTGGAGCCGAGCCTAGTGGGGAGGCCTAAATGGCACATAGAGCCAGGAGGAATGAACTACCGAAGCCAAAATTAACAGTGAAAAGACCAACACTTAGTCAATTTTCGCTTTGAGAGAGAATTGGTTAGTTATCAGAGGCTGGGGTTGTTTATTGACAGAATCTCGTAATTGAGTCTTAGTTCGGAGATCCTGGATCCTGTAATTTCATTTTAAATAACGTCAAGACTAGAAGGTCGAGATCGTCAAGTGACAGTGACAAAACCTCTTTCTTGTCACCCAAATCTGTTAGTTTGAAGGATTAGCCTAGAAGAAGTTTAGCTCGGAAGCTTGGGAAAAACCAGAATTTCATAAGCCTGTAACGTTTTATAAATTTCCTTCGAAAAGAATCAGGCAACAGGATCGTTAGTTGATGGAGCATCTAGTGACGAGATTTTTTTTACTGTCAAGCAGAAGTCAAAATGTCATAAACCTAGAAGACCAGAATCCCGTAAGGGATTTTAATTACATTTTTATGGAGTTCTAGGGTAGCAGGATCGCGGGATTCATATGAAGCATAAACAATGCTCAGAGGTTGTTTTGCGCCAATTTCCTTTGTAATTCCTCATTGTATTATAGCTTCCCACTGCAGATTTTAAAAGATATTTTGATCCTGTTGGGTTGAAAGAAGTTCCAAATTGAAGGAGCCAACTCCTAGCAGACAATTTTTAAGCAAATATTAGGAAGATTTACATCAACAAGAAGGACCTTTCTTGAAAGCTCAAGATGAATGATATTGGATTTATGCACTACTGTTTGGGACTAGATGTATGGTAGCAACGAGGAGAGATTTTCATAGGGTAGGGCAAGTATGTACTTGAGATAATGAAGATAGTCAAAATGGAGGATTGTAGGATGATGTCTACACCCATGATTACTAACTTGAGGAAGCTTAATTCTTCTAAGAGTGAGTTGGTGGATCCCACATTGTACAAGCAACTGATTGGGTCATTAATGCATCTAGTTAATACTAGGCTAGATATATGCTTTGTAGTGAATACACTCAACTAATTTATGTTAGAGTTGAGGATGGTTCATTAGTGGAAGCAAAGCATGGGTTGAGTTATTTATGTGGTACAATGGAATTTGGATTGATATATGTTAGAGTTGGTGGAGCATAGTTGCAAAGTTATATAAATTCAAATTGGGTTGGGAGTGTAGTGGATTGGAAGAGTACATTTGGATGTTGTTTTATCTTGGGGTCAACAGTGATCTTGTGATTTAGTAAGAAGAAATACTCAATGGCACTTATCTCAACAGAGGCCCAATAAATGGCAACGAGTCTAGTGATTTGTGAGGCCATATGGCTTCACAAAATGCTCTTAGGATTTTTTGGTCTTGAGATGGGGCCTATGGTGATCCATTGTGATAACCAAATTTGTGTCAAGATTTCAGAAAATCTAGTGTTTCATGACAAGTCAAAGCACATAGAGATTATATACCAGTTCATGAGATATAGGGTTCAAAGAGGTGTTGTGAGATTGAAGTGTATTTCCAAAGGAGGGCAAGTAGCATATATTCTCACTAAGCCTCTAGTGAAGGGGGAATTTGTTTTCTATAGAGACAAACTAGGGTTGGTAGAGAATCACTTCCTTCCTAGGAGGGAGTATTGAATTTTGTAGCATCGGAAGGTCTTCCACATAGACTTCATGTCTTAGAATGTGGAAGTGAAGACCTTTTTAGGTGATTGTTCCAGAGGAACAACTAATATGATCTTATGCCTAAGTTTTAACTTAGGAAAAATTACATTGGTTAATTATTTAATTAATGTTGACTTTGGGCTAATGTTATTTTCTAAGGATAAATAATTAATTATTTAAGTGACTTAGATATAATCTCCAATGTTGATCTAAGAAGGTTGGGATTTAATCTTAGTTTTCAATCACTTTGGAGATTAAGGATTTGGATTATGGAGAAATATAAAAGCAATCTAAGGGGGAGGATGAAGAAAAAATACAAGAAAGAGAGAAAATCAAAAAGATTTTTTTTTTTTTTTGCAAGAGTAATATTGTAGAGTTTTTGTGAGAGATTCATAGGGGTTGATGAAGAAGGAAAAAGACAACATGAGAATTTTTTGTAGCTAAATAAATTTAACAAGGACCCACATGAGTGAGCAAACCAAAGACTTTTTGAGGATGGACATGGGTTTTAGAAGACTGAGTGGGTTGTTGATTTCGCTGGAAGAATTTATCTCAGGTTTTGTTGTATTTTCCTTGTAAATTTTGAGGGCCATTTTCCCTAGGGAACCCATGATTTCTCTAAGAAATTAAATAACTAGAATTTGGAGGGTTAATTTCTGCTATTGTATTGTTTAGTTTTTATGAGTTATTTTCTAAAATATTTCCCTGTTATTTTCTAAGTAAAAAAGCCAAAAAAAAAAGAGATTTATTTATTGAAAAAAATCATTTATTGAATAAAATAATTTTTAATAATAAAATAACCAAATAAAACATTAAAATAATTTCTGAAAATAATGTAACAACATGAAACATTGAATCTAAAACTAACGCTTAAAAAAATAACACTTATTCTTTAATCTAAAACTAATACTTAAAAAATTAAACTCATTCTTTATCTGGTTACATATTAACACATACTTAAATTTACTTGCATAAAAAAATGAAAAATCACAAGAATACAACTATGCAAAGTTCACAAGAGAAAATTATGGAAAACCAAAAGTGAATTATTATTATTTATAATAAAAATAAAAATATAATATAATAATAATTAAAAAAAAAATCGAGAAAAAAGATTTCATCCTTTTCATTATAAAAAAAATACAATATCAAGATTTTAACCCAAAATACAACCTGTGTATCCCCTATGAAATCACATACTTCATAATATTTACATAGAGTGACCAATTAAATAAAAATTTATTGAAGTCACATAGAGAGTATAATCAGTAGATAACATTATAACATTCTTCAAAAATGTTGCCAAAAAAACATATGTATCCTATATGAAAGCACATACTTCATAATATTTACATACTTCATAATATTTACATAGAGTGACCGATTAAATAAAAAACTATTGAATTCAAAAGAGAGCATACTTAATAGATAACTTTACAACATTCTTCAAAAATGTTTCAAAAAAAATTTGACAAAGCATATCAAATATGTTGAAAGGAGAATTATCAGCCAACAAAAAGTATGTAAATCTCATCATAGAGAATAAAATTAAGCCAATTGAAAGAGGAACCATCTAACACCCCAATCTAACTTAGTGGTAGTTTTTGACCAATGGGGATATGAAATCTCCCCCATCTCACTAATTGGATGCCCTATCTTTCTTCGAATAATATATAGCCTTCCTCCACATTGAGAACTTTCTTGGAGTGGATATTAGCTTGGAGATTCCATTCCTTATATATATGTTTACAAGAGAGACTGAAAATATCCTTCTATAATGTTTATTCTATTTATCCATTATTGCAAGATAAGAATTTGAAGGTAGTTTCTCTCCACCAACCAATCAATTACACATTTTGTATCATCGTAAACCTATAATGAAATAATGTTAATGGAGGCAAAAAAATATAATAGAGCCTAGCAAGTTGCATTTATGCCTTTGTATTAGATCCAAACCTCATGTTCCACCAAATATTATAGGTGTGATTTCCTTGAAGAAATAAGAGAGCCCCCTCCACATATGCCTTCCTGTGAAGCTTTGACAAAATATTATAGGTGTGATTTCCTTGAAGAAATAAGAGGCCCCCCCTCCACATATGCCTTCCTATGAAGCTTTGACAAAGAATGGAAAGTTACAACATTGGGGGCTCGAAGGGTAACAAAAGGGGCTTTAGGGGTTTTATATAATCATTAAAAAAACTGAGAATCTAAGATGAGATACCAGAAATATTGATGGATTATCTCTCAAAAATAAAATTATTTTGCACCTTCCAAATTCCCTAAGCTAAAAATATAGCTAAAGATTTAAACTTACCCATCTTAAAATCCCAGCAATGTAAGAAGGACTAAGGGAGGAGGTAGGCCCACCATCCATAATATTGAGAGATGCAAGGACTTCATTCTATAGAGCTTTGGAGAAGTCACAATGGGAAAAAATACGGTCAACATATTCAGATCCACTATAAAATAAAAAACATACATTAGGAACAATGAAGCCCCTGCAAAGCAGATTGTGCCATGTGAGGGTATAATTTTCCAAAGAACGACCAAATAAACATTTAATCTTCAGGGGAATGTTCCAATTCCAAATTTTTCTGAGCCGCAATTTATCCTTCAGATGGAGAGAAGAGATGGTGATCGAGTTATAAGGTGGAATGTTCTAGTTGTTGTCAAGGTTCATGTGAGTTCAATCGTCGGCATCATTTAAGGAAACTAATACGTAGGTTTTCAAGCATGGGTATGTGAAACATTAGAGAATTACTTGGTTATCAGACTCTTGACTTCAATGACATTGTTTTTAGGGATAAAATAAAATAAAAATTATTGCATTTTTCCTTCCAACATGGATACTAATTGGGCAAACATAGGTATTTACTTTATATTTTATTTAAAAATATAATTATGTTGAAGTCATGGCCTATATTAGAATTGGGCTTGAGGAATTTATATTTTTAATAAAATATGGTTGAGATTTTAAGCCAAAATAATATTCTTTGTCCAATACATGATCCAATAGACAATATGAAAATTTGGCAATAGCTTTTCAGTTTTTCAAGTATGTTCCTCTTTTTAATTTACTAAAAACTCATTTGTGAAATGTGGTTATCCTGATAATTTATTAAAAATGTAAATGCATGTCTGCTCATTCAAATAGTGGTTCTTCCCATCTGTATGTTTGAATCAACCATTTAATTTCCCATTTGTAACATTGAGCAATACATGCTGCTCGACCACTCATATTGTTGGATCAACTCTGTATTATTGGTTCGGTTCTGTCTGCAACGATGGATAGTTGTGGAGGTTGCCAAATTTCTATGCCACCATCCTCAACCTTACAATACTACTGCAACAAATCAAAAAAGTAGTATAATCAATTCATTGAAGCCATAAGATGTACTTCTAGGTGGTTATTTCTTAAACCCCTAACCACTATGGATTGGGATACAAGAAATATGTTACAGATTTTATTAAGTAATTCAATTAAACTTTCTATCCAATATGCTAATAATTTTGATGTTGGAACAATGGTGCTCGATGATTTTATCTCCTAATCCATTACCATGATAAAGAAAACAAGACCAGTTGCAACGCAGCAAGTCCCTGCCATATCAGCTAGTACTGCGTTAAAAATCAACTAGTACTGGCAGATTCAGTTGTCGTTTCTAAGCTGCATTTGTTCAATGAAAAGTTGTTGTAACTTACAAATGGGATTAAATCGAGAGCAGAATGAATCCAGGGAGACGTTGACGAATATTCTCCTATCGATAGCTTCTTGAATGTGCAGTCGGATTCTTATATTCCATAATAGGGATTTCAAAACTTAAGCATTGTACTCATTTTCATCATTTTAACACAGAAAATTAATGAACAGAGAAAAATTTTAACTAGCATTTGCACCTAATGTTGCAAAGAAAACGTTGTAAGGCAAGCCAATAAAAAATGAACTAGTAGCTTGAAGTGTCTTGTAAAATCAATGCAATCTCTGCACAACATTATAATGTTTCAAAATGATATATTTACAATGTTCAAGATCATTTAGTCAACATTTATTACCATGAAAAATAACAATATAAAGGCCTGGAAAATAGGCTTTTGATCACCCTATGAGGACACAAATAATAATGTTGAAGGTACATTTGAGATAATTTCACAAAATGGCTACTAAAGATGCAATATCCACTTGCAAAAATTAAATTAACCTGAAGACCAAGATCATAAAATGAAGGAGAAATAAACTTCAAATAACAATGTTAAATTGACCCTGATTTTCTGAATACAACCATGACCATAAACAACAATGGTGTGATACACTCCATTCCTAGATCTCAACTATAATATTCTATACAGAACCTTTGTGCCCATTTCACTGAAGAAAAAACCATTACATATAATAAGGTGACAATAAGACAAAGATATGATAGATATGAAATGGGAAATAACCAATAATTGGCGACAAGACTAAAACAACTATGATATTAAATTTGACAAATAAACTTCTAACTATAATAACAGTTCAATGAATGGAAAAGGAGCTCTACAAAATCTAGAAATAGATGTTGACTTATGAACTTCCATTCAATAAAAATATCCTATTTACGTTAAGAACTTGTAAAAGTACGGAATCAAGTTGTAGGTGGAAATTACCTGCATTGCTTCCCCCTCCTTATCACTAGATTTTGGACCTTTCATTGGTCCTTCTTCACCAAAAATCTTTCCCTCATCCATAGCAATTTTCTGATTTGTTTCTTTCTTTGTTCTCACTTTAGCCTTTGCTAATAGATACAAAACAACAGTTCGCATTTTTACTGTAGAAGTTGTTTTTGGAGGTGTTGTAGGATGAGGATACTCAAATAATGAGGGCATGGCGTGTGAAAGAAACTTAAATTTTGGCTAAAGAACCTTTGTGCCCATTTTCGTTGAAGAAAAAACCATTACATATAATAAGGTGGCAATAAGACAAAGATATCATAAATATGAAATGGGAAATAAGCAATAGGTTGTGACAAGACTAAAATAGCTATGATATGAAATTTGACAAATAACATTCTAACTATAATAACAAGTCAATTAAAGTTAAAGAAGCTCTACAACAGGTAGAAAGAGATGTTGACTTATGAACAACCATTTAAAAAAATTACCATTTATGTTAAGAACTTGTAAAAATATGACCCGGATGCGAGTGAAATAAATGGGACTTAATGATTTACCAGACAGACGGACGAGCTTGGTACTGCCAGATGCAGACCAGCGCGACATTCCAGAAGTTCATTTGATTCATGAGCGTGACGATCCAGAAGTGCATTTGGTTCTTGATGGATACTCTGCGGAGCAAAAGATTTGGCATGCTCCATGTATTTACTGCTCGCCTCGTCCAAGGTAAGGTGTTGGCTATTATAACCATGGCGTTCTAGGCTATCCTTCCCACTGCTAGCGTTCCACCTTCTTGTCTATGGCCGAAGCTGAATGCGGGTCTGAGGGGCAAGTTGGTCTTTGAAAACAAAGGTAAATTCTCTGTGTGCATTCCGTTCTCTGTTTATCTCAGGCTTGGGATAGTTGTGTGTTTCAATAGCAGATTTGTCTCTGGAATCATTGGTCAGCTCTCATATGCCCCTACCATTCGACTTGTGCCACTCTCCCCGCGCTTGCTAGCCTGCTGTCTTTGTCTAAAGTCGCTTCCTGTGCTGTATCACTACTGTCCTGTATCTGCCTCCAATTTCCTGTGTGGTATAACTACTCTCTGGTATCTGCCTCTCCTTAATTTCCTCACCATGGTTCGCCACAGTCTGAGAATCCGTTTCGGGGGGAGTCGCGGAGGGCGTGGTAGACCATAGGCAGCCCGCTCTGTGAATCCTGCTCGCAGACCTTCTCCGTATCATGGGTTTTAGACCAATCATTTTACTTTTCAAAGCAATCTTAATAGCCCTGTAATCACTGCCAATATCACTATTCTCTTCTCTAAAGAAGAATCTCCGCCTCCAATTAGGGTGTGTATGATGTTTGAGCCTCCTCAGGGGGCTTTCAAAGAGGCCGGCAGTCATAGCAACATGTAGGTAATGGCAGGGGAAATCCTGGAGAAAGGTAAAGGGGAGAGGCTTGAAAGGAGCGACACTCCCAGTGACTCTCTGCCTCCAGATGTCGTTGGTCAGAGGAAGGTGGAAGATAATGATAGTGACTCGCGTCCCCTATTGAGGCACCCAGGCGAAGAAAATGTTTGATATGATGATGAATGGGAGGATACTGCTTGCCCAGTGGTGGAGGAGCCTCAGAATGAGGACGCATCAATTTGAGGCCATCTGGGCCCTTTCCATTTCGGTTTTGCGGATGACTAATATGAACAATTTCAGGCAGTTATGGATGCAATTTTGGTTCGGCCTCTTCAGACAGGCGGTCTTACTTCTCTCCATGATATGCGGAAAGGTAAAGATCTTCTGGAATTTTGAGCAATGTCTTGGTCTAGCTCTCTGATCATGCGCTCTAGACAGACGGTTATATCACCTCTTCTTCATTTTATCTTGGTTAATTCCTGATGTATATATCTGCACTCATGCTTATGTAACTAGTTCTCCTTCACATAGGACAGTTTTTGATATTCTGAGTGCTCTCGGATGATGATTCCTGAGGTCTCGACCCCTTGTATTTTTACTTTATTTTACAGTTAATAGAATTAGCATTTACAGAGAAAAAAAAAACTTGTAAAAATATGGAATCAAGTTGCAGGTGGAAATTCCCTGCATTGCTTCCCCTCCTTATCACTAGATTTTGGGCCACTTTTTTGGGATTTTTACCCCGACAAACTTCATCTCCATTTGAATATGTTCAAAAAATGCAAAAATACAGAAGATGATCTAAACATGATACTATCATTTAATATTCGGTGTGCACCCTGCATTTAATTTCAGTCTCCTTTTATAGTATGGGTATTAACCTATTTGTGATAACATAGTTTCTTGAGCTCTCCCAACCGCATTTTAAATTTATTTCTTTTGTTTCCAAGCACGCATCTTGCTACCTGAGTTGTCTCATCTTCATGGGATTTCCCAACTGTTTATTGCAAAAAGTACGCATGACACAAAATTCTGGAGCAACTTTAAGAAGATATTTCATAACAGTAACATTATTACTTCAAAATGAATGTCTGTCAGTAGTTAGTGGCTTCTGAGATTTATTATATTTGACATGAAATACATCTATGATGTACAATAAGAATTCAAAAGGCTAGAATACCAACACTATGCGAGCCCTATTATGACCAGCGTTTGCAACAAATCTTTAGGGCACCTCGTAAATGTAACAAAATTTGATCTCTATTATAGTAAGATTACAGGATTAATTTCCTTGATGATTTGATTGGTCTTAGCTAAGAACCATGGATGAATTCCAAGCTAAAATGAGGATTTGAAGCGATAGGCACAAAAGGATGAAATTTTAAATGTTGACGATTTAGAAAACTGCAAATCGAGTTGGATAAACATATATTCTATATAATTAAAGCGATTTAACAACGGTAGTTCCCTTTTAGCATATTATATATAACACTTATATTTCATCTTCGGTAGTTCCCTTTTAGCACATTATATATAACACCTACATTTCATCATTGTCATATCCTCGTCGGTCCTGGGTCAATGGTCATTCAATACACTTCTTCAAGTATAACGATAAGTATTCTCTTACATTGAGAATGTTTGAAGATCGTTTGAGACGAAACCGTAATGGATCTCGCAATTATCAAAACATTCCTTTTTCTCCATCTTGGAATGATCATGAAAAGAAGTGGACGGAAATGGAGGGTGCGACCTCTCTTTTCCATTGTTCATAATCTACATAAATGGAAAGGAAATCGCCACAAATAAGAACCAGATATGAGATAAATAAAAAAAAACTATCTCTTGTGAACTAAGATGTGTACCCACGTCACAAGTTGCCTCAAAATCAATCACAACGAAGTACTGAAAATCTTGGAGTTAAAGTTCCTGGATATTCCCTTGAGGATGAAATTTGAAAGGTAGTTGCAGTTCCAGGGCATTCCCTTGAGGTTGCAGTTTAAAAGGTACATTCTTAAGACTGCTTCCTGGTGGCACCATGTAGTCCCAATTTGTTTGACTAATAAGTACCTGCTTCAATGTATGTGTTGGGTACGTATGAAAACTGAAAGCTTGTGGAAAGTACACAGGGGCATCTAGTACACTCAAAGATATTTCCTTTATATAACCTTCATTGAAAGGTAGTACATATCCATGGGGATTTAGTACACTGTCAGAATCTGGTATGCCACATGAAAACAAATCTCTCTCACTCTTTATTGTTGTGCAAACTCCAGCGGTGCCATAAAAGTTAAAACCTGCAATTCTATTTGGTGACCACATTATAGAACCTCGTGATTCCTTATAATGTGTTCTGCATTATCATGGAGAAAAAGTTAGAACACATCAGCCAGAAAAACAATTATTTAATACTGTATATTCTTAAGTCTAACCTAGTGACCTATCATATCTTTATGTTTAGGCTTGTAGATGGGAGTTTGGGTATCACATCCTTTTGATTTTTGTTAGTCTGCTTCAGTGGGCTGTTTTGCATTCTCAACTTTGGATTTTGAAGGTGTTTTTTTGGCAATTCTGGCTTTCCTCAGAGTGGTACTCGGTATGGCAATTAGAGAACTTTGGGCTTGTCTCTTACTCAAGCCTGGAAAACTTTGACTTATCCTTTTATATTTGTTTGCTCAAGGGATTCCTTTTGGATGTTTGCTATGTATACTCCATTAGGGAAATTATGGGAGCTTTGGGATATGGATTACCAGGAAGTTCTGTAAATGCACAAAGTTTTGTGAAGGCATGAAGACTTCATTAACAGCAATAGGACATCTATATTCTTGGTAACATATAAGGCCCATGAAAAATGAGCATCAATGAATTAGAATAAAATGGCTATTAGATAAAAATAAAAACAATACAATGCCAGAATCTCACAAAAGAAATAATAAAAAGAATTTAACTCTTGCAACACTTGCCAACTTCTGTTTGCCATTTTGATTGTAAATGAAGATTATAGAAGTGCTCAGAACCACTTATGTTGCATGCTTTAAGACATCCTAAATTAAAACCTAACAAAGAAAATCCTCCATAAGCTGCATACATATGATAAGTCAGTGCTCCAAGTACTCTGGATGTAACAAATTTAAGGATGTTCAATTTGAACTGGTGATTTTTGGCAAATTTTTAAAGTCGTGAGTGATCTAATTATAAATTACAATTTACTTGCATCAAAGCAAAGCAGACAAATTAAACAAAATTGAAAACCTGCAGCATTGTACATTGGATGCAAAGAGGTACACCTTAAAAATCAAATAACTACAAAGCTTTAAACAGTGTACAGTAAAACGGCATGCATCTTAAGCTCCACTAGCCAAAGCTAGCCACAGACTTGACAATCCATATATTCAACCTACTATCCATCACGAGTTGACATAAGAAAATAAGTGATATAAATATACGTCGTGTGAAAATCCTCCCATCAAAATTGGGAACAAAAATTGTAACTTAATTTGATAAAAATTAACTTCTGAAATATAGGCTCAATCTTAACAGTTACTGTCTCAAGCAGAGCAATCAATCTGCTAACTTATGCAAAAACAAGCAGAACTTTTGAGAGTGCACACCGTGAAAACTTTGGTTGGCAGAATGAGGGTATTAGCGCATAAGACACAAAATAGTCATTATTTGCAATTATTTACCCACCAGACATGATCATAATCAGGAATCTCTAAATTTGCTAAGTCTCCTCACCTGAAAAGCGATTATACATGACATAAAAATGACTTGAAGTATGAGATGATGGCATGAGTCCGAACACTAATAACAATGTTCAAGTAACCCTGTGGAAGTAAGTGTGATTGACAGTTTTAGAATAGGGCAATCACAGAAAGAAACAACAACAGCAGTACTAAAATCAAATTACCAAATGTGCCTCAAATTATGGACAAGGAGGCTGCTCTTTCACTCTATAGGGGACAGGTCAACTAGGGTAAAGTGCAATTTCAACTAAAGGAGGATCTGGTTATGATGGGTACCTGATACATTTGCTTTCTAATCCTAACATACTCATCCTAGTCTACAATATATCATGTATTTTTTAAATGTATTATATTAAATTGCATTAGTAGATTTTGATGTTGAATAATGGATGTATGTCAAACCATGCACCAGGCCTCAACTTCTCCAATGGCAGGAAGCAGACTGGGCAAGGTGAAAGTCTGGGTGATTTTGACCAAAATATGCCCATGTCATAGTAGTAGCTTAGCCAAAGGAAGTGCATCAGGTTAATTTTTTGCCCTTGAGCAATGTTGCTCAAAGCAGGGATGAAGCGGGTTTGTTTTTTGGAAGCAAAGCGTCGGAAGTGTTATTTTCCAAAAATCGTCAGAAGCGAAGCGTCTTGTGTGTGTGTGTGTGTGTATATATTATATATTTGCATTTATATTAAAAAAACATCCAAAATGCCAAATTAGTTGTAGAAGATATGAAAACATGCATATTTGTACATAAATCAAGATAAATATGGCATCCATTGTACATCAATGATTAATTATTTAAGAATCAACCATCTAGAATCTAGATTCCTCTCCTCTTGTCTAGTTTTTGCCTCTAGTTCATTTCTCTAGGGATATTAGTCAACACTGCGCAATTTTGATCAAACGTCTTAATTCAAGCCTTATAATATGGTAGAGAAATCTTAACGTGCGTGATCAATGATTTTGACTTGAGTGAAGGGTACACTTTTTCTAAGGCCATGGCAAAGGGGTTCAACAATCAACACCAAACACTGGGATACATATAGGGCTTGGTGCTCTTGATTAAATGCCAATCACCTATCCTCATACATGATATAATCTAATGAAATGCCACAATCTCGTTGATCCTGAAATCCCAAAAACTGTTAAGTCTGCTAAATTTTGAATGGGTTATGAAATTCTATATTCTCCATAAGAAGTCTGATGAGGTTGGAAACACTCTCAAACATAGTGAGTCATTTCATGGTAATGTTAAAAATTTCTAATCAAGTTTAAAAGGAGGCAATTACAAAAAGAGCTATTATATTAGTAGACATGTATCTAATCCCATGTCAATAACACTATATCATGGGGCCAAATGCCTGGAAGAAAAACAACTACACTTTGGCAATGTACGAAGACCATACTAAGGCAGCAAACTGCACACCTATTTTTCAAGCATGTTTGAGTGAATTTCAAACTACTAAAACCCACTGAATATGACAGAAACAACAAAATTCTATGAAATATTTGGAAATGCATTACGGCCATTAATAAACACCAATTTGAAAAGGGGCACAGCCTTCATATTCTAAATTCCAACACATGAAAAAATATAAGTGGCCAATAGGACCGTATACGATTGTAGTGTGATTGCTAAGAATGTACAGCCATCAACATTTGACGATAGAAGATGATCAATTCTTATATTTCTAGCATAGAATAGACTGATCCATTGCTCCACTAATAAATTGTCCTTTCAGCTTTGAGGCATGCATGAGATTCCAGAGTAGAAAGTACTTTGGCTAGATGGTAGAAACAACAAAAGAAAGTTACTCAATGACAAGCTGAAAAGTTCATCAAGCATATCAACAAAATGCATCGATGGGTGGAAGTGGGCATTGCATAAGACTCAGAAGTATAAGGAATCTCTTGATAAGCAACGAGTCAACCACAATATTAAGCCAAAAGAAAAGAATGGATGAAGGGATAGAATTTTAAATTGAAAACAAACTAATATGGACTATTTCAAATTCTGAAGCAAAGTGGTAAAAGTGCCTTCAAATTGGATCTATCACAATACATAGTCATTCTTCCATTTTGTTCAGTGTGGATAAACTAATTGTTTTGAACCATCAATGTTAGATGTATCAACCTTTCAAGAAAGACACCATTCTACAAGTTAGGGAGAATGAACCAAGAACAACATGCAATAAATACACTAGATTTGAAGACAAGGACAACTCCATTGAACTAGCAAGTGGTTTCTCGAAGACCAACTCAAGTCTTAAAAGCAATTCCCTCATTTGGTGGACCAGATGATGGAGGAACACTATCCTCAAAAATGAGAGGTTTAATCTCTACCTGATTGACGTGAACAAGTTCACCAGCTAACCTCAACAGTGAGCTGACATAATCATGCCTTCCTTCACCCCTCCCCTTTAAGAATAGACATTTGCAATTAGAAATTCCCATTGACCAATGAACATAATATTCAAAAACATTTTCTACTATCTTCTCCCTCTTTTCATACTTTTGGATTGAATGTTATCCATAATAGTGACGATAATCCCTTTGTACTCTTAATCGCAACTACTCTGATTAATCGCGATTGGAATATCTCACATCTGTTCAAAAGAGGCAGGGGAACTAAATGTCGTTGCATATTCTCTCATCTTCAACCTCCCCATTCTCTTCACTCCCCGAAGATGTCATTATCAGGAATGATATCTAAAAATCTCCATTCTAATTTTTAGGTTGCCCATTTTAGGCTTCTTGGTCTTATGTTGACTTCACACTTCGAGAAGATCCTTCAAATTCATGCTAGCCATATAGTTCATCTCGATGATCCTCAACATCAAGGCATGTTATCAAAAGCAGAAAGCAAAGACTGTCCATCACATTTCTTGTGAGGAATGGGTATGTAAGCTTTTGACCCTTATGGAAGGAAGAGGCTGAAGAGAATTATATCTTTTTTAAGTGCTCAATCTATTATATCAGGATGCAATATGATTTCCCTTCCAAGGATTTGAGGGAGTTTCCATCCATGTTTTACAAATACTACGATTGAAGATGTTTCAATTTGCTCCTCAAAGAGGTGGTCACCTTGAAAACTCTCTTGAGTACAATGAAACTGCATATATTATTTTTTTACTCCCTACAATGAACGATGATTGCATGGCCGCTGCTACTACATATATTACACTGATATTCATGACAACAGTCGTAGAACCACTAGACATTGCCCTTTCACAATAATTACCCAGAAGTAAACCTGTATTTGGAGACCCAATCTGTAGAGAGGAATAGGCCCCACTCAGTTTCCATTCCATCGTAGAGGACCACGCTGTGATCATATTACCTCCTCCGCGTCTTCTTGGAGGAATTTTCAATTGAGGCAATTCAACTCATTGGAAAAAACAGACTTCCTGTGGCCTTTATATGGTAAGAACTAGTTACCTAGCTCTAAATAGACATAGTGGTTCTAAAGAAGTTTCACTGTTTAAAGAAATCATGATGAAATTCCATGGCTATGCACGGTCATCCTAGAGCAATACTAAGAGGGATGACCTCCTAGGAATGAGTGCTATTTTCTTTTCATTTGATTATGATTTTGCCCTGAGGGCTTAAACATAATACTATGTTTATTTTAGGCACACACATTCTCACCACGTCTTCGGACCCAACCACTTACAAATTTCAGATCATCACACTGTAGAGTCCAGTGATGCTCAGCATACAACACAGCCAGTGGGATGTGGTCATTCTAGTTCCTCTACAGACCATGATCCAGGCTACATATTTCGTCAATTTGTACCAAATTTTGATTTCTGATAAAACGACATGATCACTGAACTTGTGGGTGGTTGATACTCCCTCAGCATAAGAGGAAGCCTAATTATTTAAAATGCCCGTCAAACGAAAAAATAGCAAAAGCATTTATGCATGATCTACAAGAGCCAAAATCAGAGAACATGACACTCCAAACATCAATCATAGCCCATAAATTAAAAACAAGGGTTTTCAATATCTAGTCATTTCTTCTTGAATTGAATAGTAATAAAAATGCCTGCTCTAATTTTTCGGAACTGTAGACCCAACCCAGATTGTTTTATATTCAATTCAAGGCACCGCACCATTTTTCATGTATCAAACTTTCATTATGAGACTAACCCACTTGAAAAAAATGCATACTCAATTAATTGAGTAAATTACTGACCTCTCGGAGCTTGATCAATCATGGCTGCAGAAATTGTGATCGTTGATGCATTCGCTCTACCTTACCAGTAATATGTTTGAAGGCGCTATACCAAAACAACTTGCAATGAGCAGGCACAGTCTTATTTAGGTTGATCTATCGAATAAACGTTTCAATGGAGAAATACCATGGGAATTGGGCAACTGGAGCGGTATTTCAATGACTTCATTTTACCAAAATCAACTCACAGGACGCATACCCTCATGAAAATAAAACCCAAGAGAGTACTGTTGACGTCTCTACTGGAGAAAACCCCTGTGATCGGTCAAAGAATTACATACCTGAATATTTTCACCTGGGAGCAAATATTTCAGAATTGAAATGAGAGAATTCATTTCTTTACACCGATGTCTTTCAGTCATTTTGTGCTTCCTTTTGTCAAACGGGACCGAACCTCGAAACTGCCCATCATTTGGACGATTAGAACTGTAGAATGTGGTCTTCAGAATAGGAATCGAAAAACTAGAATGACTGGATGTGGTTGCAGAGTTGCAGCCATCGACAAAATTACATAGGAGGGGTGATGGGTATCCATGACACCACGCTGTCTGCGGGCTTGCCGCCAATGTCAAGAAAACGTCCATTGCGAACAGGAACTTTTCATCTGGCTACTACGCCTCTTGATCTGATCAAAGCCTCAGAGAAGCCGCTGCAGGTAGAGATCCCAACAGACAATCCAAATATTTTCGAAACCAATTCAAATTAAATTGGTATTTGATGATGGTCGGGATCAACGATCAAATTTCGTTTAATCGTCTAACACTACAAATCCACGGTCAACAATAGGACACGGCGTCAGCTGGAGCAATTCATTTCAAAGGGAAACGCCTTACGGCGTAATAATTATTTTAACAGAAAAAAAATTACAAATGGCAAAAATAAATTAGATATATTTGACGTTCAAAGCTTTCATTCCTACATAGGATGAATAGATGTTATTTTTCTATTATTAGCTTTGGACAGATCACGAAAGACTCCAAAGGACGTGATATCAAAAGAACGGAATGGATTTATACTTATCACTCTGATTCGTTAATGATTTAATAAATTGGTGTTGTTTACCCATTTTAATGTCTAGTGAAAAGAAACGATGTTCAAAACTGGCAACCTAAGTTTTATTTCTCGCCGATATTGCAACACGCCAACATGTTTTATTTCTGGCCGATATTGCGACACACCAACACATTTGCATGGATGGAAAGTGTCACTTACAAATGTGGTAAGTGTCGTAAGCTTCTTTACAGTGTTCGACAACCTCAAATGCTTTTGGAGAAGATGACAGGCTCTGAAGCTCTGAAGAAAAGGCGCAGCTGAACAGTAGTCTTACCCTACCATGACAGAAGCCTACGAAGAATTTGCATCTTCTTTACAGTGTTCCACGATTTCAATCTATTCTTGAGGCGGTGGGATAGTTTCCTCCAGTGGTGTGTGTTCATTCTTCTCCGCGGCTGGTTGGAAAAATCGCTGATGGTGTACATTGTATAATGTACAGTTCTTTTTCCTATGGCTCATATCTGCATCGGTTCTTGAATGTTTTGAATGGACAGGTCTTTTAGCAAGTTTGCAAATGTTCAAGGATCTGATGAATGTTTTCTAACCTTTGTTCCCAAGCCTGCCAGGGCTTGCTATGCTTATTATATTATTTGGGTAGCTGCAATGAAAACATTTATGCATTCTCTATAGTGTTTGAGGTCCTGCAACGGTGCCTGTTCCCTTCATCCCGAGCTGCCTTCCTTAACCAGACTCCAGAGGCTGTTGTTGCTTTCGAGGGTGAGGACGTCAACTATGAATAGCAACCGGATGAACTCGGGCAAGGTTCAGGGCAGGGCAAGGTTCAGTGAGTCATCGGGCAAGCTTCAGTGTTCCGGCTTCACTGAGTGATCAGGGAGGCTTCAGCATTCCCGCTTCACTGAGTGATTGCAGGTAACCAATTTCACGCATAAGCAGGTAACCAATTTCACGCTTGTTAAGTTATTGATAATGCATTTGATTGCAAAACTGTAATCGAATTACTGATTACTGATAATTGATAATGCATTTAATTGCAAAACCAATTACTGATAATACCTAACAAGCACAAAAAATGTCTGACAAAGAATAGGACGGTTTGTTTTACACAATGTGAATAGCAACCGAATGAACTCGGACAAGGTTCAGGGCAAGGTTTAGTGAGTGATCGGGCTTCACTGAGTGATCAGGCAAGCTTCAGCGTTCTGACTTCACTGAGTGATTGGGCAGGGTTCAGCGTTTAGCAAAAATTCCAGTGATTTACAAAACTCCAATGAAGATGAAGACAGACTCCTGGGCACCTCTGATATAGAATTTTTTCTGTTTCAATATACAAATCATTTACCCACAGCATATGAAGAAGCTATAGAGAAAGTATGAAATACAGATACCATTCACATTCATCACAACCTAAGAAAGTGAAATCCTCCCATCCCATCTTATGAGTCAAGTTCAGTGTCTTTATCTACACCTTGTCTTATGGGCAATCATAGAGATAGGAATGCAGTAAGTGATGGTGTTCTTGAGTCTACTCCTAAAATAGCCATAGTTTCATCTACACCTCCTCTCACTCAGCTTGTAAGACAAAGCCAAAATAAGACTAGAAACAAAATGGGTTGGCAATTGAATGAATGACGGTTTCTTGCAATGAAAAGGTTGCTACTGGTTCCAATTCCCTTCCTCTCCCTTATGGTCGAGTACTCCTTTCATTTGACTTATTGGGGTCAGAGAAATGTGTAAAATAGAGTGTGAAGCAGCGTAACAGTATGACAAACGAGAAGGTGTGTGTCTACAGTTAAAAAGGTACAGCAACCTGCATGCACTGACAACACTGATAACAGATCAACAACATGCATTGACAGCAGCCTGCATCCAATAGATCAGTAGCCTGCATGTAGATGGCCTCACCACATGCAGATGGCCTCACCACAATTAATTTCAACCCAGCATTACTCCATTATGTCATAAATTTTCAAAAACAAATCAACAAATCTATTTTTATGCCAAAGTTTCCTGGCCATCGACCAACCTCGGGAAGAGCCCAAATAAGAACTCAAAATTTTTTATTGTTTAACATAAAATAGTGTCAGTGTTTAATAGGCTGAGAAGAAGCGAGAAAAAGCGAGATTGGTTAACATAAAACAGTGTTTAATAGGCTGAGAAGAAGTGAGAAAAAGCGAGATTGGTTAACGTAAAACAGTGCCAATGCCAGTGTTTAATAGGCTGAGAAGAAGCGAGAAAAAGCGAGAAATGCATGTACAACAAAAGTTTGGCTAAATTGCATCTAAATCTCAGCAAAAGTTTGGCTAAATTGCATCTAAACCTCAGTTTTTTTAATGTCTCCACTTTTTCCAAATCATTTTGATTACCAGAATTCCCACCCCGTGTTTTGGCAAGGATTAATAAAGAATTTCTTAGAGTTATTATATCCTCCATTTTTTTATTTAACTTCACATCCAAAATTAAGAACAGACTCAATGACACTGCTCTGTAGGGAGAGGTTTATCAATTGTTGTATCATGGCTTCTAAAGGGAAAGGAAGTCGTGGAAAAATGAATTTATGTATTAATTACACAACGATAGTCATCCTTTTATTTAATTATTGTTGGTTAAAGACATGGACACTAAATTCCATAGTTTATCGGTTGCGGAATTGAATTGCAATAAATTTTTAACATGATTTTTTCATATTATTCCATTCAAATTGGATTTGTTAAATTAAAATTATAGTATATGGTTCCTTTGTAAAGCATTACATGTTGAGGCCATATAATAATAATATATATATGATTTGATTTATTATTTTGTGTATATGAAAATTATGAATGTACAGTATTACGTTTCAAGTTGATCAAAATAGTTATAGAATAATTGATCATATTATTAATTTTTTATTCTTTTAGAGTTATACTAATATTATTTTTATTTTTATTAATTAATAATAAATATTGAATTTAATATTAATATTAACTATAATAATATTAGTTTTTTATTATTTTAGATTTATAATAATATTATTTTTATTTTTATTAATTAATAATAAATATTAAATTTAATATTAATATTATTAAATATTGATTTTATTATTATTATAAATATTAATGGGAATATTAATATGAAATTATTAATATTATTAATGAAATTAGTATTTTAATATAAATAATATATATATATATATATATATATATATATATATAAAATTATGTTGATTGGCTTCATTTATAAAAGTTGATTGGCATATAAATGATGGAAAATGATACTTTCCTGATATAGCAACCACATTTACTAATGTCATTATTGTGCTATTATTAAATATAATTAATATATGAAGGAAATAATATGTATTTTACAGTTTGATATACATGGGCATATGATATTTATATTTTAAAAAATTATAATATTTTTTTCTGTTTTATAAACTATTAAGCATTAATTTTGATTTATATAAAAATTAAAGTTTACGAGACTAGTTTAAGTGGTTGTTAATATTATTGGATATTTAGTTAGTTATGTGTTAATAACATCCAATCTAGTATAGATGAAATACATTAATAAATGTTAACATGTTGACTAAAGATGTCATCCATGAATGTGAAGAAATATCTTTTAAGTTTTCTGCTTGATTCAATATAGATTGTTTCTTTTAAACATTGGATTTGGAATTTTTAATATTTAAAAAATTCAAAATTGAAATAATTTATGTAAATAAAATATCAAGTTTTAAGGAGAACGACACGATTAGTACAGGAAATATGATACCTAATCCAAGGGATAAACTACATCATACTGACACATGTCCGAAGATCGGGGAATGTGGCAGCAGATTGCCTAGCAAACTGGGGATGTGGCAAACCTGGAAGCAACCTAGATATACCGGGCAAAGATATAAGTCGAACAGAAGGAATGAATAGCCTCATGGAGATTCTGAGAAAAGACAGGGAAGAAGGACATAATCCTCGATTAGGGTGTGGAGGGCAGAGGTAAGAAGGACATGATAGATGCCAGGAGGGCAGGCACGCTGTCAAAGGGAAACGGAAAATATAATACAGCAAGAGCAGCCAGAAATGGAAAGGCGATGATGGAGGACAATAAATGGCAGGTAAGTGGGCACCTAGACCGAGACTTACACACGAAGGAAAGGGAGGCGAACAGCGAAGCAAGGCAAGTGGAGGGTACCTCGGTAATGAGGATAGGTAGGTGGGAGAGCAAGTTAAGGAAAAAGGTGGCAAGGGTGAAGGGTAATTGCATGCAGGCAGCGGAGGAAGAACGATCAAACGGAGTTGGTGAACACCGAGAGCCGGGGCGCGACGAGAAGTAAACGGCCTTCGTAAGCAACATCTGGTATGTACTTACAGCCTTCCCCTGTGTCAATAGGGTAACAATGCCATGGAATTTGAGAAGAATTTGGAATTTAAGGAGAAAAGTAATGAATACTCTAGAAAATGTTGGCTCTATGTTACCAGCCTTCCAGTCAAGAGAAGGAATGGAAAATCATGAGTATTCAAGGATAACTGTCTGTTAACTCGGAATGGGTTCGACCTGATAGCTTTCCGGGAATGGTGGGAGAGAAAAATCGAACCCCGTAAGACAACTGATTGATCCGGGGGAAGAACAAGACTGTCAAGCCATATAGATGTTGAAAGTAGTGATATTTTAAGTGTCTCCCTCCATAATTGCCTGAGGATAATCTCATGGTATAAAGGGATGGTTATCCTGTTGGGGTGGGTGGGGAAAAAAGGGCACTGTAAGAGGCCTGGGGGGAAAATAGAACCTGGAGAAAACTCTAGACTTCCTACATGTAGGAACTACCATAGAATTGAGAAGACAAAAGGCCTGGAGGCCTCTGCGAGATGTCGGGGGAGCTGCTACCCCTTGGACCGGGGAGGGGAGAAGGATAGACACTAGAACTGGCAAAACAACCAAGGGAGGATAGCATGGAGATGGGGGGGAAACTCGCAGCACGAGGATAAAAATCTAGATCAAAGGGATAGGAAAGGGAAAACTCTAGTTCAAAAGGGCAGTGAAAGGAAGGAGAAAGAGCACCCTAGGAGGTCAGTGGGTAGGGTTGTCAGCCTAAGGAAACTGCAGCACAGAAAAGTGAAGAGGGGGTCCGTCCGGGTGGCAGAATGGCCGACAAAGTTCAGCTCCCCTGAAGACGATGAGAAAATCTCTAGCCCGCTAGACCATGAGCGTGGAGGGGGTTACCTGGGATCCTCATGGGGAATGAGAAGTAGAGGGGGCATAGAGCCGAGGATTGAGAATGTAACGGAGTGGTTTCAAATTGACAATGATGGGAAGAATGTGGAAAAAATTGGAAGAGAAAAGGCCAAAACACAGACCATAAAACAAAGTAAGAATACTAAGGACAAAATTATTCCTGATTTTAATGTTTTACTACTGGTTCACATTACAGGTAGTATAAAATCCAGTGTTCATCAGGCCCCGATGCACCAGAACTTGAATCAAGCAAGGGCACAGGAGTGCAGGGACTGTAAGAACAGAGAGCAGAAAAAGATGGTAAAGGAAGGCAGACAACAGGGATGAAAAGGGAGTAGAAGAACAGGAAAAAAGATTGATCAAAAAATGAAAGGCCCGAAGACATCAGCAAGAAAACCACTGAGGAAAAGGGGTAGAAAAATAGGACAGGAAAGTATGCAAAATCTAATCAATGCCTACTATGTAGGAACCTCAGCTGAAGTAAAAGCAGTCATAGCCGAATGGGAAGGGGAGTTAAATGCCAATATAGAAAACGAAGAAATTCCTATAGCAAAATGGGAGCCTATAATTCAGGATCCAGGCCATACCCGAGGTTGCCAAACATTGTTTAGGCAGACCATCCAGCAATATTGGGTAATGAAAAACTTTTTGGCTAAAGCAATGACAACTTACAAGGATAGAGAAGAGCCAGAAGTGGACAGACAAGCAGAACCAAGCCTAAAAGATCTCCAGAAGGAGATCCAGTCAGTTCAAATGTAGCAATATCATAACAATCTCTGCTTGAAGAGAATGGAACAACAGATCTAGACACTGCTACAGAGTGAAGCACCTGGGTCAAGTGCGAAAGACCCAGCTCCAGTAGAATCCTCAGATGAATGAAGCAGAAGTCCAGCTAGTAAAATTTTGTTATTATGTCGATTAGCATTTACTTTTTAAGTATGAAGCATATAGTAGATAAAGTAGCAAATGCAGCATGGATGATAAGAATTAAACTGTTTAAATTTTGGATAGCTTTTGATGCAGATAGGTGGCCAAGAGACATGGTTTCCTGTGCGCAGATTGAGGCATCAGTAGTATTTTGAAAACCATATTTGACTATATGTTTATGAAAAAATAATAAAAAAAGGAACAAAAAAATATCAAATTTTAAAATTGTATTTAATAATATTAATAAATAGTTCATAAAAAAATTTTAATGATTCCCAAAATTTTAATGTTCATACAATATTTGTAAAAAGTGTTGAGAAAGTTAAACATATAAATTTTCAATAACAAAAATATCTTACCAATACAGTTGAATTGAAGAAACCCTTAAAACTAATATAATAAAAATAAAAATAATTAATATTAAATTTTAAAAATTAAAAATAATAAAATAACATAATATCATGAAAAAAGTTATAAGTAAAAACTATGTTATAATCTAATTCAAGATTAATCATCATCCATAACTATAAAAATTATTGAGAAATGGAAAAAAACATCACTATCCATAACTATAAAAATCATTGAGAATTTAAGAAAATATCATTATCCATAACTATAAAATTATTGAGAATTTAAGAAATTGTTTGCTATTAAATAAAAACTTAATAGCAACCTAAAAAACTTAGAAAATATTATTAGAATATTATATATATATAAACTTTACTTCATTGTTTCTAAATAAAATTCACGATTTCATGATTTATATTTTATTTTAAAAAGTTATAAAAAGGAAGGAAAAATTTAATGATAAATGATAAAATATAATATGTTTTAAATTATAAAATATGAAAATAAGATATGTTTTATAGTGAGTGGAAGTGGAATGGATGCACTGTCATTGTTTGACAAATTGAAATATTACTTTACTTGTAAAAATAGATAATATCGTATAAATAATATCACGCGGTATGTACCGACAATTTTTTCGAGTCTGAAATTTGGCTGGTAAACATCTCATAGATTTTTTGTTAAGAAAATTGTATCACACTTTCTGATTATAATTACACTCCCAGACAAAAACACGGATTTGGCGAGAACGATTCAAAACCTGTCAACGATGACAACCATTCATGAAAATTTGATCCATTCTCCTATGCTAGGGATCCCATGGTTGACAACGAATAACATATAATAACCAGGGGGTGCGGCTGCAGAAGTAGGAGGAGCCATTACAGTAGCGACGTGCGTCTTCTCTTTTATCATATGACCAGTAGCTCTAAGTTGAAGCATTCTCTGGCTCATTGAAAAACCATGGGTTGTGAAAGGAGGAGCATATATATTAAACTCGATCCTTATATCCTCCTCGGAATTATTAAAACCTCGAACAGCTCTGTTACAGTCAATTAAGAATTCGACCGTGAAATTGGAGCCGTAGGCAACAGAGGAGCGTGGTGCTTTAACTGAAGCAATAACAGGCCGAAGATTCTTATAAGCCATGTCTAAATAATAAGGGCTGTAGGCTTCTAGACGAAGCTCAGTGGGGAACTTTTCTCCTGAGAAGATATAACCAACATGGGGATTCGAACCCCCGACCAAAACCCTTCCATCACGAAGTATATTGGCAGTGGAATGATATAGTCTGGCAATAGCAGAAGGGGCTAGTACAGAGAATCGGGAGCCGAGGGTTTCATTTGGTCTGTAAAGAAGTGGGGAATAAGAAGGATCGATAGCAAGCTCCCAACCAGCGCTACCCTTCTGAGCTCCATTGATGATCAGGATTTCTCCGTTGGGAAGAATGAGCATGTCTGGCATAACCCTCGGCTTGGGCATTTTCTCCATAGACCATCTAGGGTTTCGGTCTGTAATGACTATTCTGCCACAGTTATTGAGAGCATTCGTGAAATTGCCAGATTTCGATTTATTGTAAGCATTCTCTGGTGCACCTCCACATATTAAAATTTCTACTGTTTGGAACGAGTTTGCGTAGTGAAGTGGCAGCATCACTGATGACCCAGTTGAAGGGTAATTCCTGGCTCCTCCTCCTGGCATTCTGGGGAATTCTTTCACAACTCTGTTTTTCTTGTAGTTTAAAAGAATTGAGTCCTTGTTGGCAAAGATGAACAGGTTTCCATCTGATGACAGATGCAAGAAAGGGTACAGATTGTTCTCTGAAAATGGAGCATAAGTCTTTTGGAGGAATGGCAGTCTGTAAACTCCTTCCCGGGATGACCTCTTTGGAACAAACTCATAAGAGAAAGCTTTTCTGCCTCCAACCACAATGACTCTGTTATCAGGGAGTATTTGATTGGATGCATACCAGCGTCTATCCTTGAGCTTCTGGGCTTTGGACTCATGCCAATCACAGAGGGTTTTATTTGTACTTGAATACTTACAAGGGGCAAAGTATCTAATGGTCTTGTCTCCATCATTGTACCCCCCTGTTTGAACAAGAGTACCATTTGCTGCAAATGCTCCTGAAGAACACCAAGTATCAGATAATATCATAAGAGGCCTAATGGTGTTGTTGGCTACATTGTATTCTATGGAATGAGCCCAACAATCATGTTTAAGCACCAGGTCATTTGGATCATTTCTGCAACGGTGTCCCTCTAGCAGAAGCTTAGAGGGTCCAAAATCTGTGCGGTCGAACATCACCACTGTGTCAAGATAGGTCGTGGCCATATGCATGGCTGACACTCCTCCATTTTGCACCTCCACTTTCCATGTTCCTGGTAACACCTTGATCTCAATAAGTGGACATGATGGATGTTTTGATCTCTGTGCAGTCCATATGAATAACAGGATGGAGAAGAGGAACAGTCTGATGTTCCTGCTGCAACTTCCCATGTTTTGGATTCTGATTATTACTGCTTGTTATAGTCAGAGTAACAAGGTGTATATACAGCTCAGTATCTATAAGATATGGAATATAGCATTAATAAAATAAAATGAAACTAAAATTAAAATCAATTAAAAAAACATAGTAATAATAAAAATAAATCAATGCACTACACCTTTCTTTACTTTCCTTTCAATTATTCTAAATGCTTTATAAATATAGGATTGATATAAATCTATAATAGTATATAAATATTAAAAACAACATGTATGAATAGTAACAATACCAAGGAGAAGCTTAGGACTACCTGAAACAGATTCAATGGCAAAAGCACCAGTGGCCCAACAGAATGATTAAGTATGCAGCAAAATCCGAAACAACTTGGTATAATTGAACATATTTTGATTGCTACACAGTGGGTTTCTAAGTATGTATTTCTAAGTTATTCCACTCTCCAACAAACAATTACAACAGAGGCAAGGAGGTTGCAATTATTTGTATATTAATCCTTCCTATTTTTACAGGTTTTGAATGGCTGATTCTTTCGTAGTCATGACCAATCAGTGCGCGAGATCTACGTTCCTCCAGATTTATGTTCCTTTTGTTTAAAATCTGTGAGTTAGTCAGTGCAGTCAATCACCAGATTGATTAAAGGTTTCCATTTTGTGTGGTGCAGCCACTAATGGCAACCAGAAACAGCTTATTGATTTGGAAACTAATAAAATTTTGGAAACTGCAAACGGAATCAGAAAATAATGAAAATTGGAAACTGCCAAATCCCTATCAAATTTAGAAATTGAATATTGTTAAACAAGTCCCATCACCAATTCCGGTCTTTGGAGTTTTGGTGTTTAGAATCTATTTGCAAATAGTCTTGGCAGTGTATAAAACTCTGGAAGCCTCACCCATACCCCAGTGTAGGAAAATACAAGTACATGAAAACCTCCCATCACCAATTCTGGCCTTCTGAGTTTTGGTGTTTAGAATCTATTTACAAATAGTCTTAGCATGTTTAAATCTCTGGAAGCCTCACCCATACCCCTTATTGTAGGAAAATACAAGTAATATAAGAACCAATCCCATCACCAACTATGGCCTATAAATTTGCTACAATCCTGCAACTCCAATTACCTCCTCTTTTGAGCTGGCTAATAAATATTGCATAAAGCTTACCTGCCCCCCGGACTTATCAGGCTGCCACCTTCTTCATTGGGATTTTGCATCTGTTCTTCCAGGGACCGGGGTATTGTTAGACAGTCCTAAATGATTCATTTGATCGAATATTCATATACTGTTTATATGAGGATTATTTTTCTGATAATTTCTTTTTCGGAAAATTGTAGTTTTCACATTCTTATGCTAATGTAAGAACTGTAAAAGTTTATCAGAGAATCAGATCTCATATTTATCTGTTTTTCTTTTCGGAGAATCACTACGTACTTATTTGATATTCATACCCGGTTTAAATCGGGATATTTTTACTGATGAGCTTTTTGAAAAAGTATGAGTTTCACCTTCTTATTTCACGGTAACTACTGTAAAAGTTTATCAGAAACTCACATCTCATATTTATGGGATTTTTGTGGTTCATCTGATCATGTTAATCATAAAAGCAAAATAACTAAACGAAAGGCTTTAAAAGTATTTACACAAATCATTGGATCTACAGTGAAACCAAAAACTAGTTTAAAAAGGGGGAAAATCAAGAAAAAAGAAAAATCTAGGCGTTGCAGAAAAGGAACATCTAATAAAAAGTCATTGGCTACGCCAACAGAGTAATAAGTATCAGTTTTATGACAAAAGCTAACTCATGTTATCTCTCTTCCGTAGGTGTTTTCTACTTAGCGTAGCTGTTTTGACTTCATGCAGAAATAGAAGGGAGAAATAAAAGGGAGACTACAGTTTAAAAATCTAACCGGCAGGAAAAGAAAACTCAGGAAAAAGCATTTCAATACTCGAACAGAGTATCAGTTTTACCCAACGTTAATTGAGAGCGGAAGCAGAGAGCCGAAGGGAGCGATATTTTCAAAAGCTTGAGTGGGCGTGGAAGCTGTCGTAATATTTTCAAAAGCTTTCGGTTTGAAAGTCAATAAGAGTGAATTTTTATATAATAAATATTTTTAAATATTTTGATGCATATATGTGAACAAAAATATGTAAAATTAGATATATAAAGCATAAAAATCTGGATTACATTATATAACATCAATCATTTAGAAGTTATAATCTTCATTAACTACGTCCACACAAGTTACAAGTTCTCATTTGAAAGTCAATAACAGCGAATTTTTATATAATAAATATTTTTAAATATTTTGATGCATATATGTGAACAAAAACATGTAAAATGATGAATTAGATATACAAAGCATAAAAACATGGATTACACTATATAACATCAATCATTTAGAAGTTATAATCTTCATTAACCACGTCCACAAGTTACAAGTTCTCATTTATATAGCGTGTAAGGGTCCACAAGTTACAAGTTCTCATTTATATAGCATATAAGGGTGCACAGACAAGGTGAGTGTAATCCATCTCTGAACTGGAAATACATCAACAAAGAGGCTCTAGATGGCTTCTAGCATCCAAAAAATCATGCTACAACAAATAGCTATATGTCATCAAAATCAGTGTCTATCTTGGGATCTTTGTCATTAATATCACCCACTAAACAATTAACATAAGATAGAAAAATATGGCATGTCAAGTCAAGATTTTGTTTGAGTGATGGGTACATTTTTAGTAGGGTCATGAAGGGAGTTCAACAATCACTGTCACTAACATGAAGGTACATAGAGGGCTTGGTGCTCTTGATTAAATACAAGTCTCATACACTAGTACATGACAAAATCCAATGGAAACATTGCAATCCCCCAATCCTGAAATCCTAAAACACTGTTAAGTCTGTCAGATTTTGAGTGAGAGCTAAAATTCTACTTTCTCCATATAAAAACCAATGAGGTTGGAACCACTCTCAAATATCCTGAGTCATTTCATGATAATGTTAAAAATTTAGGTAAGAAGATGAAAATGAAAGATAAAGAGAATGTCACTTTTACTTTAAGAATTTAACATTATCATGAATTGCGTATCAATACTAGGGCCATAAGATTGAATATTATGTTGTCTTACTACAAAAAATCTTGTTTCTTTGAAAAAAAAATGTTTTTGGAACATCTTTGTAACAAAAATTTTGTGAAAAAAAAAAACATTTTTTTTTTTGCGAGAGCACGACAGAAGCGAATTCTGGGAACGGGAGTGAATTTCAGAAGTGCTCTCCCAGGCCGCTCCCGATTCGCTCCCACTCGGAGCACGCTCCGGTAGCAATTCAAAGGGGGAGCCACTCCTCCACAACCTTAATTTTACCATAAAATCAAATTCAATTACAATTATTTATTTATTTTATTATAATTATTTATTTATTCATTTATTTCCACTAATTAAATTTAATTGGATTATCGATTTTAAGAATATTTTAGAATTAGATAAAAAAAAATTAGATTTTAAAATATTCTATAATCCACACTCAAGATAAAAATTTGAATTACTTTTAAAATCTAAATATAACAAATGACTTCACTCTTCTATCACATGTGAAATCTGTAATAAAAATGAGAATCACTCTAACAATATTCTCATTTTATTTGAATTATTTGTAAATTATAAATTTGATAAACAACTTCAATCTTGTCTATCAAATTTGAAATGTAAAAATAAAAACCACTCTAACAATTATTTATAATATTATATGTAACTAACAACTATTTATTGGCCGTGGGGGTTTGGTCTAGTGGCAAGCGAACGATTTGCTAAGTCGTTCGTGCAGCTATGCAGGTCACAAGTTCAAACCCCAAGAAAACCCGAGGGACGTTCAAGGCGGCCTGGGCGGACCCTCCTAGAGGTTATAGAGGTAGCCGATGGGATTCGACCCCGTGTAACGCGAGTACGATACCATCGCAGTTGCCGATTCCTCTAAAACAAAAAAACAAAAAAACTAACAACTATTTATTAATTTATATTGATTGAATTCATTTTTTCTCATTAATGTATTGACAATAATCATAAAAAATAAATCAATATCCTCTGCATAAAATGACTTAGCCTCACAAAATTAAAATCTACACCCTCAAAACTTAATTATAAAAATAAGTTTTATAATTAAACTTCATTATAAAACACATCGTTGAAGATATTAATTTAATTTTAATATAGTTAATTGATTTTATTTATAAAAGAAATATTCTTTCATATTAATTGAATTTAGATTTTGTAAATAATTATAAAAATAATATAATATATGATTAATTATAAGAATAATATAATATATGATCGATGCAGGAATGATATGATATTAGTATATTATTAATTATATAATATATTATAATAATATAATATATGATTAATGAATGATATGATTTTAATTTTTCTTTTTCATTTATGTATTGATATTTTTCAATGTCTATTTTAACAATATAATTTTTCAGTACAATTATTTATAATTTTTTAATGCATATCTTTCCAATACAGTTAACTTAATGTTGCGGGGGAGCGCTCTCTCTTTCTCGATCCTCCTCCCAATCCGCGCTCTGGGTGGGAGTGATTCGGGAGTGGGTTGGGAGCGCGCTCCTTAAAAATTTTCGCTCTCTGTTTTTTTGGGAGCGTTTTGACTTTTTTGCAATTTTTTTTTGTAATAATGTTCGAAATGCAATTTTTTTGAAAAAAACAAATAATTTTTTAGTGGGGCAGCTTAATGATCAAGTTTAGGCCCTAGTATTGATATGTTATTCATGGTAATGTTAAATTCTTAAAGTAAAAGTGACATTCTCCTTAATCTTCATTTTCATCCTTTTACTTAAATTTTTAACATTACCATTAAATGACTCAGGATGTTTGAGAGTGGTTCCAGCCTCATTGGATTTCATATGGAGAATGTAGAATTTTAGATTTCATTCAAAATCCAGCAAATTTATCAGTTTTTCAGGATTTCAGGATTGGGGGATTGCAATGTTTCCATTGAATTTTGTCATGTATTAGGGTATGGAACTCGTATTTAATCAAGAGCACCAATCCTTCTATGTACCTTGATGTTAGTGACATTGGATGTCGAACTCCTCTATCATGAACCTCCTAAAAATGTATGCATCACTCAAACAAAATCTTGACTTGACATGTTATGCTTTTTCTATCTTATGTTAATGCTTAGAGGGTCATATTAATGACAAAGATCCCTATACATATACAGAGGTAATGACAAAGATACCTCTGGATATTAATGCTTAGAGGGTGATATTAATGACAAAGATCATGATTTTCCAACAAGACTAAAAAATTAGACATTTCTCGTGGTGGCAAGAGGCCCAAGCATAAGAAATAGATAATAGATTTACTTCTCTTTTCTAGTTTGTAGTAGCTTTTATAACTATTGACTCTTTCATATTTATTATGATATATTTTTAAACAATATATGACAATTTAAGTTTGAAGTTGGCAATTATAACTCATTAGTAATGAATTATGAATATGATGCTTCATGAAAGTTGAAAGTTGTTTCATTTCATTTCATTTTATAACATTTCATTTCATGTTAAATATTATTTGTTGTAATGGTTAAACTTAGCTTACGAGTACAACTTTGGTGATCAATGATGATAAATGTTATATATTGAATATTGAAAGCTTGAAACTTTAAGATTGATGAATCATGAGACTCAATATGTTGTATGTTACTATGTTACTAACTTGTGGACGTGGTTGATGAAGATTATAACTTCTAGATGATTGTTGTTATATGGTTCAATCTATGTTTTTTATGTTTTTTATATCTAATTCATTATTCTACAAGTTTTTGTTGACATAATTGTATCAAAATATTATATATATATATATATATATATATATATATATATATATATAACGCTTCGGAGCCACTTTCGCTCCCACTCCCAAGTAACACTAAGTTAACTAGTTTCTCCTCTAAGTTTATGAAAGATCCCTGTACAGAAATGTGATAACTATGAGTTAAGCATATTTTATGGTTATAAATAAAAACATCTTTATATACTTTACACAAGGTAGATATATATATTTTTTAAATAGTATATATAAATTTTTAAATCGACCATCCGAATTACTTCATTCTCAGAAATCCATAGTTTAATTTTTGAAACAATGATATGATATATATATTTTCTTTTCTCAAAAAGTTTTACGATTGTTTTTAAATCCAAAAATACTATTTTCAAATCTATGATGGATAAGCTTGTTGTTTGGAACCATGAAGCTAGAAGCAACGTAAATAGAAATCTAGAAACCATAATATTATTAGTTGTTAGTTGTTGTTGTCCGACGGAATGGGATTATAGTAATCGAATGTACGGCTTAACATTAATACCGTTTGAAATTAATATAATTTTTTAGCGTTTTTATAAAGTACTATTTCTGGCCACTTATTACTATTTATTAAATTGTTGTAATAATTTTGAGGACCAATGAAATTCATGAAATATTTGATGGTCTTATTTGGCCTCTTCCCGAGGCAAATAGACGAGAAAAGACCATTGGACAGATATTCTTAGTATGATATATTTGTTCATGTTTTCCAAATGGAGACTAATGCTAGCATTAGTTTGCAAGCATTTGTTGTTAGGCTATAACCATGGAAAAGCTCGAGGGATGGACATTTTCCACACCCACGCTAAAAAAGTCACTAATCTGGTTAGTTAAACACGTAGCACTTTTGCGTCGTCACTAATCTGGTTAATAAACACATAATCTGGTTAATAAACATGTAACACACTAATTTGGTTAGTAAACACGTAGCACTTTTGTGTCCTCCGTGTCTTTCTTGCATGTTAGGAATCTGGATAGTAAACACATAAGAAACCAGTGTCTCTCTTGCATGTAATGAATCTAGCTAGTAAACATGTAAGCACCTACGTATATCTCTCTTGCATGTTAGGTATATTTGGTTCCAATGCATTGTAAGCTTTAGCTTCAACCTCTCTTGCATGTTAGGTATTGCATTGTAAGCTTTAGCTTCGGTTATTTGAAGCTTTTGCCTTTGGTCAAGCTACATGAAAACAGAGATTGGGCAAGTACAAAGATAGAGATGGGAGTTTCAGAGTTTCAGTTCGAGATTGAGCAAATTCAGGTGCATAAGCGCCCATCTCAGAACCAATTGATTCGGTTGAAGAAGCAACACCCGTAAGAATTTATATGCACTTTGTGCTTTTATATTTGGTTTTAATTCAACTATTAATACCCAAATTGCCAGGGCTTTTGATATGATATTGTACATGCCCAACTTGCCAGGGCTTTTGATATGATATTGTACATGCACTTTGTGCTTTTATATACATAACAACAAGAGCTTTCAATTCTTGGACGCGATCACTACCTGCAATCAACAAGGTTTTGTACAAAATTGTCAGCTTCATTTACTAAATTAAGACATACATGAAGATTCATATGGTTTTGTACGAAATTGTTAGCTTCATTTACTAAACTAAGACATACATGAAGATTCATACCAATAGAGGAATAGTTAGCATACCAAACTCGTAACTAAAAAGCTTGAGGTGTTGTCTTATGGTCGTGTTTCTAGAACAGAGCTCTCAATTTTCTATAGAAATGTTGTGATATTCAACAACCCCCCATTTATTAAATAATAGTAGTCAATATTACGTTAATAAATGGGGACCCTTTAAAAAATCCATCCAAAAAACAAAACGTAGCATTTAGGCATTTCCTTTTTATTTTTGGAATAAAGCAAAGATATCAATCAACCCCCCCCCCCCCTTTTTGTTTAGATAACTATTAAATGCTTACCTTCCCACATACAACATGATTAAGCACCATCAAAACACCTTTCTAACCCTCCAAATCAAGTAAAATGATTAAAAAATGACTCTATGCTCGAAGCTATCATAAATCTGACATAAACTAGGTCCTTAAGCTTTTTCTTCAGAAAGCTTAGTCTCGCATTGCATGTCGCCATTCATAAAGGACCCGCCTTAAAAAGGTTATTTCGAAACATGTGAGATGTGAAATTACGATGGCGTTATAACCTTTATCGCATCACATTTCGGACATGCAAACAAACACCGCAGACTTAACACGAGCCGATATTGTGAAACACGATCAAGACCTCGACCCACTCCTTAAATATATCATAAGCAAATGTTTTAAGTCTGCCACTCATTAAAAAGGGTCTTTCACATAAAAAAACCTGGCAAGTAGCTATGTTTTGAAACGATTAACGAGCAATTCGCATCTCGCATCTCCTAGAAACACAGTAGGAGGTAAGAAAGGCAAAAAGGAATAATGCGATATTGCGATCTACGACATTGCTTCACAAATCACACAATCACCATCATCACAGTTCAAAGGCTCGCCACCCTAGAAGTTTTCTTCCCATTTTACGATGCAGACATTTATGAGCATTAAAGCTAAGGGATAATGAAGCATTAGTGAGCATTTAGTAAGAGATAACTACATTTATGTGTGAAAAGCCATTTTGTGTGATATGATATCTTCTTACGTGCATCTGAATAAAATTCCTTTTATCACCTTTATAAGTTATCTACATTATTTTATTTCATGTTCATCTGGTAGTTGTTGTTCTTCACATTCACGGAAAATTGCAGAGCAAATCGTTGAGAACAATGGTGAATAAAGGCAAGGTAGTCGTCTCTGAGAAGTCAGAAATGACTCCTTTGTTTACGGATACTACATGCAACAGAGAGGGAGGAACCTCTACATGGGAGGCCATGTATAATATTATGGAGGAAGAGCAACCAAGGATTCTGGAAACGAAGATTACAGTTGATGGACATGATTTCTCAAACGCTTCCATGTTAGGGACGACATGCTCATTTTTGCACCGCATAGCCACGCGCCCAAACATAATCCCTTATACCGACATGGTTAAATGGATTATTGATGATGCTGACATCTCAGATAGAGAATTCAAGACAAGAAGCCAAGAGATTATGGGATCTTTTACCTAGACAACCTACAGCTTATGTACCACCTATCAGAGCCACAAGTCATCTACAACAGGCAGTTCATTGAGAATTTTTCCAAAGAAAACGATGACCCAGCAGACTGCACCTGGCCCTAGTTAAATAATGAGGACAAAATCAAGAAAGACAAAAATTGTATGTACACTACTTCGTCTATTTGTCCCCCTCATAGTTTTGCAGCAACCATGCTATGTAGACTATTTGGCAAACCTGATAGTACTAAATTCTCCCTAGAGTGGTTGTCGTTAATAGATGCAGCCGTTAACGCAACTGTAATGAATTGGGCACAAATTTTGTCTGACAATTTAGCAAAAACAATAATCGAGTATAGAAGGAAAAGAAGTGTTGCTTCAAGGGTTTACCCTCCATTTTTTATGAGCGCCTATGTAAAGGATGCAAATTATTTTAGTTCGAGATTCCCTTTCACGGGATGGAAATGGATTGTTCGAAATCCACTTCCCATTCACATATACCATAAGGACATGTGGGAATCCAACTTTCAACCACATTTTTTCAAGATTTGTCATGGAGTTATGCTCCCTATTCACAAGCGGCTTTATAATCAAGATGCCCCCAGGTTTTCCCAAGAAGCTGAAGTAGATATCCTCCCAATGGCGAGATGGTTTGGGGAGGAAACGTTTACGTATATCGAGGTTTTTGGCAGCATCACCTCCCCCCCATATCCTCCCATACTATGTTCCAGACAAATTGATGGCTAGAGATATAGCCTATCAAACAAATAGTGAGAGAGGGATGAGCAAGACATTAAAGGAATCAAAAAAGTCCATCTGGCCTACATTCCCTTTACAATGTGGAGCATTTTCATTACACGACCTAGGGAATGCATTTAAAGAAGCAGAGAACATGTTATCTCTGTGATTACCTAAATTCCCTAGAAGGCAATATGACCCATTCGGCACTGTCAAAAATTTCACCACTTTGGTGAAAATAAAAGTATTCAGTAATGAGGAAGATGCCTTTGATGACATCTTTTTGCAGAAAAACACCTTCATAGAGGTGAATCATATGGCACAATTACTTTTTGACTGTGAAGATCTGGAAAACTTTTACAGCTACAGAGAAAGGAGGTTATCAAAGGTCCCATTGGACCAATTATTGATTGAACCAATAAGGGAGCCTACTCCTAGTGTAAGTATAGAAGGTGACTCCAAAGAAAATTCTAAAACCGATTCTGGAGCAGAATCCCAAGAGAAATCTACTAGGGAATCATAGAATTCATCACAAAATGGGAAAAGCAGAAGCATGGAGTCGGTAAAGGATACATCCCAATCTACATAGAAGATAGCTGAAGAAACTTCAGTCAGCAAGCAGGCTGAAATCCATGCCACCTCCACACAGCCAATAAAACCCCTGGTAATTGATTTAGAGGAAGAATGGGACAATTTTAATAAAAGGCTCAACACAGAGGAACAAACACCAGAGTTGCAAACTCCACAACAGAAAACAACTCAGGAAATTACAGCAGAAGAGACTGTAAATACTCAAGAGGTAGAACACATCCCTGTTACCCCCACCTCTGAAATAGTTTTGAGAATAGAAGAGATTCCCCCTCTAGATGTGTTTTATAGCCCACAACATAAGGTCGTGGTGAAAAGACAAAGAAAGAAAAGGAAGTTGGACTCTACAGCTGCTACTACCCCTGAAAATGAACCAATGGATGTTCTCTGGAAAGACTCACCCGTTGACCCATCTGCCAATCTTACTAGACTCTCACAGTTTGTAGGTGCCTATGCTACAGTAACCATGGACAAAGCAACAAAAGTACAAATGTTTCTTAGAGAAAAAGAAGATAAAATTATGTCGCTTGAGCAACAATTACAGCAAGCAAAATCTGACCAGCAGGCAGAGATACAGTTAGCTAAGCTACAACGGGAATTCGAGCAGATGCAAATAGAACATCGAACCAGCTTAGCTGAGAAGGAAGCACAAATATAGGCAATAACTTATCTACACAAAGATGATCCAAAAATTAATCAGTTTGTTTTCAAAGCACTCGGTCTTAACTCCCAGCTAATGCACCAGAAAGAATTATTGTGCCAGAAAATTTCGAATGGAACTCTTATTGCGAAACAAGTGACAAATTGACAAGTCAAGTCATGGAAATAAGACTTGAATATGATGATATCTTTAAAAAGGTCTTCGATTTCATCACCTGGCAGAATACAGAAGATGGGAGAAAAGTTGACTTACCTAAACTAGAAGAGTCGCATAAATAAATCTTATTTGCGAGCTGGGATTCTCGGCTTAAAGAAGAAAAAAAGGCAGCAACAGCAAACAATGTCATAGAAAATGTTAATGAAAATTTACATAGTGCCAACCTTGTGGCAGAATCCATTCCAGGTTTTCTTCCTAATGTGAAACAGCTTGAACTACAGTGGAAATAGGCAACAGAAGAAAAAGCAGAAGTAATAAGGCAAACGACCAGGTTAAACTGGGAAGCATATTAGCAACATTTGGTAAAACCTCACAGTCAATGGATGACCCTGTGATGCCTAACCACTTCTATGGAGAAAATGGTGCCAGCCCTGATCGATGTCGTATTCACTAGATAGTTGAAAGTTGAAGTCAACCAACCAACACAGCTCAAGCCCATGATGGACATTTGCGATCTGAAGGATCAAATGCAGGATAGCTAGTCACCATATTCATTTCCATTTTGATTTTATTTTTGCATAATTTGAGGCAGGTCATTTAAACCTCGTCAACTATTTTTGTAATAATCTATTTTTAGTTTTATAGTTTAAGTATTTAAACCCCTCTCATGCATTTAGAGAGGGTCCAGAAATTTTATCAAAAACAGTTTTCAAAACATGCACTTCTATCCCTTTGAAGAAGTTCTGGTAAAATTAATGGAACAGGATTTATTTTTTATCTGATTGAGCATCTTCTACTGAAATTGCACTTTTGTACTCTTAGGTGGTGTTGAATGGACTGAATATAGATCAATATTGCTAAAGCACATGAGTAGGACGTATTATAAATGGTACTTTTATCCCGTATTCTTTTTACTTATGTATTAAGCAATGATTTCTTTTCGAATTGTTTATGTATGAAAGTATGAATCTTGATTTCCATTATTTCACTTTTATATGATGATGATCCATATTTTATGCTAAATACATGAATAATTCCTTATGCGATATATCTTTCACAATCGTTTCAGCTAACTTTTTATACGAAACAATTATTGTTAAAACGAATTCATTTCTCATCACAATTGAATGATCTTTATTATCAATTGCTTTCAGACATTATTGTAGATCGCATACAACAGTTTAATCTTGGGTATAGTTATAATTAGATAGTGTTTAAATTAGGATAAAATGCATGTGATTGTTAGTTTAGATTATATTATGTCTAGCTCAGACATTACTTCAAAACATCACATATCACCCCATTAGCACAATCATTAAATAGATTGGGAAACTGGTCACATTATCCCTAGTCGGAGCCACTACTCCAAACGGAAGAGGCCCTGCCAACCAAGTTCTGAACCGAGTGGTTTTCCCCCATGTTGAAGCAAAAACTTTCGAGGCTTCAACAAGAAGATAAGAGAATCCAACAATCAACATATATCTGCATAAACTAATTTAATATTTAATGTGAAAAAAAGAGAGAATATGGACCAGTCTCACAATTTGATGAGATCCAGAACTTGCTTTGTTCAGCGAAGTCCCCCCAACCTGTTTGTGAGCTGCAGAAAAACTAAGCCAATTAATAGAATAAACAATGATTATAATAATAAGCCTTAAAAATATATGGAAGCAAAGAGAAGGATCCTATCCTAATAGGCAATGGAGGCTATCCTAATAGGGAAAGAAAAACTTTACAAAGGCATAGAAATTTTCTAAAGAAACTTGCTCCGATGTCCTATGAAAGCACGAAGGAGAAGGTTATTAGGAACAACCCCACTAGAGGAAGCGAAAGAAAGGTTGAGGAGTGTCAAAACCCTGCTAGTGCAGCCCCAACCATAGGAGATACATGACTTTTCGATTGATGAATCCATTGCTTTACCATTATGTTTTTTATTCGAAGCTGCTAGAATTGTACACCCTTTTTACACATGCAGTTTTAGTATTTTCTTCGGTATACATAATTACGATGCAGAAAAATGCATAGGTGCGAAGAGCCATTCTTACCAGGAACCAAGGTAGATAGAATCTGAATACTTTAAATCTTGAAATTATTCTACAAGAAATCATGCAAAAGACCCATGAATTTCCACAGGTTTATTCTCTAACCTAAGCTCGTTGGATGCGATCTAACCCTAGATCTAAGTCGATGTATAGGTACACTCTATCAACCTGAGCTAGTTGTTTAGATGCTTAGCTTGGGAGCTTGTTAGTTGGTTAGCTGAATGGTTAGCTTGTTGGATGGGAAGCTGGGGATTGCTTTTAGGTTAGACAATGAACCCACAGCTATTATCGTTGCTAGCTAGATTTTTGACTTCGAACTTGGCTAGGATGGCTCGAATAAACCCGGGCTGGGAGATTAAATGAAACAGACTGGCTTGCTGCTTCGACCTTGTGACCTAAAGAGAGGCGAAGCCACCAAAATATCTGGCTATGGAATGAAGAGATTGAGTTGCTTAGAGGGTTCAGAGTATTCGGGATCTTATGGATGAGTTCACTGAAGTACAAGCTCAACGTCAAGGTCATCTCTCTCCTAAACTGAGAGCAAGCAGTCCGCTTAAGGGTTATAATTTTCTTGCAACGCAACAAAAAACTTACAAGTAGGAAAGAAAACATGTAACCTTACTGAATGATAGGAAAGAAAATGTGTAACCTTACTGAATGACATCTGTCAAAAAGCATGTCGAAATATTGCCATAGATTGAATGCACTTTATTTAGTAAGCCTAGAATGCACTTTATTTAATGCACATTCTTTACCCTTTATGCTACCATTGTTTCTATGTTTCACATACACAGTTGGCATTACTCTGGATCGTCTAGAATCCGAAGAGGGCCACTATTCTCAAAAGAAGTGAGTTTCGTTATAAATTTCCATTGTATAAAACTTCAATATTTACCCTTTACGCTACCATTGTTTCTATGTTCCACATATACAGTCAACATTACTCTGGATCGTCCAGAATCTGAAGGTGGCCATTGTTCTCAGAAGAAGCGAGTTTCGTTATAAATTTCCATTGCAGAAAACTTCAAGAAAAATACTCATTCCGAGTGTTGCAACAACACATCAAGTGTCCTCACCATTACAATGTGGAGAATAAACACTGAGGAAGAAACAACAACAAAATTTAGCTCCAATACCTTGTCAATATACTTGTAAATATCCATCACGACACGATCTGTGATTCCCTTCATCGTATACGTCTTTCCACTGCCGGTCTACCCATATGCAAATATTGTTGTTGCAGCAACCACAAGTATTAATGCCACCACTAAAGACCTACTCTCTTCTCAGGAAGGACTTGTTGCTTTGCAACCACGCTTGTTAAGTTAAATTATTTTATATATCATTTTAAGGTTTCCACAACCGATTCTCACTCATCTCAAAGTGGAGAACAAAGTTGTTTAGATATTTTATTTTATCGATACTATAAAATGTAATGGAGCTTTTAGGATATGAATATTAAAAATGGTTATTAAAAAAACACAAATTTAGGAATTTTACTTTATTTTATTTTATTATTTTTTTATATATGAATTGAAGTTTTTGTATTGCTTAGTAAAACATGGATACATAGGTTTTTCATGGCATTTTTTTAGGAGTTTGTTTATTTTTTCCCAACATCTACCATAAAAAATAAAAAAATAAAACTTAAAAAAAAAAAGAAGCAAACCCTAAATCTTTATTGTAAACCCTACTCTAGAGAAGACCCAAACTAACTAAGCATCAAGGCCAGCGACAATATCTTTTTCCCCACATCCACTATGTTGCTAGCTAACAAAAATAATACAAAATACCCTAAAGCCTTCCTGTAAACCCTACGCCAAAGAAGACCCAAAGTAACTAAGCGTCAAGACCAACCACAATATCTTTATCTCCACACCCCCCTATGTTTCTAGGCAACAAAAATAACACAAAATACCCATATGATGGCACAACTGACACCTTGCAATTACAAGACGTATAAGCCCAGGTCGGAAACATAGGAATTTAGCCAGCATACATTGAAATCCCTTCACATAGATAATTAAGGTACATACATCTGATGCTTTGGATGCCAAATTTCTCCTCATATCATGCCATGATATGTAACTAATAAGGTGGTCCTGCAAGAAGTGGCTTATCAGTTGAATAAAGGGTTATCAGGAGTCCTTTACAGAAGAAAGAAATCCCCATGGCCCACTTTCCCTTTGAGGATCATATTTTATGAACTAAAGAGCCATAAGGTGGTGGAGGCAAAAATATAGGAGCTGGATTGCTTGCACTTTGTTGTCAAGGACTTTCATGGATATGACCCCAGAAGAGTGTGCAAGCAGCATTGTGAAAGGATTGGTTTCAATTGGGGATATTCATCAATGTCTACCATAGAAGATGAGAAGGTAAAGAACTGGTACAATACAGTAAGAAGAACACATCCAAGAATTGAAGCCAGTTCCACGAGATCAAGATATACAGGTACAGGAGGCAATGCAAACAACTCCTCAAGCAAAGAGTGCAGCTCCCAGGAAAATGATCAAGCACAATTCGACCGGATAGAGTAGCAGGAAATGGAAAGTTTATCCTTTGAATAAGGGATCTATTTAATTTGAACAAAAAAATATAGAATTAAAGGCAAATATGCAACAAGAATAAGAGGAGAAGAGGAAACAAGAAGAGTTGCTCAAAAAACAGAAAGAAGGGGAAGACGAGAGAAGAAAAGTAGAAGAAGAATTGTCAAGGTAGTCACAAGAGGAGGAAGTAGCACAGAGTCTGGAGGAAGAACAATTGACTTAGGAAATAGAGGAAGAGTTGGAGGAAGATGATACCATCCAACCCATTGATGATGAACCAGGTTCTCTAGCAAAACCTCCTCTTACGGGTGGTCATCTCCCATTCAACGAAATAGGAATCACAGCTCCACTTAAAGATGGAGTTATGGATGTGTGTAATGGCATGTTTGATCATATCAAGAAAAGGATCGTGCAACAAAGGCAAAGATACTTCCCAAATGGTCCTCAGAATCCTGGATTCTTTGTTTCCACAAAAAAGGTGATAATTTCTAATACTAGGAGGAATCCCCCGGAAATCATGGAAACTAAGGTTTCTTTTGCTACAGAAGCATAGGAAAACTCAGAGTATCTACTGAATGAGAATGCATGATTGAGGAAAGAGTTGGTTGCATTAAAGAATCAAGCTGAACATCTTGCTATGGAAAATCAATGACTATCGTCCCACAACTTCAACATGACAGAGTGGTAGTCAGCCATATAGGAGGAATTGGGGTCAATAGAGGACAACATGGCATAAGTGTATGATGAAATGATACTTCTACAACTAGTAGTGGAACTCCTTGTTGGCATTCAGAAGAAAGTAAAAGAAGTCTTAAAACTCCTGAAAGTGGTAAACAGAGATGTTGGCCAACTCCAAGAATGGGCTACCATATATATGAATGTTCTGCAACATTTGATTAGAAATGACAGGATTGTATAGTACTACATCTGTCTTGGATAATAGTCAGCTAGCACTATTTCAACTTATAGTCGATTTCAAAAGAGTTTCGAGTCTCTGGCACAGAAACATGGGATGCCTTCAGTAAGATCACGTGAAGAAATAAGAGGTAGGGGAATCATCTTTCAGTAAATCAAGCAATACATAGAACAAATTAAGCAAGCATCAAAATAAGAAGGCTTAGAGATCACCAAAGACATTATTCTACAATATGTCTTTGCACCATCTAAGACTCACACGAAACTATCATTGATATAGCATAGTGTACAATCAAGCTCCAAGGCCATTTTTATAGAATCACTAGAGGTGAATATGTGGTATGCAATGAACTTGTCGGTTCAGATTAAAGTCATCTCTATGGAGTTCAAAGCATGGCATATATACGTTACCAATGAACTCCATGGGGAAGAAAATGACTTGTTAATTTGATAACATTTTTCCCTATTAGTAGTTTGTCTCATATAACCATCGTCTCATATGTTTTTTGTCTTTCGTAGTAGCTTTTAAGTAATGAAGTCCAAGAGACACACGTGGGATGTGAAGAGACACATATGGAATGTAAAAGGTCATGTATAAAATATGAAAGGTTGTATGGAAGCCCATAGGTCATAGAAGTTGAAGAGTCATGAGGAAACTCAAAATGCATTGTCATTTGTTATAAATATCTACTCATTCCTCAAGAAAAGATCTTGGATTCTTGGAGTTTTGCCTTGGCTTCTCTAATTTCTCTGTAGTGCATAGGAAATAGATCATTCTTTGGAGGAGCAAGTTGTGGCTTCATGTTCCACTACTCGATATAGTGTTTCACCTATGTAACAATGTACTTGGAATCTTTTATTTATAATCAAAAGCTCTATGAGCCAACACTTCTTCATGCATGTATAGTGGATGTAATGTAGTAAGATTATTGTTGTTATGTTTGTAGTATACGTTGACTTAATTACATACTAAAACTAATGAACTATTTCGTTTCTTAAATATGGATATTATTTAATGAGTGTTGTTATGCTTTCATGATTGTTGTTTATCTTGTGAATTGATTTGTAGGTAAAACAATAAGACTTTCTCTTAACTCTCGGGTCTCCCTTAGGATAGTACTATTACTTCCCTAACCAGAGACTCATTTCCCTTTACCAACTGTGGAATTTCCCTGTGAATCTTACATTCCGTGTCACACAAAGCTTACATACTTGTTGCCCCAAAGAGGTATTTTTGATCTCTTGTGTATGTGTTGTAACCAAGGTGTACCTATAAAACCCTTGCAATGGTGGTCGGACCATAAAGTCGGATGGGACTCATATACCAAATGATGTGAGGTCTAGTTGGGACTTCATATCAGGGAGGTCCCCTGCATGTTGGTGGTATCTAGCATCGTCAACAAGAGGCTGAATTGGTGGTGGGATAAGGTATTTTTCTTGGCCAAAGGGTCTTGGTTGTCTCATTTGATTTGGTTCTAAAGGAAGAGAAAATAATTTTTTGGTTTTCCCCTAGAAGAGGGGTTTTGCCCTGGCTGAGAGCCTATATCCTTTGTCCTTGTTATTTTTATCTTCATGCATTTATGTTTTGATAGTTGCTTGATGGATGTCCTAATAGTAAGAACGACGAGGAAGGCGAGGAAGGCAGATAGGGGTTTCGATGCTGCGACCTCTAGTGGATAACTACAATGGCCACTCCTACACTAGTCCCTTAACCGGCTGATTCCTGCTCCAGTTTATCTCGTGTCTGCCCCAACTGCTTATGGTTACCCTCTCCCAACCTGGTTTTTTGGAACCCACAAGTGTTTTCTCCGACGGTTGACTGTCGTTTTGCTGTCCTAGTCTGGCAGCTGTCATAACTTCCCCTGACAATGGACGACCTGGGTGATTTCCTGGACCCTTTGGAGGATGTGCCCTCATGGTCCCCCACTAAAACCACAGATGTCGGTTTATTCCCTTTCATGTCCGAGTTGACGGACGAGGTAGAAGCCCTTCCTTCGATCACCAGACCACTCATCTCGCCGGTTTCTGTTCCTAAATCTGCGGCCTCTCCCCCTGCTCTCATCTCTCAGACCAGTTTACCGTGTTCGCAAGCTCTCATAGCACTATCCCTCAAACCTGATTATCAAACCCTAGCCCCTATTTGTCAAACCCTAGCCCCTAAAATCGTTCTGACTCCTTCGACGGGGACAGGTCACATCTCTCCCGACCCCCCTCAGGGTTCGAAGACAGAGGCAGCGAAACACACTGCATCGAGGTCCTTCTCGGCAACAGCACAGGGTCATTTTACTAGCATTGGTCCCATATCAGGAATTTTCGCCACCATCCCTCAGGAGGCGACAGAAAACCCTAGGGTTTCTCTAGACCACTCACTCCCGGGTTCTTCACAGGAGGCCACAGACACAGGGGTTCCTGGACAGCCGAGAAAGAAATGGGGCCCTAAGATTCGTGCCTGCGCTGCGCCACTCAACATAGCTGAAGACATCAATCTATTAGATGCCATGGAAATTGCTGCGAAGGTCTTGGTCGGTAGGGTGCGTGGTCGACACTACAGTGTAGCCAAGCTTCAGCAATGGGCCTCAGATGTTTGGGGAGAAAACCTCAAGGAAATACCAAAGGTTCAGACCCTTGAAAAAGGGTGGTTCGCTCTACACTTTAGCAGCTTGGAGCACACCAATTGGGTTCTGTCCACGGTTTGGCACTTAGACCTAGCACCAGTTCTCCTCCGGCGCTGGACTCCCCTTTTCGACCTGGCGAGGGAAAGGGTTGATGCAGGGCCAATCTGGGTTCAATTGCTCGGCCTTCCTCTGCACTTCTGGACAGAGGATGTTTTCAGACTCATCGGAAATGCACTAGGTATCTATCTCACTTTTAATAAATCTTATCAGACATCAGGACAGTTAGCCTACGCGAGGATCTTGGTTCACTTGGACCTATCTGAGGGTTTGCTGGAGTTCATTGATATCCGCTGGAGGAATCATACCAGAAGGCAACTGTTGGATTATGAGGGCATCCCCTTTCGATGCCGCCACTGCCATAAGGTAGGGCATCTTTTTAAGGACTGCCCTCTGCTGAAGAAGAAGAAATATCAATCTACTGAACAAGAAGGGGCCTCTCAGCAACATACTTATCAGGAAGCACTGCCCAGGAGACATGTTCCTTTGGCCACTCTGGACCCGGACGCAGCACAGTTTCCGGACATTCAACAGAAGATTCCCGATGATGGGGTAGCAGCACCTCCTATGCCGAAGAAGCGAGGGCGGCCACCGAATCGATCACAGCCTTCTCAGTCTCAGCCACAGTCGCCTTCTGGAGGTCTACCATCTTCGGGTATGAATCCTACCATTCCTCTCCCCACTTGTAGTTCTTCTCATTTGGACTGTTATTTATCTAGCACATTCTCTTCTCTGCATATGTCAATCCCGACTAGTGATTATATTGAACATCATTCATGTGCTTCACCCCCTAAATCTACTCCTCTCACCTGCCCGATAGCCTCCATCCCCATCTTCTCCCCTGCACCTGCCCCAAATCCCTCTCATCCCTCCCCGTCCACTACTCTCTCCACTCTGGCCCCCCCTCCTGGGCGATACATGACCCGCTCACAATCGAAAAGACAAGCCCAGGACCAATTTGGACTTGAAATCCTCCACTCCCCCCCTCCCCCTAAAATTATGAGGGGTCGACCCTCTTTTCTTTCAAAGGCTAAAGGCACTGCTGAAGATGAAATTGCCTTGGGAGTTCAATCCACCATACCAGGGACGCTTAGAGCAAGAGGATCCCATCCTCCCCCTTCATGAAGATCTTCTCCTACAATTGTAGAGGGCTGGCTAGGCCAGACAAGAAACTAGCCCTTCGTAGACTGTTAAAATTGAACTGTTGGATATTATCTTTCTACAAGAAACTCTGGGACCAATACTTGATATTGCGCAGTCCCTTCAGAACATGCTCCCAGGATGGATATTTTTTGGTATTGATGCCCATGGGAGGTCGGGTGGACTTGCATTGGGCTACAACTCCCACACAATCAAATTACATAATTGCTAGGGTGGGATGGGTCATCTGGGTGTAGACATCAGTTCGGCCGAACTGGGGATTCATTTCCGGATCATAAATGTTTACGGCTCGTGCCAAAACAGACCTGTCTTTTGGAAAAACCTCCTAAGCTCGGATTCTTTGAAGACTGACCACCTGATCCTGGGGGCGACCTGAATTTCTCCATTGGTCATGCTGAATCCTGGGGACACAGGGCTCAGAGAGATTCTCTCTCGGATTACTTTTTGACTGAACTAGAAGCCCACCATCTTATTGATATTCCCTCAGCCAAACCTCAAGCTACTTGGAGAAACAACAGGACGGGGGATGACAGTCTGGCCCGCAGACTTGACTGTTACCTCGTCAAAGAAAAGTTTTTGGACTTGGGTCTACATATCAGACACTGGGTTGGCTCTGGGGGGATATCTGACCACCTCCCTATTTACCTAGAAATTGTAGGGGGCGAGCAAAACCTAAAGGTCCTTTTAAATTCTGCTCAGTCTGGCTCAAGGATGACTCTTATAAAAAAATGATCTCTGATTTCTGGAGAGCAAACCCCCCTGGAAGAAGAGAAGACAGCACCAGAAGATTTATCCAAAACCTTACAGCCCTTAAGAAGATGTCCAAACTTTGGGCCCTTAATAAAAGAACTCAGGAGAATCAAACCCTCCATCATATTGAAGCTGACATTGCCTCTTTTGAGAACAATCTAGGAGGTATTTACTCCTCAGAGGAACATAAGGATAGGATGGTTTCTCATTATGCAGAGAGGGCAAGAATTTTAAAGGAGAAGGAGGAAATCTGGCGCCTGAGAAGCAGATCCATCTGGATGTTGGAAGGAGATGAAAACACCAAATTCTACCATAACTTTGCCAATGGAAGAAAGGCGATCAACACCATATGGCAGCTCCAAAATGATCAGGGGCAGGCTTTAAATACCTTTCCTCAACTTGTTGATCTGGCCTCCTCACACTTCAAGAAAGCCTACCAAGCCCCCCAGGACATTAATCTTGCTGAAATCATCAGGGTGGCACAGCTCTTCCCCAGATATGTGGATCCCAGGGAAGAGGATGATTTAACAAAGGCAGTTACTCTGGAGGAACTGGAACACACCCTAAAATGGTTCAAAAAGGACAAAAGCCCTGGGCCTGATGGATGGTCGGTGGAATTCTATTTGGCTTTTTTCGACATCATTGGGGAAGATCTGCTCCAAATAATAGAGGATTCGAGAAGCAAAGGGTTTCTTGAAAATTCTATTACTTCTACTTTCCTTGCTCTCATTCCTAAGAAAGACAACCCAGAAACCTTCGAGGATTTTCACCCCATTTCACTCTGCAACTGCATATATAAGATTATTGCCAAGATAATTGCCAACAGGATGAAACCCATCCTATCCAACCACATCTCACCGGAACAATTTTCTTTCTTACAAGACAGGCAGATTCATGAAGCAGTTGGCACTGCCCAGGAGGTTATCCATACACTACACTCAAGACGGGGCAAAGGTATGATTTTGAAAGTTGACTTATCTAAAGCTTTCGACAGAGTGAATTGGCTTTATATTAGAATGTTGTTAACTCATCTGGGTTTCCCGTATTTATTCATTAAATGGATCATGAGCTGCATTACTAATATTCCCTTTAGTGTTTTGGTGAACGGAAGTGCTTCTCCCTTCTTTACCTCCGGAAGGGGGCTGAGACAGGGATGTCCTCTTTCACCATTGCTTTTTCTTCTCGTTATGGAAGGTCTCAGCAATCTCATTAAAGATGAGCACCAGAGGGGTAGACTAAAAGGTATTAAGATTACAGAAGGTTGCACCCTAACTCACCTTATTTTTGTTGATGACATTCTGGTTTTCATCAATGGTAGTATTGGGGACATCAGCAGTATCAAGGCTACCTTCACTCTCTTTCAAGTGGTTACAGGTATGATCATTAACGATAGCAAGTCTACACTGACAACAACTGAGTGTACACCGCATGAGATATTTTTTTCCCTTCAGCGCTTCCATTTCTCCCAGTTGCAATTAGCAGATGGCCTCAAATATCTGGGCTACAAGTTAAAGCCTCTAGGTTATAAAATTGTTGACTGGACTTGGCTAATTGCCAAATTGGAAAAAAGGCTAAACACATGGTATCTCAAATACCTTTCGAGGGCTGGAAGACTCACTCTCATCAAAAGCATCCTAGAGGCCACCCCGGTCTATTGGATGTCCTTGGCTTGGATCCCCAGGGGCATTCTCAACAGAATTCAAGCCCTCTGTTGTAGGTTTCTTTGGCAAGGGAACAAACAGGGAAGGATTTTTTCTTGGGTCAGGTGGGAGGCTCTAAATCTCCCAAAAAAATGGGGTGGGTGGGGCATCAAAAAACTGGAGGATTTCTCTTTAGCTCTTGCTGCAAAACTTGGTTGGAAATTAGTTACAGCAGACAGCCTATGGACGAGGGTTACATATGCTAAATACATAGCTCCCCTACACATCATGGACTAGATTAGGAGAGCACATCAAAGTACCTCTGGGGTCTCAATCATCTGGAAGGCGGTTCTTAAAGCTTTGAGTCCGATCAGAGAAGGTATCACCTGGAGGATCCGATCTGGCAACACAGTCCGAATTGGTCTTGATCCTTGGGTGGGCTGTGGGGACATGCACCGACTACCCAGGGACCTCATCCTACATCTCCAACAACAGAACTTAATTTATATTTCTCAGATTGCGGACCTGGAAAATTCCACTTTTCTTCATCAAGCTTGGAAATCTGCAGAGCACTTAAACATACCTCCTTTTTGGTCTCAACATTGGGAGGAGTTCACTCAAGCCCTTACGGACGCCCACATCCGAATATTGGAAGGGGAGGATGAAATTATTTGGGCTCTATCTAAAAATGGTAGATACTCCCCAAAGGAAGGATATTTGACATTGGCTGCACCAAGGAGGCCACCTCTGCTGGCTGACTGGTGGAGACATCTTTGGAAATTGAAGGCCCCCCCAGATCTAGACTTTTAATGTGGACTATTCTCTGGAACAAGATACCAACAGGAGAAAATCTTCTCAAGCGATCACAGCATGGGCCCCACTGGTGTTGTCTTTGTAAACAGGCAATTGAAACAACCTCTCATCTTTTTTTAGAATGTACAGTGACTTGTCATATGTGGAAGCTAATTTTACAGCATATCAATCCCTCAGCTTTATGGACTGGGATCAATTTACTCGCTGCTTGGCAAGTCTGGTATCAGACTTCCACGTCCCCAAAGTTTCGGAACCTCCCTCTCCTTACCTGTTGGACAATATGGACAGCTAGGAATCGCAACATTTTTCAGGATTTGGTGCCTAATTGGGATGCCCTGGTAGCAAAAGTCATTGCTGATTACAATATTATCCCGGATGATCCTCCTCCCAGCCACCGACGCAACCCCACTCACCATCAAATAAATTACAACAAACCGTGGGCTTTCTTTGACGGTGCTGCCCAAGAACAGGGCTGTGGTGGGGGGGCTATTCTTCACCTTTCCCAACAACACTCCTACAGCATGTTGATTGGTCTTCACAGATGCACAAACAACTCAGCTGAACTCTTAGCCACAAAACACACCATACAATTTGCATTGGAGAAACATTGCATAGATTTGCAACTTCATGGGGATTCTAAAATTATATGTGATTGGCTCAACAGAAAAACTAGATGCTCTTCATATACATTATTGCATATCTTGGAAGAGACTCTGAGATTGATATCACATTTTGATTCTTTCACTTGCACACATATTTACAGGGAGCAGAACGGAGCTGCCGACAGCCTATCCAAAGAGGCTGCGATCGGGGAGCCGGGCATCTGGATGATCAGAGAACAGGAAGGAGATTCTTTCTTCCAATATTACCACAGACCTTTTATGAATCTGAATATTTAACTTATCATGGTTTCTGTTTCATGCATCTTTTATTTTTGATCAGGCTTTAAGCCTTTTTTGTATATATAGACTGTCTCGGTATATGTTCATACAGTTACTTTATTTTGTACCTCAGTTATGGTTTCATAGTTGTCCCCTGCGTGGATAAATGGCAACATTTCTGTTTTTCATGATCTTGATCATGCACAACATATGCAACAACGTCTACAACATGTAATTTCCTCTTTTCTAATGAAATTACGATTTTTCCTGATGGGAAAAAAAGATAGTTGCTTGATGATAAGAAGATAAAATAAGACATAAAAGAAGTTAAAAACATTGCAAAGAAATCACAACTATCAAGATAAGAAAATATTTTTTCCTTTTTTATTTTTTAACACTTTAAGGGGATAGAAAATTATTTTAATTCATTTTACAAACAATAATTGTCCTCAAAAACTTTCTAGGTTAAACTTTAGAAATGTGAATAAGGTTCTCTTGCCTCCTATTTATAAAGGATCTTTTCTTCCTTTTGATAAGAGATTTGTAAAAAAAAATCAAGCTTTATCATTTCATTAGGAGCATCTCTAATCAATTTCTTGGCAATTTTATAATCATTATCATACCAAGGGTTGGAAGTTCTATTATTATTTTTATAAGACACCTAGGTACAGAATATGTTAATTGTAACAGAAAGGGTAATAGTAAAACTATAGTAGATGTGATCAATGTATCATTATACGTTAAGCAATCCAAATCCCTATTTAAATCCTTTAATAAGATATCCATTTTACTTCTGTCAAAACGAATTTGCCTTTGAATCTCACAATTCTATTACATGTGATTGATGTGAATATCAAGGTTTAGAGTTAAGGTTAGATGCCTACAGTTAGAATCAGGCTCGTGGTCATTTAGGAGGTGAAAACTTACAGTACGATTGAGTGAATTGTAAGCTTACGATAGTATCTTATGTGAATTGGTGGTCCCTAGTTAAGTATTCTTTGTCTTGGGATAATTCCATAATAAGTGTATTGTTTCCATACATATATTTTTTTTTCCACGCAGGATTTGAAGTTCATAACTCATGTTATTGTTGTTCAAGATACATCCAAAATAAAGAAAAAGGAAACTTCATTTATTTGCATCTACTAATATTCAAGAAACAACTTAATTTATATTCTAAAGAACTTTGATACTCTATTTCCTATGGTATGTTAGCTATTCCTTTTTCCTCTTTCTTTAATTTTATTTCTCAGCAAAAATATGATGTAAATTGATGTATTATATCTTTATTGTTTCATTATTATTCCCATCAAAAAAAAATTGTTATAATTTGACAACTATAGTCAAATGCTTTAATTTATGTGTATTCATGTCTCTTCCTTTGTCAACACTTAACATTTCCCTTAAATGGATTGATATAAATAGGCTTGGTTGTATTTGGTCTCTTGAGATAGTTATTTTATACAAATAGTTGAAGATGTTTTGATTTTTTGAGAGTTGGTCTTAAAACAAATATCTATGTAGGAAAATGGTAGGGATCAGTGAACTAGGACTATTGCAGTGCTTTCAGGGTTTCCTTCTTGTTAAACTATACTTAAGTCATCTTATCACTGAAGTAGGGCTACCTCACTCACTTTTAGTGAATTGTAGTTTCACAATGGTATCTTATGTGAATTGATGGTCCCTAGTTAAATATTCTTGGTCTTGGTCTAATTCCATAATAAGTATATTTTTTCCAGACATATATCTTTTTTGCTAAGTAGGATTTGACGTTCACTACTTATATTATTGTTATACAACATACATCCAAAATAATTCTAATGGCTTATAGATGACTTTTTTTAACCCTAAATAGACATTTTACTTTTTGAGTGTCGACATGGAATTTTATTGGGTCTGTGTCTCTGCAGTAAAGACATTATTTCCATAGTCATATTTCACTGGAGTTTGTTTGTGGTATAGGTGTCTTGTATGGACATATTTCAGTCATGAATTTTTCTATTTGGAGTTCATTTTTGGTGTCCTTTATTTTAATTTGGTATTGGGTCTATGTCTGTGCATTACGTATACTATTACCATAGTCATATTTCATTCGAGTTTGTTTGTGCTATAGGTGTCTTGTATGGAAATATTTCAATCAAGAATTTTTCTATTTGGAATTCACTTTTGGTGTCTTCTCTTTTAAATTGTTACTAGGTCTATGCCTGTGCATTCAAATACTATTGTCATTGTCAGATTTCCCTAGAGTTTGTTTTTGGTTCAAGTGTCTCATATGGACATCTTTCAATCAGGTTGGTACTTTGATTTCCATTAAGAGTTACCATTATAACATTCATTGTGAGCTTGACCCTAATATCATCAACAAATCTATTCAGAATTAGTTTGCTAGTTTGATTGCCATAAGGAGTTATATATCTTTCTTATTTTGTTAGTGTTCCCATCGGAAAGAAATTATTTTATTTTGGAAACAAAAGTCAAATGCTTTAATCTCTATATATATTCATGTCTCTTTTTTTGTTGACCATGTAAAAATAACCAAGAAAGAGACAAGACAAGACTAAAGTAGGGTAAAAAATAGTTCATTTTCTTACCCAAATTATGACATTTGGATTTAGGAATGCAAAGAACTCAAATTTCTTTGTAAACATGTATTTCTTATTAGGGATTTTTAAACTCATTGCCTTTGTAACAATTTTTTGCATTTTGAAAACTCTATCATTCACCATATTTTCCATGTATCTACTAGTTGTTTGGTTGACCTTTTTTTTATATATTTTTGAGGTCCATGATATTGAACACATTGTACAAAAGTTGTAACTATGATTTCAAACCTCGGATTAGAGGAAATTTCAACTCAAAAATAGTCACTTAAGAAAAAATTAATAAATTAATAAAATAATATCATTTAGAAAAAATTTGATATGTCATTTTTTGTTATGAAAATTACCCAAATAAATGTCACGTTTATCAAAATTACCGTATATATTTTATATTTAAATTAATTTATTAGCACAAGATTTAATAAAAAAAAAATTAGATCTAAATTAAATTTAAATTACACAAATTTAAATTAAAAAGTAAACTTAAAATCTAAATTAGTTACACGTCATCAAAAATAAATAGCATGTATATATAAACACAAGATTTAATAAAAATTAAATTAAAAAAAAAAGAGTAAATTAAATTATTTTTAAATTTAAATTACCCAAATAAATGCACTTTTAGCAAAACAATCATGTGTGTGTACACGTGATTTAATAAAATTTAAATTAGAAAAGTAAATTTAAAATTTTAATTAGTTACAAGTCATTAAAAAAACACTCAACCCATGATTTACCCTTCATTAAAAATTATCGATATTATAATTTTTACATAATAATATTTTTAATATTTAATGTAGTTCTAGATCACTTGGGCACTATTCACGCTTAAGGTAGTGTTGACAGTGTTGGACCCACCAACATTCAGGGGATCTCCCCGGTATGAAGTCTCAACTAGACCTCACATTATTTGGTGTAGGAGTCTCATCCGGTACGATGGCCTAATTGTCATTATCTTAAAGATATGCCTTAGCTCTTGCTTGTTAGCACCTGAGAGTGGTTTGCTTTGTCTTCAAACAACGAGGTTCGTGTGCCTGGTGAGTTCTTAGTACTGCTTGTGTCAAAGTTCTTTCTCTACAAAGGGAGAGGGTGGAAGTGAGTCTGAGGTTGAAAAGGAATAGTCCCAACTCTTCTAGAGACACACAACACAACAGAACATGCGCAGCTTCCGGAGGAGTAGTCCACATGGATGCGACAGTCACAAACACAAAGTGAACAGATAGCATGCACAACACCCAGCGGAATAGTCCACACAAGTGCAACGGGCATTATAACAATTTTACGAAAATGAATCTGTCAAGTGTCCGGCGAGATATCCGACATGGGCGAGACAGCGTTAGCAACTGATACAACACATTTCCAACAGCATATGTACTAAAACAACCAAAATAGTTCAACTGTCTTAATACAGGTTAAAGCAACATGCATTACAAGTGTCCAAAAAGTAGTCTTACAAACGAATACAATACAGGTGTGAAAATGTGTTGGCCTGTTAACACACTTCTGAATTAAGCGAAAGTTCCAAGACACATCCATACAAAATTACATCACTAACTGCGATAGCAGGGCATTGGAGCCACTGCTTGCTCCTCAAAGAAAAGATTACAAACTCTCAAGGCTATGTGGAAGGAGCCAAGGTGAAAATTCCCTTGCATGTACAAATGAGGGGTATATATAGCCAAGGGTGAAAATGACCCTTGTGACTATTTGACTTCCCTCATGACTGTTTAAATTACATGACTCTTCAAATTTACATGTGGGTCTCTTGGACTTCCATGTTACATTACATTGATTACAACATTATGGCCCACAGTATTGATGTGACCAAGATGAATCATGACATGACTCGACACAACAGAGCTGGTATGTCCATGTTGCTTCTAGTGTCCATGTTGAGTTGCAGTGTTGCTGAGTGATGAATGTGCTCTTGGTGTATCATATATTCACCTCCGGATGGCAAGGTGTGTGGAGTCTTCGATGGTCTTGGTGTTCGCTTGATGTTGCACGTGTATGTCTCTCATTTTCTTGTACTTGGCATGCTCCATGTGTTTGTCCGTTCATGAACAAGTCTCCTAGCATGCGCTCCTTGTTCATCACGTTCGTCATCGTGCCATGTCTCATCTATGTACCTGTATCTGTAATCACTCATGACGAGATGACATAAAATCCAGAAATATCCTAGTCTACCATGATGAATTATCTTTCGTTTTCAGATGCAGGTGACCAGGATAGAGGACAAGGCTTTGAAATTGTGCAAAGTACATTTCAAGCTAGGATGCAGGCTCTGGGCACTGTCCATGAAAATTGCGTAGATGTCACTGAGAGGCTAAGATGGGTAATCCATATCAGCAGTGACTGTCGGCGGGATTTGGCTCGGCTAGAGGGTATATCTGCACAATTTTTCTAGGGAGACAATGCATGCAACAAGGGGAGACTAGCAGTGAAAACTGTGCAGAATCTCTAGGGAAGCTGGTAGTGGGTTGCAGGAGGTTTCTAGCCAAAACTGCGCAGAGTTGGGAGGTTGGCCTGCAGGACATCCCTGTGCAGTTTTTGGGTTGAGCGGGATGCTAGGCAGCTGGGATACTGCCCATGAAAACTGCGCAGTTTTCAGGAAAAGTAGCATGTCGTCTAACAAGGTGACTAGCTGAAAAAAATGCACAATTTTTTAGGGTAGTGCAGTGACAGGCAGCAAGTGTTGTTTGGCATGTCTACGCAATTTCTCAGTCAACGGAAGCGGGCATACTTGGCAGCTTCTGCATAATTTTTTGGAGGAGTGAGGCCTGGGGTCATTGCCCGGTCAAACTCTCTGGTTGACCAACAGGAGGCTTGATAGTGTTGATTGCAGGCAATGTAGATTGAGATGGCTTTTTGAAAACTTCTACGTTGTTCTGGGTGACAGTCAGTCCGATCGACTCCAGGATTGCGTAGTGCAGACTGCCTGGGAGGTATCCTCAAGCTCTACATAATTCTAGGGGACAGTACATGTTCACTAAGAGATGAGATTGTGCAATGTAGCTCAGTGAGGGTCTGGTTGTTGGAGGGTGGTCCGGTCGACAAAGTTTCAACAAAATGACCAAGTGATTGAATGAGTGACTTCTTGCATGCATGACCTTGTGAACACACACTCAACATGACTTGATGACAAGACACCTCGAACCATCAAGACAACATACACTCAGTGTGACTAACTGACGGGTGCGAGCGACAAGCACGACACTTGTGATAGATCGTTGAATGACTGTGACGACACTTGCACGACAGTGCTTACAACATCGTGTGTGAGTGTGATAGATGTTTACATAGCGAGCACAACTCAAACACAACCTTCAACATCACCAGAACGAGGTCGCAAGCATGACATAGCAATCAACATGCTGAAGACGATAGTTGGTCAAACAAGTGAAAAGGAAGCAAGACATGTAGAAGAAACACATAAAATGAATTTTCGTGTTTGCGCACATGCATGTTACTGAGGACAGGATGATATGACAATGACAAGCAATCCTGCAAACTCAACTAAGAGGTGTACTTCGAAAGGTGTTCTTTACTTACCATACTTACCCTCAAGATGATCATGCATCCGACGGAGTTTGCATGCGGTCCTAATCTTTTCCATTACTTGGTTCCTTGGTCCTTCTCCTCAACTCCTTGGAAGCGATTTCAACATGTCACCTTTTCTTGTAGTCATTGAGAGGTAGAACTGTAGAATTTCAGCGGAAAGTGACTGCTGTCGGAATGAAGCCCTGGGAGGCCCATCTAGGTAATTTCTTCATGCAAGACAGATAGGGAAGCTTGGACAACATTCCACAGTTTTTAGGCAGAGGACACTCCTGTGGGATGGGGGTCTTGGGAGGACATCTCTGCGCAATTTCAGAGTGCAGTGCAACTGGACTGCTCTGCGCATTTCTGGAGAGTAGTGCTTACTGCCTGACTGCTCTGCGCATTTTTGGAGAGCAGTGTTGGTTAGGGTCTTTGCGAGCTAAGGGGTTTCAACGGGCAAGGGAGGTTGGTTGATGGTTGCAGAAGTAAAGCACACGGTTCAAGGAAGTTGGATGAGGCTAGGTTGCTAGGGAAAATAGCTAAGTGTGAGATCAATGAAACAAACATATGTAAACATTGGTAGGACTTGACTGTGATCACACCCGGACACTTAGTGACACAACGTAGACCATCCAGAATGCATAAGACATACATTGCTTGATGCAACATCCTTCGTGACAAGAGTGTGTGAAGTGAGTGTGAAACATGTCTATGTGATGACAACCACTCATGTGCACATGTTTTTCCTTGAAGCAAAACAACATTCCCTTTGCATGACAAACAACAACCCCTATGCCCAAATATGGCACATGCTGAATAAAGATGATAACATCAACAACTCTTAATATTGAGGAGGGGAAGCTTGATATCATCAGTTTACCAACAAGTGACCAAGGAAGATCGACCATAGGATCCAAGGTAGGATCTGAAATTTGCATGTGAGCCAAAATTTTGGAGGCTGGTTGTAGTCGCTACAACACTTGGCGACACATTGGTAGAACTCCAACTCTCTTAATGGATCTTGTTTCTTGAAAACCGAGTCTAACCCTTCCAGAAGTATTGTTTGATTCTTTGATCATCGTGGTTTCCACACTAACTTGATTGAAATATGTATCACCTATAATGCTCTTCATCGGTCAGCACACAATCCAAGCCAAGTCAACTCAGTTTTTTCGATTGGGGATGAGGGGTATATTGGTGCACAAGAAATATGACTGTTTTAGTTTAAGTTTTATCTTTGATGTTGTACCGCTGCTAACAGGCCTAGACAGTACCCTGGCGGAGTCACACAGGAACACAAGCATTTCTCTGCTACCAATGAGTCTGGTCAGTACCCTGATGGAGTTACGTGTATCACCTCTCTGCGTAGGAAGCCTTTCTCTTCTTTTGCCTTATTCATTTTTCATTTTTTTTTTCAAATAAATATGCATAGGCACTTATTTATTTCAGAGGTGGAAGAGGGATCCCAACTTATTTAGAGAAGAAGAGGTTGTTCCTTTAGATAATTACATTATGTATACCTCTGACATACTTTTTCAGGTTTTCCCCCTCACCTTACTCTACTTGATTGACCTGACAAGGGTTAACCCAAAATAACCGATTAGAGTTGGTAGTACTAGTTAACAGTGCAAGCTTTGAGTTTTCACCAAGACTCACTCAGAATAGAACATATTTTCAATCAAGGCATCATCAGGTACAAGCAAGCAAAGAAAGAAAAAAGCAAAACGCAGAAGTAAAGCGAGAGCAAAACAAGTAAGCAAAGCAAGCAAGCAACAAACCAAACCAAGTAAGCAAGCAAACAAACATGAAAACCAGAAAGCAAAGAGAAGCAAGAAGTAAAGACTACTGCTACTCCTATGCTAAACAGTGTATGGGCCTACTCACGTGAAGTGATATTTCCAATGCAGCGACTCGTGCATTCACTGTTCCATGTTGGTGAAGGCATGGTTAACAAAAAAAAATATGCATGTAAACTAGCGAACCAGAAAGATAGACCAACGAAGACCAGCATGCTTCGAGTTCTAAAACATACACGGAATAGAAAAGAGCAAAGGCACAAAACCAACATTCTGCAGACATACCATGGTGTTGCGACGCACTGCATGCAAACAGTAAACATACAGACTCTTTGGATTGTGAAATATGAGCAAAAATGAGAAATACCAACAACTTATGCTTTGTAAGTGCGCTCGTTATGTAAGATTCCTACAAATATTGAATGATGGGATCATGGGATTCGGGTGGAGGAAACGAAATCTAGGTGTTTGGTTGATCTTCAATGTAAACCAGAGAGTGGTGAGGAGCCTTGGGTGTTCTGAAAATTTTCTGATTGGAAGTGGAACCAACCTCAGGACTGCGAGGGCTTGACATAACCATCAGCCCAGGCTTAAATTCCTCGACAGCCTACGGGGTTTCCACTCTGTGAATAGATAGATCATCAGAGACCAGTGGATTAGACAGATTAATAGCAAGTGAATCAACATTGTGATCAAATGAAGAAGTACATAGATCATGACAACCATGATCAGGAAATTTGGGATGTTCGTCGGTATCCTCATGATTAGATGAATCAGAAAATTACAGATGACAAATGGGATGTATTTTTAAAGGAAGATGTGTCCTCTCCGCAATTTAATGACAAACTGACATCCAGTGTGTACTGTGAACGATCATAAGTAGAAACATCCGGAAATGAATTTTCATAGGGGGAATTAAAAGTGGCAGAATCAAAAGGGATGTCAGGATAAAGCGGATGAGGCGCAGATGGAAGGGATTCATCCTTCATCACAGTTCTTATTTATATTCCCACACACACTCATCATGAATGATAGCGCAGGTTGGCTGCACAACACCAACTATGTCGACAAATTGATCCTCGTTGACAACAAGTGTGGAGTCTGGAATGGAAGAACACAAGACAATACAATTCGGAGGATCAGCAGAATGCAGGGACGGAGGTTGAGGTAACAAGTCCACATGACAACCAGCAACCTTGCAAGAAAAATCTGCATAGATATCAAGAGTAGGTGGGGTAGTAGGATATGACAGTTCAATAGATGTTTGTGCACACTCTCCCACATCAATCTGTGGGGGTGGAGTTGTTTGATGAGGGGAAGGCGGACAATCACTTGTGACAACAATTGTGTCCACTTGTGATCGCGTGGCTCCATCATCGAAGTATGCTGATAGAGGTTCGAATGATTCTAAGAGGTGTGAATGTTCAGATATGTAAAGAAGATACTAAAATATTCCATTGAGGAATTCCCAATCAAATTCGTCTTCAGGAAATCGATATAAAATATTATGAAAGCGCATGTAAAATTGTTCAACGATTCATCAGGTTCTTTCCGTAATTTCATAATTTCTTTATTGAGCACTTTACGGTCAAAATGATTGGAAGCATGGTTTATCTCTGTGATCAGATGATGGAAAGAGTGAATAGGTTTTTCGGGAAGCATGGCATACCAATGCAGTGGGTTCCCTCGAAGCATGTATGTGAACAACACGCAGGTCATGTAATCTTCAAAGATTTCATGCCTTTCATAGGAGCCTACAACGCCAATCGTGTCTCTAACCAAGGCTACCTAGCCTCCACCATCGTATGTTTTATGTGACAAGTTATTCCAAAGCTCTTCCGAGATTTCAAAGTCGTTTCCATAAGACATACACTCTGGAAGAAAAATTTTGTGTTTAATCATGATAAGTATGTGGAGATTCAAAACAGATTGTGAGGACTCAGCTTTTTAGTTGGCCCTCCTTCTAGTGCCAGAAATGTTGACGGTGTTGGACCCGGTAACATTCAAGGGATCTCCCCAGTATGAAGTCCCAACTAGACCTCACACCGTTTGGTGTAGGAGTCCCATCCGATACGATGGCCTGGTTTCCGTTATCTTAAAGATATGCCTTATCTCTTGCTTGTTAGCACCTGAGAGTGGTTTTCTTTGTCTTCAAACAATGAGGTTCGCGTGTCTCGTGAGTGCGTAGTGTCGTTTGTGTCAAATTTCTTTCACTGCAGAGGAAGAGGGTGGAAGTGAGTCTCAGGTTGAAAGGGAATAGTCCCAACTCTTCTAGAGACACACAACACAATAGGATATGCATAGTTTCTGGCAGAGTAGTCCACACGGATGCAACAATCACAAACACAAAGTGAACAAATAACACGCACAACACCCAGCGGAATAGTCCACATGAGTGCGATGGGCGTTATAACAAGTTTACAAATATGAATCTTTCAAGTGTCCATCGGGATAGCCCACACAGATGAGACAACATTAGAAATTGATACAACACATTTCCAGCAACATATGTACGAAAACAACTAAAATAGTTCAATTGTCTTAATACAGGTTAAATCAACATGCATTGCAAGCGTTCAAAGGGTAGTCTTACAAATGAATACAATACATGTGTGAAAACATGTTTGACCTGTTAATAGGCTTCTAAATTAAGCAAAAGTTCCAAGACACTTCTGTACACCATTACATCGCTAACCCCGATAGTCAGGCATTGGAGCCATTGCTCGCTCCTCAAAGAAAATATTATAGACTCTCAAGGCTATGTGGGAGGAGCCAAGGTGAAAAGTCCCTTGCATGTACAAATGAGGAGTATATATAGCCAACGGTGAAACTGACCCTTGTGACTATTCAACTTCCCTCATGACTGTTTGACTTACATGACTCATCAACATTACATGTGGGTCTCTTAGACTTCCATGTTACATTACATTGATTACAACAATATGGCCCATAGTAGTGATGTGGTCGAGATGACTCATGACATGACTTGACACAACAGAGCTGGTATGTTCATGTTGTTGCTCGTGTCCATGTCGAGTTGCAGTGTTGTTGAGTGATGAATGTGCTCTTGGTGTATCATAGCTTCACCTTCGCATGGCAAGGTGTGTGGATTCTTCGATGGTCTTGGTGTTCACTTGATGTTGCACGTGCATGTCTCTCCTTCGCTTGTACTTGGCATGCTCCATGTGTTTGTCTGTTCACGAACAAGTCTCCTAGCATGCACTCCTTGTTCATCATGTTCGTCGTCGTGCCATGTCTCATCTGTGTACCTGTATCTGCAATCACTCATGACGAGACAACATCAAATCTAGAAATATCCTAGTCTACCATGATGCATTATCTTTCGTTTTCGGATGCAGGTGACTGGGGGAGAGGTCAAGGCTCTGAAACTACGTAGATAACATCTCAAGCCGGGATGCAGGCTTCGGGCGTTGTCCATGAAAATTGTGTAGATTTCATTGAGAGGTTGAGATAGGCAATCCGGATCGGAAGTGACTGTCGGAGGGATTTGGCTCAACTGGAGGGCAGATCTACATAATTTTTCCACAGAGACAGTGTAGGAAGCAAGGGGAGACTGGAAATGAAAACTGAGCACATTCTCCGGGAGGCTAACAGCAGGCTGCAGGAGGATGCTCACCAAAACTGCACAAAGATGGGAGGCTAGCCTGCAGGACATCCCTGTGTAGTTTCTGGGTTGAGCGGGATGCTAGGCATCTAGGAGACTTCCCATAAAAAATGTGCAATTTTCGGGAGGAGCAACAAGCGAGCTGACTAGGTGACTAGCTGAAAAAATACGCAATTTTTTAGGGCAATGCAATGACAGGAAGTGGTTTTTTTCCGACATGTCTACCCAATTTTCTCAGTCAGCAGAAGTGGGCATGTTTGTCAGCTTCTGCACAATTTTTTGGAGGAGTGAGGCCCGAGGTCACTGCCTGGTCAAACTCTCTAGTTGACCAATTGGGGGCTTGATGGTGTTGCTTGTGGGCAGTGAAGATTGAGATGGATTGTTGAGAACTTTTGCCCTGTTTTGGGTGACACTCAATTCGATGGAAGCCAGGATTGCGCAATGCAGACTGCCTGGGAGATAGCCTCAAGCTTTATGCAATTCTGGGTGGAAATACATGTTCACTAAGAGATGATACTGTGCAATGCAGCTCAGTGAAGGTCTAGTTGTTGGAGGGTGGTTCGATCCACTGAGTTTCAACAAAATGACCAGGTGTGTGAACGATTGACTTCGTGCTTGCTTGACCTTGCGAACACACACTCAACATGACTTGACGACAAGACACCTCAAACCATCAAGACAAAATACACTCAATGTGACTGACTGATGGGTGCAAGAAACAAACGTGACACTTGTGATAGATCGTTGAATGACCAGGACAACACTTGTGCGACAGTGCTTACAACATCTTGTGTGAATGCGATAAATGTTTACTTAGAGAGCAAAACTCAAACACAACCTTCAACATCACCAAAACAAGGTCATAAGCACAACATAGCAATAAACATGTCGAAGATGATAGTTGTTAAAACAAGTGAAAAGGAAAGAAGACATGTAGAAGAAGCACATAAAATGACTTTTCGTGTTTGCGCACATGCATGTTACTGAGGACAGGATGATATAACAATGAAAAGCAGTCCTGTAAACTCAAATAAGAGGTGTACTTTGAAAGATGTTCTTTACTTACCATACTTACCCTCAAGATGATCATGCATCCGACAAAGTTTGCATGCGGTCCTGATATTTTCCATTACTTGGTTCCTTGGTCCTTCTCCTCAACTCCTTGGAAGTGATTTCAGCATGTCACCTTTTCCTGTAGTCACTAAGAGGTAGATCTGTGCAATTTCAGCGAACAGTGACTACTGCCGGAATGAGGCCCTAGGATACTCGTCTGCACAGTTTTTGCATGCAAGACAGACAGGGAAGCTTGGACAACATTTCACATTTTTGAGTTACAGGACACTGCTACGGGATGGGGGTCCTGGGAGGACACCTCTACGCAATTTCTGAGTACAGTGTAGCTAGACTTCTTTGTGCATTTCTGGAGAGAAGTGATGGCTACCTCACTGCTCTGCGCATTTTTGGAGAGCAGTGTTGGTTGGGGACTCTGTGGGCTAAGGGGTTCAGCAGGCAAGGGAGGTTGGTTTATGGTTGCAGAAGCAAAGTGTACAGTATAGGGAAGTTGGATAAGGTTAGGTTGCTCGGGAAAATGGCTAAGTGTGAGATCAGTGAAACATATGTAAACATTGATAGGACTTGATTGTGATCGCACACAGACACTTAGTGACACAACGTAGACCATCCAGAATGCATAAGACATAATTTTCTTGATGCAACAACCTTCGTGACAAGAGTGCGTGAAGTGAGTGTGAAACATGTCTATGTGATGACAACCACTCATGCGCACATGCTTTCCCTTGAAGCAAAAAAACATTCCCTTTGCATGACAAACAACAACCCCTATGCCCAAAGATGACACATGTTGCATAAAGATGAGAACATGAACAACTCTTAAGATCGAGGAGGGGAAGCTTGAGATCATCATCTTACCAGCAAGTGACCAAGGATTGTCGATCGTAAGATCCAATGTAGGCTTCGAAATTTGCATGCAAGCCAAAATTTTGGAGGGTGGTTGTAACCACTAGAACAGGTAGGTAAATTATATTATTAAAAAATGTGTTAGTGCCTAGTCACCCCTGTATCTCTTTTGAATTTTAAAGTATTTTGATTGGCTTCCACATTATGACATAGGAATTCAATGTGAGCTTTTTAAAATAAAATTTCCTCTAATTGCATGGTTGATGTTGTCCTCTTGTTCTCCTTGTTCTCTAGTTTTACGGTGAACTATAACCAGCTAACAGGTGGGTTATTAGACAACATTTTTTAACTTTCTTTTATTTTGTTTATTGGTGTTTAAATTTTTTATATATTTAGCCAAGTTCAACTTTGTCCTGAATATTGAGGTAAAGTTACAACAATTGTCTTCAAAAAAGTCTAATGCTTCATCTTCTAAATTTTATGCATTTACTTCTACTCACCCAACTTGGAAGAATGGATAGAAGAATGGAGAAAATGGTAAAAGTTTAAACTTTAAATATTAAGAGCGCAAGCCTTAGGATAAGGGACCACAAAAGGATTTTCAATATTATAATACTTATGTTCATTCCAAGTTTCAAATGGAGAGTGTCTCAATTCTAAGGACAACAAAATTAAGAAGGATCACAAATTACAAGCTACAAAACAAGGAATATGATGTAATGACAGTCTATAATCTTAGCACTTCTAAACCTCAACTAGTTCTCATAATGATAGATTGTTTTTCCTTCCATAGAGAAGCTATATTCACATGCAGTTGCTAGATTAAATTTTGATTGAATCACATAATCATGGGCAATGGTAGTGAAACGAATATTCTCTTTCAAAATTTCATTTAATCTCTCCATCTTCCTACAGAAGCACATCCATGCCCCTATCACTTTGGTTGGTACAAAATTGTTGATCAACTTACCTTTGTGGTTTTGAGTGTTGTGCTACCTTTTCTATAGAGCAAATTGTTGAATCTAATGTTTGATATTATTGAATGTGATGTTCTTCCTATGATTTGTTGTGATTTTCTCTAGCACACAATATCAATATGAATGTAAGGATGAAAAGATGATGATTACCACAAGAATTATAAGCTACAATCGGAGGAACAAAGGTGTATAAATTTACATCTTTATTTGTTAATTCACATGCCATCAATGGACTGCATTTATGTATACTAGTTGTTCTTTATATTGTTAAAAAACACCAAACTATATGAATATATTAACAAACATGAAGCCAAATAAGCCTTTCAATGGCTCTACTATGTGTTATTTTTCACTAGAGCTGTCATTTCTTGGCAAACAATGACCTTTTGTTAGAAGTGATATTTGTTAACAAGGAGTAAATTCTGTGTTGGAAATACTACTGAGAGGGGGGTGAATCAGTATTATTAAGTCAAATATTTTTCATTCCACAATTAGATTTGTATATGCTACTTAAGTTAGTGAAAACTGCATATATACGCAACTGTAATTAAGGAAACTAGCATATAACTTGCAGACTTATAATTTAATTTATTCTTCAGATGTTGATCATTAATCTGTGCATCAGAACCATATAAACACTAACCAGGTATAGTAAAACAGAGCAGACAGTCACACACAAGAACACAAAATATAAGGTGGAAACCCAATGTGGGTGAAAACCACCTGTTGCAATGCGTCTCTATCTTCTTTTAATAAGAAACTTCTTTTTACAATGGTTTTGTATTGGTGCAGTCTTATACCAGTACACGGGCTTCTACCTACAGAAGGCTACAACCTTCTCTCATTTTCCAGCTTCTCCTGGAAGGGAGCTACAACCCCCTTAGCTTTTGTACTCGCTGAAGTACTAGTACATAGGTGCTGACCTATAGAAGGCTACAACCTTCTCTTTTCTTCTAGGGACCACGTTTGATAAATTTTCAAACTGGATCCATCAATAACATTAATCAAACATCAAATACATCTGCATCAACCAATCTCCTTTGCACCAACCAAAACTGAATCAAACTATCACTTCTCTGAATGTTGTAACCAGAATACATTAACATTAACCAGAAACGAATCCTGAATCAAGAACACTGTAGCAATAAACAGGAGTAGCTAAAACATATTTCATGAGATGTACGCTACTTCAATATGTATAACTTGCGTGCATACACATTTGTATTACGGCAAACCTGTGTATACGCAGTTTTGTAATACTGAACCAGCGTGTATACGCGTCTTTTCTATGCAAAACCTTCGTACTGATCTATAAAGGATAATTTACCCTTTTCAAATATTCAGACATCAGTTATACCCATATTATCAGATTTATAGATCAAGTCATGCGCCAAATATAACAGATCAAAATCACACAAAGATACTTCTCTTCAAGCCTTGAGATCTTGACCCATCAAAAGAACTTATCCTTCTCCTTGTGCTCAGGTTCCTCCTTGATTCAGATCCAGCTATGCACCATAACCCAATGACTAGTATTCTAGATCTTGCTCTTCATAAGATATCCAATCCTTGAGTGTATCTCTTCCTAATGATCTCCTTCCCCTTTTATAGTCTTAGGCCTTAATACCATGGTCCAAAACCACTTAGATCCAATACTTTGGACCCAATACCTGGGTTCAACATTTCAGACGAGATACCATGGTCCAAATACCATGGACTAAAAATAAGTTTTCCCACAAGTACGCGCTTTTCCTTGCATGAAAGTGCGTGCATACGTATACGTGACTTTTGATCAACTATCCCGCGTGTATACACGACCTGGTTAAGTGGAACCTGCGTATATCTCTTTTTCCTTCATTCCGAGAGCCTGAACTGTGATCTGTCATCTGAGTGAGTTTCCATCAAGGACAAAACTTGTGTCATAGTGCCAAACATGTGACATAATGCCAACAATCTCCCCCTTTGGACTTGATGGCAACCCCAAGTCACTCAAAGTCATTCTCCCCCTTTGCCATCAAGGGCAAAGGGTTATGCTCCCCCTGAGTACATGCTGAAATCTCTGCTCTGTTGTGTTGTCTATGCTCCCCCTGACTGTAGGCAAGGTCTGCAAAAATATGTTCTACAAGAAAGAACATGATTCTATACATCATAAGTGACCTTCCTATCACTAAAGACTCATACATACATCCATCTCCCAACCAAGTGGGGATATACCAATATTGATTCATCCACCCAACCAAGTGGGGATACACAAAAGTTTACACATGATAAAACAAGAACATTACATCATCCATCCCAGGCATAGTGGGAAACCAAAATAGGTCGTTACATGACCTTGATAATAAAAGAAATACATGACATAGAGACTAAATATCTAATACAAGACCATGATAGTCATCAGCAGCTATCATCAGCAGCATCTGTCAATCATCATCCAGACCGGCAACCATGATCTCCCACTGCACCTGTTCCACCTGAAGCAAAAAAAGCTATGAAATTGAACCAAGATCTTCTAAGATAATGCCAACAATGCATTATTAGAAGTATATGCTCCCCTTGAACCTGTGCTAGAGGGTCTCTGTCAGACCTGTATCAAACTCTTTTCATCCTGAGTCTGGCCCAGTATTTGTCTTCAAACCAACATATACGCGATTGTATCCACAGAAACCGGCGTATGTACACGTATCTCTTCATGAAACTTGCGTACAACCATTGTTCTCTTAACCAGATAAGTGTCAACAGCAAGATGATGCATCAACTACTCCCAGCTTCTGTCTGAGGTATTCAAATGTCTCCCTGGGCAGTGGTTTAGTGAATATATTAGCAACCTGTTCCTTGGAGGGAACATGCTCCAATTTTACCTTTTTTTCAAGCACTTTTTCCCGGAGAAAATGATATTTGATAGGTATGTGCTTGGTCTTTGAATGCATGACTGTATTCTTTGAGATATTGATTGCACTTGTATTATCACAAAAAATGGAGATAGGTGGAGTACAAGTGATTTGAATGTCTTGCAATGTTTGCATCATACAAAGGAGTTGTGTGTAGGAAGATGCAGCAGCCACATATTCTACTTCAGCTGTAGATAATGCAATTGAACTTTCTTTCTTGTTGAACCAAGATACTAATCTGGATCCCATAAAGAATGCACCACCACTAGTGTTTTTTCTGTCATCCACGCTTCCTGCCCAATCTGCATCTGTATATGCATGAAGTGTGAGATCTGTGTCTCTAGGATACCATAAACCATAGTTTTGTGTTCCTTGAAGATATTTGAAAATCCTCTTAACTGCCTGAAGGTGTGCTTCTTTTGGACTAGCTTGGAATCTTCCAACTATTCCCATTGCGTGCATGATGTCTGGTAGGGTACCTGTCAGATAGAGCAGACTACCAATCATGGATCTATAGATTGGTTGATGTACTGTTGTTGATTCATCATTTGCGATGAGGCTACATCCTGTTACCATAGGGGTACATACTGGTTTCGAATCCTCCATCCCATATTTATTCAAGATCTGCTTGAGGTACTTGGTTTGTGATAGAAAGATATCATCTTTGTTTTGTTGGACTTGTAAACCAAGAAAATATGTGAGCTCACCAAGTAAGGACATTTCAAATTCTTTCTGCATCACCAAAGCAAAGTTTTGACTCATGGTTTCTTCATTGCTACCAAAGATGATATCATCAACATACACAACAACTATTAGCAATTTATCATTGTTACTTTTTATATATAGATTGCTATCTGTTGATCCTTTAGAAAAACCTTATTGATGGAGATATTTGTCCAACCGAAAATACCAAGCCCTTGGAGCCTGTTTAAGGCCATAGCGAGATTTTTTGAGTCTGCATACAAGTTTTGGATCATTTCCAAGGATGAATCCATCTGGTTGCTCAATTTACACTTCTTCTTCTAAGTCTCCATTTAGAAAAGCATATTTCACATCCATTTGATATACTTTGAACTCCTGAAAGCTAGAAAGAGCAAGGAACATTCTTATGGCATCAAGTCTAGCAACTGGTGCAAAAGTTTCTTCAAAGTCTATACCTTCTTGTTGAGCATACCCTTTACAAACAATCCTGGCCTTATTTCTAATAACATCTCCATTTTCATTCAGCTTCTTTTTGAATATCCATTTTGTCCCTATGACAATCTTATCATTTGGTCTAGGAACCAACTCCCAAGTGTTATTCAATCTGCTCAAGTTATTCATTCATGGCCTTGACCCAATGTTCATCTTTACATGCCTCACTTACATTTCATGGTTCAATGGAGGAGAGCAATGCTAGATAGCTTGAAGCTTCTGAAATTGTTCTTCTTGTTTGCACACCTACCTCTTTCTGCCCCAAAATTTGAGTCTCTAGATGATTCTTCTGTACATACCTGGATGGAGTCTTTTCTTCTACCCTTATCTATTCTTCTAGTGCCTCATAGGTTTCTTCTTCATTATTAGTCTGATTTGATGTTGAAGGATAGTCCTCATCATCTTCGAAATCTTCGTATTTTACCTGCCTTGGATTGTTTCCTACTTCATCAACCACCACATCAATACTTTCAACAATTTTTCCAAGTCTTTTATTGTAACACTTATATCCTTTACTTCGGGAAGAGTAACAAAGGAGAATGCCTTCATCTTCTTTAGGTTCAAACTTGCTGAGGTTTTCATCAGTCCTTTTGATGTAACATTTGCTTCAAAAAATTTTGGAGTATTTTACCGTAGGAGTCTTGCCATACGAAAGTCCATGAGGAGTTTGACTGATGTTCACCCGGACATTTGTTTTGTTGAGAATAGTAACGGCAGCAAATGTAGCTTCACCCCAGAAGGTTGCGGGAGTTCGAGACCCATCAAGCATAGCACGAGCCATTTGTTGAACTGTTCTGTTCATCCTTTCCACTACTCCATTTTGCTGAGGAGTCCTTGCAGTAGAGAATTCCCTTCTTATTCCATGTTCTTCACAAAAGTCGAAAAATTCATCCAAGGTAAATTCCCCTCCTCGATCAAACCTGAGGCATTTGATTCTCCAATTTGATTCATTTTCAACCAAGCCTTTGAAATCTTTGAAATTTTTGAAAGCTTCGTCTTTATGCTTCAGAAGTCCTATCCAACACATCCTGGAAAAGTCGTCAATGAACAATATAAAGTATTCTTCGCCATGAGGTGACTTTTTCCTTGATGGACCACATAAATCAGTATGGACAAGTTCAAGTGGCTTACTAGCTGATCATTCGTTCTCAGGGAAATGAATTTTGGTTTTCTTACCAAACTGACATGATTTGCATATTGTATTGTCTGGAATTTTGATGTCAGGAAGATCACAAACAGCCTGATATTTGCATGCTTTCCTTATCTTAGGGAAGCTTAGATGCCCCAATCTTTTGTGCCATAGCCAGTGTTCATCATTCTTGCTTAGATAGCATTGTTGTTGTCATCCCTTGAGTATGTATAAATTATTTGGAGTTCTTATGCCTTTGATCACTATTTCTCCTGTATCAAGCTCACGAAAAATACATCCATTTGATCAAAATATTACCTCATTTCCTTGATCACACATTTGGCTAACACTCAATAGATTATGCTTTAAGCCATAAACATACATAACATTTCTAGCTTTGAATTTTTCTTTCAAAATAACAGAACCTTTACCTTTTATCAGTGCAGGGGTGTCATTTCCAAATGAGACCTTCCTTTCCTTTTCTAAGGCACTATATGACTGAAGTTTTTCTTTATCACCTGTCATATGTTTCGAACATCCACTGTCGATGTACCACTGATTTTCCTGTCCTTCTGCATATAAGGCTATACCACATCTTTCTGGTTGCGGTTCTTTCTTTCTCCATGTTTTGGGACCCAATGAAGCTTGCTCCTTCTGAGTTGTTTGCCAAAACCTACTCTGCATTCAGAATCTCCATGACCGAAGTTGTTACAAATAGAACATTCTATTTCATTTTCAAGAGTAGAAAAGTTATTGTAGGTCCTTTTCATGATCCCAGTCACACTCCTTTGATTTCATGCTTCTCTAGTCATGATGGTCTTGTAGGCAACACATTGAGCAGCTTTGTGTCCAAATTTATGACAAGAGAAACATTGGCCATTGAAGAAATTCATGTGATTATCAAACCTACCGACCAAATGATTGTAGTTTCCATTGACATTCATTCTTGAGGCAAATTGAGAATGATTTACCTACAGTTGGTTGTAGCTTCTGTTCATCCTAGAATTAGATTGACCCTGATTTACCTGGTGATCTGCTTTATGCCTTTGCTGACGATTGTCAACTTGTTCACTTCTCCTTGCTGCATTAAGATTACTTTTGGAGGTGGATGGCTTCTGTGCATGAGATGCTTCTTCAGTATATCCAAGACTTGTCTTGATTAGAGGAGAACGCTGCACTTTGATAATTTCATCCAAAGTTTAAGATCCTTTAGAAAATCTAAGATTAAGAGCTTTTGTTTTCTCAATATCTTTTCTAAGTCCCACAATTTCACATTCTAACTTTTCATTGTGTTTTTCCCTTTCAGCGAGTTGAAATGTCAGATTATCTACAATCATACTCTTTTCTTCTAAACAAATTTTAAGTTTAGAAATCTCTTCATAGAGATCATCTTCATCTATAGCATCCAAGAAATCATCATCTTCAAAAGCCATCAAAAGTCTATAATCATTACCAATGTTCATCTTCATCACTATTTTAAAGTCCATCACTATCTTCATGTGTATAATAGCTCTTCGTACTTACGCTCTGTTTTCTATTCCATTTAACCGGTTCCTTACCTTTATCAAGCTTATCTTTATGAGGACATTTGGCTGCATAGTGACCGACTCTTCCACAAGAAAATCATTTGAAAGGTAACTTACCTCTGAATCTTCCAAAGCCCAGTTGAAGGTTCCTGACAAAATTTGATTCTTCCTCTCCTTCTGATGTATGTTCTGACTCATTGTATTCTCCTTTTTCTGAAGCTTTGAATGCAGCTTCTCTCATGTCTGATGGACCCCCTTTTATCATTTCGAAAGCGGTTAGGATTCCATGTAGCTGTGACATAGTAATACTTTGAAGATTCTGCTTTTCTTCTATGGCAGAAACTTTTGATTCAAACTTAGAAGACAAGGATCTTAGAACCTTTTCAACTAAAGTGACTTCTTTTATCTCTTCACCCAGATTTTTCATGCAGTTAACAATCTCATCTATACGTAGGAAATAATTAGCTACACTTTCATCATTGTGCATTTTGAGAGTTTCATATTGAATTCTAAGAGATTGTAGTTTTGCATGTTTTACCTGATCGTCTCCTTCATAGATTAGAACGATCTTGTCCCATATTTCTTTGGCGGTTTTGAGCTGCATAACCTTGACGAATTCTGATTGTGATAGACTCCCCAATAGAGTATTGACAGCCTTTGCATTTGTTTCATACTTCTTTTTACATGTCGTATCTGTAGGAGTTGCTGCTGGAAATGTGTATCCTCCTTCCAAGATATCCCAAACTTCTGTTCCAAGAGATTGAAGATAGGCTATGATTCTTACCTTCTAATAGTCGAAGTTGCTCCCATTAAAAATTGGTGGCCTGATAGATGCCTCTTTTTCATAGTTGCTCATGATGATAGATCTTCCTTCAAGCGATCAAGCTTCTTCTGAAGGACCTGCTCTGATACCAATTGTTGGAAATAATACTGAGAGGGGTGTGAATCAATATTATTAAGTCAAATATTTTTCATTCCACAATCAGATTTGTATATGCTACTTAAGTTAGTGAAAACTATGTATGTATGCAACTGTAATTAAGGAAACTAGCGTATAACTTGCAGACCTATAATTTAATTTATTCTTCATATGTTGATCATTAATCTGTGCATTAGAACCATATAAACAGTAACCAGGTATAGTAAAATAGAGCAGACAGTCACACACAAGAACACAAGATATAAGGTGGAAACCCAATGTGGGTGAAAACCACCTACTGCAATTCGTCTCTATCTTCTTTTAATAAGAAACTTCTTTTTACAATGATTCTGTACTGGTGCAGTCTTATACCAGTACACAGGCTTCTACCTACAAAAGGCTACAACCTTCTCTCGTTTTCCAGCTTCTCCTGGAAGGGAGCTACAACCCCCTTAGCTCTTGTACTAGCTGAAGTACTAGTACGTAGGTGCTGACCTACAGAAGGCTACAACCTTCTCTTTTCTTCTAGGGATCACGTTTCATAAATTTTAAAACTAGAACCATCAATAACATTAATCAAACATCAAATACATCTGCATCAACCAATCTCCTTTGCACCAACCAAAACTAAATCAAACTATCACTTCTCTGAATGTTGTAACCAGAATACATTAACAGTAACCAGAAACTAATCCTGAACCCAGAACACTATAGCAATAAACAAGAGTAGCTAAAACATATTTCATGAGACGTACGCTACTTCAATATGTAGAACCTATGTGCATACGCTTATGTATTACGGAAAACCTGCGTATACGCAGTTTTGTAATACTGAACCAGCGTGTATACGCATCTTTTCTATGTGGAACCTGCGTACAGATCTATAAAGGATAATTTACCATTTTCAAATATTCAAACATCAGTTATAGCCAGATTATCAGATTTATAGATCAAGTCATGTGCCAAATATAACAAATCAAAATCACACAAAGATACTTCTCTTCAAGCCTTGAGATCTTGACCCATCAAAAGAACTTATCCTTCTCCTTGCGCTTAGGTTCCTCCTTGATTCAGATACATCTATGCACCATAACCCAATGACCAGTATTCTAGATCTTGCTCTTCATAAGATATTCAATCCTTGAGTGTATCTCTGCCTAATGATCTCCTTCCCCTTTTATAGTCTTAGGCCTTACTCAATACCATGGTCCAAAACCACTTAGATCCAATACTTGGGACCCAATTCCTGGGTTCAAAATTTCGGACGAGATACCATGGTCCAAAACCATAGGTCCAAATACCAAGGACTAAATACCATGTACTAAAAATATTTTTTCCCACATGTACACGCTTTTCCTTGCATGAATGTGCGTGCATATGTATACGTGACTTTTGATCAACTATCCCGTGTGTATATGCGACTTGGTTAAGTGGAACCTGCATATATCTCTTTTTCCTTCATTCCGAGAGCCTAAACTATGATTTGTCATCTGAGTGAGTTGCCATCAAGGACAACACCTGTGTCATAGTGCCAAACCTGTGACATAATGCCAACATTCTGATGGTCTACCATTTCAATTTTCTTCAACATGATATAATAACCCACCCTTGTACCAAGCACTAAATATTTTTTGCTTCTACTGTTAGATTTTTACATATTTGGTTGTAAAGGTAGCTTTCCCTTTGAGAAATTTCCCTGACTTTACTAGAAATTGGATACAATTTCCTCCAAGAAGGGAGAAATAACAAGCATTAAACATACTTTTTATATATTTTTAGTAGTTTTTCTAGCACCAAATTATTTTTAGTGCTCATCATGTGATAGATAGAATGGGTAGATATATATTTATTAAAACATCCACAAGATCAGAAGATCAAGTGTCTAGAGGAGAGAGGTGTTATAGCTTAAGGTGGCCTACCTTGCCAAATATAGAACAGATAATTATGAAAAACATGAATTTATTTAAAAATTTAAATGGTAAGTTCATTGCAAAAGGAGGATACCCTTATGTACAAGGTTATAGAAACAATCCTTGAAATGTTTAGTTAGTTGGCTTCTTTGGGGGCTCAACACCTATGTGTTTTCCTCGAACAGTTATCCTTAAGATGCATCATTTGTGGTGCTATCCTTGCAATATTTTCCCACTGATTGTCCTAGAAAATTGTGTGCCAATTTTTCTCTTCCAATTTCAATCCCATATTAATGTTGTTATAGGTGGTATAGTGTAGGAGGAAGTATTGTTTGTTTCTACCACTCAGAGTTGCAAACTTGGCAAGTCTTGTCATTACATTATTCCTTGAGCTCCTTCCATATTTGTGTGTTGCATCGTTGATCCACGACATTTTTTCACCTCCAAGGCACATTAATATTAAGTTATTCTTGCACTTTGATCTATCTTGGTGGGTTAACATGTTGAATGTAGCATTGTTGTTTCTTTTTTTCTCCCTTCTTGCATATCCAAGTCCTATAGCAGTTTAAACGTATGTTTTGATTCAATGTTGTCCTCTTCTTGGGAAGTGCTCTTCTTTTATGCCCCCAACATTCTTGTTCATTGAATATCACATGTTTTCTTCCTTCTTTGAAGCATCTCCTTGTAGATTTGGTTTTGTAATTTACTCTTGTCCAAATATGTATCACATCCTATATAATGTCGTCTTTATTGTCTCCAACTCAAGTGGGAATAGTCCTATTTTTGCGAACAACATTTTGTATTGTGTGGAGTTTTTTTTTTTTTTTTGTAAGCTGGGGTGGGACTCTCTGATTTACATGTCCATTATGTACCCCTCTACGGGGGAGGGGTAGCCCAAGATTTGAACCCAAGACTTCCGGTTCGGTGAGACTTCATTTCCACGGCCCTTGCCGCTTGAGCTACCCCATGTGGACGTATTGTGTGGAGTTTTTAATTACAGAGATAAGATCACAATTTTCTTTTGCATTCTTTTGACTTGATTCCATTTGCTTTTTGGAATGTTTGGATCCCACTTCTCAAACCATTAGACAATCAATGGAGTAATGATGGCCTGGAAGAACAAGCTACCCTCTTACTTGGTAATTCATTGCAATCACTATTCACGTGTTTCACATATGGATGTTAACTTGAATATTGTGCATGAGTTGAGGATTGGGATTTGTATTACATGTTATCAAAATTGTATTGACATTTTGAAAAGGACAAACATGCACAGGCTTGCTTGCAACACATTTTTTACCATTTTGTCATGCCCTATCTTTTTGTTTTGTCATATTTGAATATGAAATGTAGATCTAGTCCAACCTTGTTTGATAATATTAACCTTAGTACTCCAATTTTGATCACAGGGCAACTAAATTGCTAACTAGAAAAAATTTTATTTGTTGGGTTTGTATTGATCCTGCCATGGGGAAATATTCCATTTACTCCATCCACATATAAGCTTTTACAAAAGATAAACATTTGAAAATTTCTTACAGACTTGCTTTCCACTCAATATGGAAATATTTGTTCATTTTGTTATGGCTTAGCTTCAAATAGAACATCTAGAATGGGGCTATTTAGAATATGATAAATCGATTACGACTCATATTTTTCCTTGGATTAGCCCATTCTACATATTTTTTATCTCGATATAAGGCTCTAATACTTATTGGAGATATTATCTCGATACAAGACTCTAATACTTATTGGAGATATTATATCAATATAAGACTCTAATAGTTATTGCCTATCTATTTTCAATAATCGGGAGGAGGTATATATTATTCTAGTCATGTTGTAATTTCATTATAAATAATTGGAATTTTTTCATTTCCATCTTTTGGAGCGTTGGGGTACCAGATTTTGGATTTTTTGTTTATTTCCTATCCAATATTATCATCCTTACCTAACTAAGAATATTACTTTAAATTGGATCAAGTTGACAAGTTATTTTGTCAAGGTCTAAATGGATTGTTCTATGTTATGGAACTCTTTAGATTTTGACAAAAAATAATAATTGATTCTTCAAAGAACTAAATTGCAAAAATATAGAAGAGGAATGGGATTCTTGATTTTGTTTGAATAATAGGCGTAGATCATGTAATTTTTTGTGCGCCTTATTGAACATCCTCAATATGTCTTCTTTCTCTCATCACTCCAATGCCTCTTGGTGCTAAGAGTGAGCCCCCTCCCTCTTCATGTGTGAACTAGTATTGATGGTGGATGAGGAATAGTAGGGACTATATTCACCAGTAGGAAAATATCCTGAGTTTCTACTTAGAAACAGAAGAGTTGCATCCTAAAAGCTAAAACTTTAGTGTCTCTATGCCATTTCTTGAATCATAGCTACAAGAATTATATTTTTTGTATATGTTTCATCCTTGAACTTAAACCTTAACCAGTTGACAAGATACACACTAGTCAAAACAATGTGTGTCTATAGTAGAATGGACCTGCTTCAAAATATTGACTCTTAATATTATGATAGTATATAGTATGCATAAGTATTATCTTTTTTAAACTAAGCTACATGATACCTATTCCCTCGTCTCTGTTTCCAGAAAATGATGACACAATTAATTGAAAATGATATTTTCTCAAATCTCTATGTCAACTGATGTTCAAACATTGCTACAAATTATTGATCTCAACCCTATTCACTCGATCCAAAGTTTGGTTTTATGTTGTTGTACCTCCATCTCCGATGGAACTCATGTGAAATGAATTATACTTCCAACATAACTCAATGACCTTGTCGCAACATATTCGCTTCAAAAGGGTTCCATTGTACATGTTAAAAGATGGATCTCTTCACTTATTGGCGCATCAATGTAAATTCATCTTATGCTTCCATATTAAACTTTACATATGCCTACCCCAAGATACTTTCCATTCTAAAAGTTGTTGCTATGATTTTTATTTACCATATAGGCCTATCATGTTATTTTAATTTGAGATCATTGCTACATTTCACTTATTGGCGCATCAATGTAAATTCATCTTATGCTTCCATATTAAACTTTACATATGCCTACCCCAAGATACTTTCCATTCTAAAAGTTGTTGCTATGATTTTTATTTACCATATAGGCCTATCATGTTATTTTAATTTGAGATCATTGCTACATTTGCACCTTTAATTTGAAATCCAACAAATTTGTCTATCTCAATTAGTTATAAAGAAGGGACTCCACCCTCCTTGAATCAAAATCCTTCATCGAAAAGGAACTGTCCCCTTCTATTCCTCCTCATATATCACTCCACTCATTATTCCCATCAAAGAACTAATCCCTTACCATTCAAATTGGTCCATAAAAGGATGCACACAAAGAAAGACAACTCTACGTCAATTTCAAAAGCAACATGGCTATGGAAAAGTGTTCGAATTTGAAATCTTTGATGCAGAAGGTGGAGAGATACATATCACTTTTTTTAACGATGTTTTTGATTCTTTCTTTGATAAAATCCATGCTGGAAATGCGTACATTTTCTCAAAAGGCAATGTGAAATTGGCTAACAAGTAGTACAACTACCTAAACAATGACTAGGAGATCTTATTAAATACAACATCTTTTATAGAACATGTCCTTGATGAAAGAGAATATTCTCACACGATTCATTTCAATACAAGATTGATCAATGAAATCAGAACGACAAACGTCAACCCGATTATTGATGTTGCTAGTGATGTTACTAACATATCCCCTCCATGCACAATACATAGAAAATATGGATTTGAAGCTATTAAAAAAACATACCACCTTCAATACATATCTTGATATAGCATGGATGCCACCTTATAGGGGAGGGAGGGAATTTGATGCAGAGCCAAAATACATTTCCTCTTTGTGTGCCATAAGAGGTAATCCCATCATTGCAATTAACTCTATTTGTGTCAGTGAATTCAATGGCAAAAATGTTGGAACTACATCAAAATCCATTGTTCTTGTCAACCCTAACATTGAAGAGGCCCACTATATAAAATCATGGTTCTAAAAACAATGCTTAGCTAAAAATTATTCATCCTTAACTACAATATATGCACCTTCTCTTGCCCAACTATTGAAAAAAAATAATAATAATAACGCTTGTTGAGTTTTCCAATATCGACACCTCTGAAAAATATACATTCTTTCAAGTGAAGTCTACAATATAAAAAATGTGGATTGACAATTTTTATTATCTTTCCTTCCCTTTTATCGTTACTAGTAAAAAATGCATGAAAGTACTCATTCCCAGTAATGTAAACATATGGCAGTGCCCAAAATGCAACACTGATGTAACTCACTATGACTACATACACTTACCTAAATTCGACATAGAAGATCACACAATCAAGTTGCTTTCGACAATTGCTTTTGAAGACACGACATCTACCATACTCGGCATTAGTGCAAAAAACTTATACTTACTATCTTTAGACCCATATGTAATCAAGGATATTGTCTCCAAATTACTATGGACATATCACCTCTTCACACTATAAGTGAATATGGAAACATTTAGAGAAATATCACACTTAAAGTTTGTCATCATCAAGGAAGAAAGATTTGAATTCTGAACGGGTTGCAACATCATCCTTGAAGAAATCAATAACATTTATAAATCATAAATAGATTTAATTAAATGTAACTCTATAATTTGTTGTAATATCTTCACAATGTATAGTCTTCATATGCCTCCTCGGCAATATGTAATATTCCAATGTTCAAATACGCTTTTGAGCACAATATGTGTTTGTTTTAAATTACATGTACCTCTGCAGTTTGTTGTAATGTTTTCACAACATATAGTCCTTGAATCCCTCCTTTTCTATATGTAATATTGTAATGTGTACATACACTTATCAACATAGGTTGCATTTTTCCTCTTTAACAAACCATGGAACTTGATGAGTCCAACAGATGCATTTGTTTACATATGTTTCAAATTACTCAAATGTTCCTCCATGCATACTATTCAACTGATAGGTTACTATAAGTGTTATTCAATGTTATCCTTCTTTTTGTTTCCCATAACATTCTCATTTTCCCATTTATTACATTTAGGTTCCTTGTCTTATTTGCAATTACTTATGCCGAACATATTATGCTGAAAATAAAGAATGAATATATGCACATCAGTGTGAACTTTATCATGCTAATAAGGAATCTACAAACCCCAAAAGAAAAAAACACTCAACCCTCACCTTTGAGCCATGTGTCGCTACTTCACATTTTCCCTTAAACCCAAATGTAGTTACCACTTCACACTCCCAAATCAACATTGTTTTACAATAAACAAACCAACTTGTTCATGAGAAAACCACTTAGACAAACAACCGCACTATTCATCATGCCACTAGTATGCTTGTGAATGCTTCTAACAACACCCACATTATCCATGCACATCATGAATTCAGTGCAAAGATTGATAAAATCCCACCAAAAAATTCAGGTTCCATTTGTCTTGAATCATACCCTAGAATCTGTCTCTATATATCCAATAAACTGTATTATGTTGCAGATGCACGTCCGAAAAAAATTGACCATCACTTCTCATCGTCAAAAAACATGGACACTAGTCCTCAACCACCTGCCCTAACTTGTCTTACACAAATAGAAGAAATGCTCATAGCTAGAGTAAACTCGATACTCTAAGTAACGCATGCACATGGTGGCCAATATAAATAATTTTTCCACACAATAAGCTTCCTACAAGACATTACAACAATAACCAACAGGGTACCTCAACATATTGAGGACTTAGACATCGTTTTGGTTAACCATCATAACTTTTACCATCAAGCTTATGATTGCATCGCAAGTAGACATCGTGTTCTTGTTGCATTGGAATACAAACTATCAAATGACCCCTATGTTGATGATTGTTTAAGTGTTTTTAAACTCTAACAATTCAACTCCTCGAATCTCATTAATGCAACAAGATAATGAGACAATGAGCTGAAAATTGACAACTACAACCTATCTGTTTTTGGATTTTGTATGTTTTTATAGCAAAGGTTTATATTACAGGAATATGAAATTTACATTAACAAAGAAATGAAAAAAATATATACCTGAAATACAATATTTGTAGTAGAGCATGTGATAAACGAAAAGAGATAAAAACATTAAAAAAAAATAGATTCAATTAAAGCGGTGAACTAGTCAAAATATGGGTTTGAGGACCCTGAATTCTGTAGAGCAGAAGTTGTGACAGATTATAAGAAACAAAGAAATATTGCTATAAAAAAGCGTTGGAGGCCAAAAATGATTTGCAAAAATTTTTTGCAAGACCGCGGAGTAGGGATAAGGAGCATGGAAAGGATAAGATGGAGTGTAGCATAGGTCTGGTGCAGTAGTTGGAGCGCAGAATAGGGTTGGCGCAATAGATAGATCGCAGCATAGGGTTGGCGTTGCAGGTAGAGTACAACACAGATGGACATAGCGTAGAAGGATGACAGTGGTACCCGAGGAAGCAAGACATGTGCAGAGAATATTAGTGGTTATGATTTTGCAAGGTGGAGTTACTAAGGAGATCATGGAAAGTAAGAAGTTGGAGATATTTTGAGGATGGAGGAGACGAATCGAAGTGGAGCCAAACAATGGAGAAGTTATTTTAGACAGTCGTTGATCTGCATGGGAAATCTTAGGGAGACAAAGAAAATATCTTAATGAATTCTCAGGATAGTTGGATTGGTTAGGCGAGAATATGAGAGGATTCCAAAGGGTTCTACGCAACTATAAGACAGCCCACTGGGACAGAGAAGGGGTTGGAAAAAGTATTAGTAGTAGTTGATGATAGTGGAATGTTGAGCGGCGATCGAGCACAAGAAAAATTGAATCATAGAGTTTTTGTTTGATGTTTGTGTCTTTCCAATGTAATCCATGGGAATGTAGTTAATTTTTTCACTGTTACACATCCTAATTATAATAACTTCAGTTCATATATATGAGTTTGGTGTTTATGCCTATAATATGGTTCTTGGTGCTACATAGTACCATTATGGAAGGTCGATGATCCTATTGACTTAATATATGTAATCTTGGAAACAATGTTCCTTTTGATAATATGAATATAAATCAGTAAATGGAGGGGTTTCTCTATTTTTTTGTTATGTATCTGTGTGAATATTGTATGATGCTTGATGCCTTAGCTCCTGAAATACTAAAGTATGGATATTTGTAGCAATTGGTTAATAGTTTGAATGTTCATGCTAATAATAGGGTATGGGGTTGTTGCATATGGATATGATATGTTCTAGTTTGGACCCGTGATATTTTCAATGTTGAACTTTGTGAATGAGTATGAAGGGTCAAGCGACCGGCAGTGGGTTGAAGTGCTAAGTAATATTCCCTGTCACTAGTGGAGTTGTCAAGGTCTGATATGGACTCTATCTTTAATGAACTAAGCTTGTACCCGAGGTCATATATCGTGCATGTTTTCTTTGGACCTGTGTTGTTGGATAGATAAACTAGTTTAGCACCCTGCGCAGTGCACAGTAATAGTTAGATGGTGAAGCATCTATCAGCTAGAAGTAGTGCATCGTGATCCATAAGACAATATTGTCAAACAACAAAAACTAGGTTCCAATAGTCAACCATTAACATCTCGAGTGACACTTGACTCATGTCATGGGTGTTGTTGAAAGGGTCATTGCTAAGTGGGTCGTTTTGGCCACAATGTTGCAAATCTTGGTTCTGTCAGAATCTCGTGTGATCCACATTTAAACAGGAACACAACGAATTACAGATATAACCCTATACACAAAGATGCAGCGGAAATAATACTTCATTTCATTAATGGAAAATACTGAAATATGCTTACAACCAGAAATGGAAATAAACCAGCTAGGGCAATGGTAGCTTATCTCTGAGAAGAGATGTGGTGGCTACATGCCTCTGAACTGTCTTACAATGAGGCTCAAAGGCCTATTTATTGTAGAGAAACAATGGAAAACCCTTAACATTCCAAAACCTAACCCTAGGAGATGAAACGCCAAACTGTGGGCCCCATTTGGGTAAATTGGTACATCAACTTCCCGGGGTCGTAACTTTGGCATACGATCTCTGTTTGACGTGTACAATAGCTCGTTAGAAAGATCTATCCGAGCACTACCACTTTGGGAAGGGAAACATCGGTCCATGGACCCATGTTGCCCCCAGATTTCCCAAAAAATGTCGTTTAGGGCCTCAAAACGGCTCCAGAAGTTCAAGACCCGAAAAACTGCTAAAAATAGTAAGTTGTGCTACAATTAAGGAAACTGAAAATGCTGAGAGAAACAATGGTGGGGGTCCAGGTGGACTTGGCAGGTGGCCACCAATATCCACCTGGATCATTCCTCCCCCCTTAGGAAGCAATGGTCCCCATTGCGTTGAGTTCATCCATGAGATGAGGAAACTTTTGCTGAACTTGTTCCCTGGTGATCCACTTGCCCTGCTGAAGGAGTTGGCCTGCTTTGACAACTCGATACAGTTGGATATTCTGTTGGTGAGTGTTCTTGATCTGTGTGTCCATGATCCGATCAGTTGTAGCTTGTTCCATGCAATCTGGATTTAATTCTGTGGGTTTGAGCTGTTCTGCAATGTCAGATGTGTCTAGCAATGGTGGAAAGTATGGCCGAAGGCGGTCCACATTGAACACTGGGTGCAGGCCAAGGAATGGGGGAATGCTGAGCTCAAATGCATTGTCTCCCATAGCCTTAGTAATGGTGTAAGGACCATATCAGAGTGGTCTCAGTTTCCGATAGGCTCCAGTAAGGCGTTCCTTTTGCAAATGCAACCAGACTTTGTCGCCCACCTGAAACTTGTGTGGCACCCGATGTTGATCATGTCGCTGCTTGTACTTGGCATTTGATTTCTCCAGAATTTCATGGACCTGCTGGCGAATATGTTGGATGCGCTCAATGAAGCTGGTGGCCTTATCTGTTTCGGTCTAGACATGAGCTGAATTTATGTGAGTAGCTGTAAGTGGCATGGCCACATCAATGGGGCATAGTGGCTGGAATCCCAAACCCACCTGAAAAGGGCTATGGCCAGTGGAGCTGTAAAGAGATCGGTTGTAGCTGTGCTGAACATAGGGGAGGCTCTCGTCCCATGTGCGTGGATGCTTTGAGTTATACATGCGTAGAATGTGCACAATCATCCTATTGACAACCTCTGTCTGGCCATCAGTTTGAGGATGGAAGGCTATGGACTTCGTGAGTTTGGTGTCCAGCATTGACCAAAGACTGGACCAAAATGTGCTGAGAAACCGATTGTCTCGATCTGAGATGATAGACTGTGGGATCCCAAAGTGCACCCACACTCGTTCAAAGAAGAGTTTAGCAGTGGCTTCTGCTGTGATATTATTCTTGCAGGCCGCCATAATGGCCATCTTCGAGAACCTGTCGACGACCACAAAAACACAGTCATTTCCATGCTTAGTGGAAGGAAGACCTGACATGTAATCCGTGGAGATGGATTCCCAAGGTCGACTAGGGGTAGGCAACGGGGTATAGAGGTCGTGCTTCTTAATGGTCGGTTTGGCAATGGCACAGGCAGTACATGACCTGATGTACTTCCCAACATCCTGTCGAAGATTCTGCCAATAGAAATAATTTTGCAGTACTACCACTATTTTCTCGACCCCGAAATGCCCAGCAGCTCGACTATAATGTGCTTCCTAAATCATCTTGGCACGCTCGCTTGAAGGAACACAAAGGTGACCCAGGTGGCATAACAGGGCATCCTGAAGGTGAAAATCTAGAACATGTCGACCCTCCAAGAGTGTCTGGTATGTGTGGCCGAATTCTGGGTCGCTTTTGTAGAGAAGTGGCCAATCAGAAGTCTTGTGCCCACAAGAGTTGAGCACGGTGGTTAATGCCATGATTGGTGGTCCATTGAGGCAATCTGCAACATTATTGGTGCTGCCCTTCTTATACTTGATATTCAAGTGGAACTGTTGCAGGTATGTATACCACTTCTGATGGCGATCATTCTGCAATTTCCCTTGGGTCTGTATGAACTGCAGGGGTCGGTGGTCTGTGTGGATGACCGTTTCCTTCCCTAAAATGTAATGCTTCCATTGTCGGCAGGCCTGTACAATGGAATACATCTCTTTATCATAAGTGGGGTACTTCTGGACTGTGTCTGAAAGTGTTTCACTGTGATATGCCACTGGATGTCCATGTTGAGTAAGGACTGCCCCAATAGCATAGTCAGAGGCATCTGTCTCGACCTCAAATGGTTGTTGTAAATCTGGTAACACGAGCACTGGTGTCGTGCAGAGGCGATCCTTCAACTCCATGAATGCCTTCTGTTGAGATTCAGACCAAAAGAATTTTGCTTTCGCCCCTCCCTTGGTGACTTGACTCAAGGGCCAAGTAATATGAGAAAACCCCAACATGAACCTGCGGTAGAAGTTGGCAAGACCTACAAAGCTGCGGAGCTCTGTTAGAGTAGTTGGAGATGGCCAATCCCGAATGACTTGGATCTTGGCTGGATCGACATGCACCCCCTGTTCATCAATGATTTATCCCAGATACTGAACCTGGGTCATGCCAAAAGTGCATTTCTCCAAATTGGCACATAGCTTGTGTTGCCGCAGTGTTTGGAGAAACTATCGGATGTGGTGGAGGTGCTCTTCCCAACTCTGGTTGAAGATCAGAATGTCATCCAAGTATACTACTACAAAGGAGTTGGTGAATGGTCACAAGATGTCATCCATTAGCCTCATGAAGGTTGCAGGAGCATTTGTCAATCCGAAAGGCATAACCAACCATTCGAAAAGGCCCTCCTTAGAGTTGAAGGCAGTCTTCCACACATCAAAGGGTTCGATTGGTACCTGGTGATATCCTGACATTAGATCGATCTTGCTGAAATATTTTGCCCCCTTTAGTTGGTCTAGGAGGTCATCAATCCGCGGGATCAGGTACCTATTACGGACAGTGATCTTGTTCAGCGCCCAATAGTCAATACAGAGTCTCCATGTCCCATCCTTCTTCTGTACCAACACGATCGGGCTCCCACAAGGCGATGAACTCGGACGGATGTGACCTTTCTGCAGGAGCTCCTGAATCTGCCTCTTGATTTCATTGTTCTCCAGAACGGAGCGCCGATAAATTGGTCCATTTGGTAGCGGTGCACCTGGGGTCAGATCGATGGAGTGCTTGACCTAACAGTGCAGAGGAACCCCTGCAGGGGAGGTGAAGATGTCCTCGTACTCCTCCACAACCTTGTCCATCTGTAGTTGTCGTGCAGAGGGACCCCATCTGGAGGCCGCGGCCACCGTCTTCTTCTTTCCTTGAGGGCATATCATCAGGGAAACAAATTTCCTGATTTTGGAAATGATCTTACTGCATTGTTTTGCAGTAATCAAAGAGATGGCGGTAGGTGGTGCTACCTCTGGTATCCTGTACAACTTATTTCCCAATGTAATAATAACAGCACGGGGCCTTGATTCATACACAGCATGTCGCTTCCACAAGTATGGTTGTCCTAATAATACATCACAAACTTCAAGGGGAGCAATGTCACACCATACCTCATCCGTGAAGGGCTTGATGTTGTATGGAAGGCGACACTGCTGGCTCACGCGAAGATCTCGTCCTTGGTGAAGCCACCCAATGGTGTATGGTTGTGGATGTGATGTGGTCGGTAAGCCCAACCGCTTCACGACCTCTGCCGAAATGAGGTTCTTTAGACTCCCGCTATCAACAATGAACTGTATCGGGGAGCCCTTTACCCACATCTGGGAGTGGAAGAGACGCTCCTCCTTCTCTGGATCTTCGGGTTCATTTTTCTGGATATTGGCGGTAGCAACTTTGGCGTTGGGATCCGCATCAATGATCTGCTTCCCTTTGTCATTCCCCTTATCGGGTTCTGACTCAGAGTCGGAACATGCATCTGATTCTGAAAGCTTTAGCTCAGCCACTAGTGACTGCTTGGCCCGACACTCACTTGTGTTGTGAGTGGAGCTCTTATGGAACTCACACCATTTTCCAGTGTCCTTTTTCGGCTTCGCGGCACTGTTCTTTGCTTGCAGCTTCGGCGGGTTGTCTTGGGTTGTCCCGCCTTGGCTTTGTCCTTTGTTCTGTGGTTTAGGGGCACCTTTCCCCTGCTTTGGATTCACAGATCCAAAGTCTCGCTTCTTTTGTTTAAACTTCTGCTCGACCTTGATGGCATATCAGTATGTTGCGCTGAGTGAAGAGATGTTCAGGAATTGTATTTCTTCCTGGATGTACTTGTGCAGGCAGCCACGGTATTTGAGTATCAAATGTTGCTCTGAATCCTTGATACCCAACTTTGTGCGAAGGGTATGGAAAAGATTGGTGAACTCGGGCACGTCTTGGTCCCTTCCCTGCCGTAGCGTGGTCCACTTTATGTATTCATCCTCATAGCTTCCGACAGGGTAGTACTGCTCCTTGATGGCATCCCGGAATGAATTCCAGGTGGGTGCGGCTGAAAATAGTGAGCCAGTACTTTCATCCTTCTGCTCGCAGTAGGTTTCCCACCAGTCCTTGATGTGGGGGGCTACTTTGAGAAGAGCGAAAACAATCTTTTCTCGACTCGAAAATTCATGAACAGAAAAATAACCCTCTAGCAGATTTAACCATTTATCTATGGCATCTGTGTCTATCTGGCCCTCGAATATGGGGATTTCAAAATTAACTTGTACCTTAAAGGGCGTGGCATTTCCAGAGTAGCTGCTGGAAGCCGATGCGTCGCTTCTAGGTAGACGCTGAAGGATCTGGGCAAAGTTGTCCATCATTGCGTTCCGTTGTCGCTCGAGGGCTTCTTCGAGCAAGATTTTGATGGGATCTCCTGCCCCCTCGTCTTTCTTCTCATCCGCCATGGGAGGTCGTCGGGATTTGCGAGGCTGGTCTTGCAAAGGTTCGACCAGTTCAAGCCCTAACTCCTTATATCCCGACCTTGTTGGGGACATGCAAAGAAAAACAGAGAAAAAGCAAACCGCTCTGATACCACTGATCCGTATTTAAACAGGAACGCAACGAATTACAGAGATAACCCTATACACAAAGATGCAGCAGAAATAATACTTCATTTCATTAATGGAAAATACTGAAATATGCTTACAACCAGAAATGGAAATAAACCAGCTAGGGCGATGGTAGCTTATCTCTGAGAAGAGATGTGGTGGCTACATGCCTCTGAATTGTCTTACAATGAGGCTCGAAGACCTATTTATTGTTGAGAAACAATGGAAAACCATTAACATTCCAAAACCTAACCCTAGGAGATGAAACGCCAAACTGTGGGCCCCGTTTGGGTAAATTGGTACATCAACTTCCCGGGGTCGTAACTTTGGCATACGATCTCCGTTTGACGCGTACAATAGCTCGTTAGAAAGATCTATCCGAGAACTACCACTTTGGGAAGGGCAACATGGGTCCATGGGTCCATGGACCCATGTTGCCCCCAGATTTCCCAAAAAACGTCGTTTAGGGCCTCAAAACGGCTCCAGAAGTTCAGGACCCGAAAAACTGCTAAAAATAGTAAGTTGTGCTACAATTAAGGAAACTGAAAATGCTGAGAGAAACAATGGTGGGGGTCCAGGTGGACTTGGCAGGTGGCCACCAATATCCACCTGGATCATCATGTGCCAACAAATGGTTCTGTTGTCGAGACTAGGATGGTTGTGTGACAGGATTGTCTTATAGGAATGTGGAAACTGTGGAACCCAACGAGGGAGGAAATTACACGGTGGTTCAAACGGAATTTGTGCTAGTTCGTTGTGAAAGAGATTGAAGACAAGAACCAGAACTCGGAGAAATGGCTACAAAAGTACGTATTTACCAAATTCCATGAAGCTTTCTTTGGAGAGTTTCCTAATATCGTGATTAAGTGCATTCAATGGTTGAAGGACAATAACCCGATGTATAGGCACGATGGGCCAAGGAAGTGGACACTGGAGGAAGTACATCAGCTTCTAGCGATAAGCAACAAAACTTCCCTTGTTGTTGAATTTTGGTTTGAAAGTGTTCTCGAAGGATATATTGTGGGGTTTGTCATGGAAGTGACGATGTCTTATACTACAACAGAGAAGAAATTTCTGAAGGAACTGAGAGGCAAATTTATAAGGTCAATCTCATTGTTGATAAAGATGATGTTGTATGACCACAGTGTTCTTCCTTTGGAATCTGACACCATGAGGAACTAAGTCATTCGCATGGATAGAGAAGTGGGGGAGACACGAGAGATAGTTTGAGGAGCAGGAAAGGAAAAGAGGAATAAAGTTTTTGGTGGAGGCTGACAGTGGACCCAAAACTGCACATAAAAGGAAAAAGTAAATGATGGATCAAGAGAGTTATGAGGATGGAACTTTGAGGAGTGGGAGGAGGTATTGAAGGGGTGACATAGGAGGAGGTCGATCATCATTGGTGCCTTCCAAAACGAGTTGAGAGGGAGGGGCTAGGAGAGGTCATTGTAGTACACAGAGTAGTGCTAGTGACCAAAGCTATGAAAGGATGCAATTCAGAACACTACAAATGGAGGAATGAGAAAAGGAACTAACGAGTCCAAGAAGTACAGAATATTAAAAACTGGAACATTAGAATCAGACCATGTCTAGGGTCGAACCCACCACTTTGCGCACATCCACGAATCAAGAGGTAAGCACTCAGTGCACTGATTTGAACAGTGTATAAGGTAATTGTAGTCGGGGAGGAGGAAATGGTAGTAGTAGTGGAATTGATCTAGTTGTAGGAGGGATGACACAAGGTATTCAAAATCAGAATGGTGCATAGTCAGATGCGCATTTTTCTAGTAGTATAGCATACACAGTCTCTAGTACTTCATCAGGGAGTGTTGCGCATACTACGTAGACTACCATGGCACGTGTAGGTTTGTGGATGCCCATGTTTCATGGTGTTGGGAATGAGGACCCATAACAACATTTGTTTGTATGCGAGGTCGTCTGGATAGATAAGTAGGTCCAAGATGAGGCCACGAAGATCACATTGCTAGAAGCCATGTTTAGGGATTGTGCACTAACATGGTGCATGAAGTTTAAAAGTGCAACTCCAGTTCAACAAAACAAGACCCTAGTGGAGATTAAGTAGGTGCTAATCAAGGAGTTTTAGAGGCCCAAGTTGGAGTCTCAATGTATTACATAACTCGAGGAGGTCAAACAGAGTCCAAGAGAGTCGGTGTGGGACTTCAATCAACGGTTTAAAGTAATAGGTTGACCTTCAAAATTCTGGATGTGTAGCAAGAGGAATGGTTTATTACGGGACTGCTTCCGCACATTAAGATACTCTTGATGAAACAGAGGATAGGTTTGTAGTCAGAATCTATGGAGCTGGTGTTGAATTTATAAGCCTCACCAGCAAGTGGAGGGGAGAACAATGGTATGGTACAGATGCAGTCCCAATTAGTTATATTGGATTCCCAACTCTAAGATTTGACGAAATGGAAGGAGAAGCGGGAGGAAGTATGGTGCACCATCTGTCAAACGAGGGTCACCATAGGAATGAATGTAAATTGTTGATTGACTTATATGGTGATTGTCGCAGCGAATTCGCTTGTGTAAGCCTAGAGGAATGTGGTGAAAAATCTGCAGGGTATGGGGCCATATAACGTCTAGTTTCCTAATGTACAAATGATAGTCTTCAAGCCTCGTAGGACTCAACAATGGGTAGGCACTATAACATGAGGAGTTGTCAGAAAAAGAGTCGATGTTGTGAAACCCTATACATCATAGCCCCAATGGGTTAGGAGATCTTCTAAATCCCCTCTGAAGTTTGATCCAGTCAGATAAAAGACCACATATAAGGAGGCTCGACAGGAAATAGTTGTGGAAGAATGGGATAGGCTGGAAGTTAGGCATGAAGCAGCCATGGCTGAGATATTTGATACCACCATAATTAGAGAACAAATTATAGCAGTAGATCCAGTTCAGAGTCTGCTACAAAGTTTTTTGGAGTTATTAAAAGATCCTCAGGCCTTGGATAAGTTCAGAAGGATGGTAGAACAATGTTCTAACAGAACTAAGGAGACTACGACGTGAGATTCGCTAAGGGTTTTGAGTCAAGTTACTTGGAGGAAAATGGCCAGTAAAGAATTCTGGTTCGGCGCACAAATTGGAGAGTACGAGATGGACGACATCATTCTAGACCTGGGATCATATGTAAACATTATACTGAAAAGAACATGTGAAATGATGGGAAAACTCAAGCTGACTTGGTCGCCAATTTAGCTCAGATTGGAAAACCAGCATTGGATTTTTCTTATCGGACAGTTGTCAAAACTACTTGTATACATTCACGAGGTGTCAAGCACTGTCGATTTCAAGGTGATCAATATCATGGATGATATCGATCCTTATCCGTCCCTTTTCAAGATAGAATGGGTATTTGATAACCAATTAAATATTAATCTAAAGAAAAGGTAGATGATCATTGAAGGTGGAGATATATCAGTAATTGAACAACTAGATCTGTGTGAAGGGGATTGATATGTCGATGATCTGAATTTGAAACTACTTGTAAATGGTTTGCAAGGTATTCAATTCAGATATATACATATTTAAAAGATGTCCATGTCTTGCAGAAAGAAAACAAATGAAAATTTCAGTTGCTCATGACCCATTTAAGCATAGCATATTTATTTCCTTTTACTGTTTAACACACTAAAACGAATTTTTTCTACAAAATAAATCAACCACAGATGTAAAAGAAGTTGATAAAGCAGTTCACCCCTCCTGGGCTACGTCTGTTGGGTCCAAAGCTCCCAAATGGGCCTGTCCTTGTTTTAATTAAATGCTCAAATTCAATATACAGCTGAATAGAAGCATCTACAGGTGGAACAGATGGTAAAAATGGATTCAGAACACTTGAATCCTTCAGGATTGACTACTGGTTCCCCTCCAATGGATACCTGCAACCCTATACAGTCTTCACAATACTGGGCCCTAATGGCTCCTAGAACTTTCACGGCTCCAAAACCTCTAAAAATTACCTCATATGGCTGTAAAACCTCCACCAATGGCTTCAAAAGGTCGAAAATACCCAAAATCAAAAAAAATATCGTCCAAAACCGCCTTTCCTAGCCAAAGTTATGGCCATTTACTCCCAACTGCCAGCTTGGCCTAAAAAAACTCCAGTTAAAACTGGCTGACTGCCAGATAGCCCCGCTAAATATGGGGCGGCCGCCAAATTTGGTGCCACCACCAATTCCGCCGCTAGCTGACCGCCGGTTAACTCCGTTCTTGGCGCGCATGTGACCGAAATATCAGGGTGGCTGTTAGCATTGGATTCCGCGCCGGGGTTAGGATCTAGGCCACAGTTTTCAGCACACGATCATATGGTATGGGGGCTGGCCGCTTAGGGGCTGGTCCCCTTCATTTCCCGCCCATCAACCATTTTAAACTTTAAATAAAATTTTATCCGCCAATCATTCGACGTCCACTGTAGTGGCCCAACGGTAAGCCAGTTTGTTTGTAATATGGAGGTCGCGGGTTTGATCCTCCAACCATCCAAAATTTTAATATGCGTTTCCAACCTGATGCTAATGTCACCTGGGGCCACGTGGCGGCCTCCAGGGTTGCCACGTGGAATATTTATATTGGATGTTCAAAGGGAATATTCCAAGGAATATTCTGTGGAATATTCTTTTTTAATTTTTTTTTGAAAAATTCAAAATTCCAATGTTACTGAGAAATTCTTCTTTTTGCCATAACTTTCTCATACGGTGACCGTTTTTCGAACCGTTTGTGGCGCCGGAATCAGGAGGACAAGAACTTTTCATTCTTTCAACTTTGAACTAATTCTGAACATTTTAAATTTTGAACATTTTACGACACTTAGGACATGAGCACCTGATCACGCCTCCCCATTGGGAAGCTTTTGGACCCCAAAAGCCTTCAACTACCTATTAAAGAGGTAAGGGTACAGCTCCCTCACTCTGTCCACCTCCATCCACTTTGCCTTGTTCGGTTTGCTGCCTTTGAAACCAACCTGAACATAATCTACATTGCCCCTCCTTGAAGTGCGTGTCCTTCTGTCAAGGATTGTATCTTCTTTCAGCTCATCTAAGAATTCTGGTGAGAAATCTTCTATAGATGGCAGCTGAACAGCACTTTCATGATCAGCAATCAAAGGAGGTTCATACAAACGTAAGTTCTCCACATTGACAACAGAATACATTTGCATGTAGGAAGGCAAATCTAATTGAAAAACATTATTTCCAACCTTCTTGAGGATTTTGAATGGACCATAACAAATAGGCTTCAACTTTTTACCTTCTCCTTGCATCCTTTCCTTACTAATGTACAGCCATACCTCATCCCCTTCTTGAAACTTGTGATCGACTCTATGCTTGTCGTGTCTTTCCTTGTACTTGCCTTGACTCTTCTCAAGTTGTTCTTGAATTTGCTGATGTATTTGCTGATTCTTTCAATGAATGAATGAGCTTTTTCAATATCACTATGTCCCTCAATGGCAACATCTTTCTCAAGAATGAAATCAAGAGGTGATTTTGGCAAGTAACCAAAACAAGCTTCAAACGGTGAGGTGTTTGTGGAGGAGTGCTTGGCACGATTGTAAGCATGCTATATGTAATGCAAATGTTCGTCCCACAACTTGGGATGCTTGCTGCAATATCCTCTCAAGAGGTGCACAATGGTTCTGTTCACAACTTCGGTTTGTCCATCTGTTTGCGGATGGAAAGCAGTACTCTTCTTCAACTTTGTGTCCATCTTCTCCCATAGGTTGGACCAAAAATTCCCCACAAATCTGGAATCCCTGTCACTAATAATGGAAGTAGGCAAACCAAAGTGAATCCATACATGATGAAAAAATAATTCAGCAGTTTGTTCAGCAGTTATAGTTTTCTTACAAGGCATAAGTATACACATTTTGCTGAAATGATCAACTACTACATATAAATAATCATGTTGCTTTCTAGATTTTGGCAAACCTCCTACAAAATCCATAGAGATGCTCTCCTAAGGTCTAGAAGGTACCGGCAAAGGAGTATACAAGCCAAGCTTCCTATTACTAGGTTTGCTTGTAGCACATAATGAACAACCTCTTATGAACCTTGAAACATAATCTACCATGCGAGGCCAATAACAATATCTCTGTAGATGTGCAATTGTTTTGCTTACACCAAAATGGCCAGTAATAAGAGAAGAATGAGCTTCTCTTATGACATTTATTCTCTCCCCCTGTGGTATACACAACTTGCCCAAATGAAACAGCAAATGGTTATGCATGTGATAGTCATTTTCCTCTACATGATTCCCTTTACTCAAGTTAGCATACACATCTTTAAAGTCATCATCAGATGCATATTGTTCTATGTAACTATCATGTACAATGGACTCATTCTTAAGTAAAGTAACAACACCAATAATAGGCCTTGAAAGCATATCAGCAACCTTATTCAAAGTACCTTTCTTGTACCTTATTACCAAATGGAACTGTTGCAAGAAGCCCGTCCATCTGAAGTGTCGTGACTGTTGTAACTTGATTTGTGATTGCAAGTACTGTAAGGACTGATGGTCGGTATGTATAACAGTTTCTTTGCCCATCAAATAGTGTTTCCACTTTTTGACACTTTGTACCAATGCATACAACTCCTTATCATATGTAGGATAATTTACAACAGCACCATTAAAAGTTTCAGAATGAAAAGCAATAAGCTTACCATGTTGTAGAAGAACTGTACCCATGGCATAATCACTAGAATCGGTTTGTATCTCAAATGGCTGTCTCAAATCCGGTAATGCAAGGACCGGAGCTGAACTAATCTTCTCTTTCAAAGATTCGAAAGCTTTTTTCTGATTGCCTCCCCATTGGAAAGCATGCTTCACACTTGTCACTGCATGCATAGGAGCTGCTATAAAAGAGAAGTTAGAGATAAACTTCCTCCAATATTGAGCTGCACCCAAAAAACTTCTTGCCTCTGTTATGGATTTGGGAGTAGGCCACTTCACAATAGCCTCAATCTTAGCAGGATCAATTATCAAAGCACCTCCTCCTACTATGTGTCCCAAATAAACCAAAGAAGTCTTTCCAAATTCACACTTTGACATTTTAAGAAATAATTGATTCTTCTTCAAAACATCAAGTACTTTCCTAACATGCATGACATGATCTTCTCTAGACTTGCTGAAAATTAAGATGTCATCTAAGTAGACAATAACAAAATCATCAAGAGAAGGACACAAGACATCATCCATTACCCGCATGAAAGTTGCAAGTGCATTGCACAAACCAAACGGCATCACAAGCCACTCAAAGAGTCCTTGTTTGGTTTTAAAGGTTGTCTTCCAAATGTCACTTTCTTCAATTCTTACTTGATGATATCCACTGCGCAAGTCTAGCTTAGTGAAATATCGAGCATCTTTCAGCTGGTCTAGCAAATCATCTATCCTTGGGAGTGGGTAACGATTCTTTACCGTTATCTTATTCAAGGCCCTGAAATCAACACACATACGCCAAGTGCCATCTTTCTTTGGAATCAATACAATCGGTGACCCACATGGCGAAGTACTTGGCCTTATGAAACCCTTGTCCAACAAATCCTTGATTTGCTTCTTTATTTCAGCATTCTCCATAATAGACATGCGGTACATGCCTATGTTTGGAAGAGGACAATCTGGATGCAAATGGATTTCATGCTGAATCTCCCTCTTAGGAGGCAAACCTGTTGGCTCCTGAAACATCTCATGATATGCATCAACTACATCATACAGTTCTGACGTAAGTTTTGGATCACAATTGTCAAATGACTCATGATTCACATCAACCTTGGGCTTAATCATAAGAAGAACAAAATTCTTACTTGAATTGACCAGCCTTTTTACCTGTCCTGCATTCACCATCGCTATATTTGTCTTCTTGCGATGAGCTCTAACAATGAACTCCTTGCCATCTTTGAAAAGATGATATTTGTTTTCATGGCAATGAAAGATAGCTTTCCTGTCAAACAAGTAAGGACTTCCCAAAACAATTCCTGCTATATCAAAAGGTACCACATCAAGTTCAACTGTGTCAATAAAATGTGCAGTAATTGCAAAGTGCAATGTGCACTTTCTTGAAACTTGTAAATTTGCATCCTTGCAAATCCATCCAAGTGGATATGGCTTCGGATGTGGAACGGTCTCAAGTTTAAGCTGCTTGACCAAGTCTTCTGATATAAGGTTTGCTTGTGACCCACTATCAAAAAGTATGTCAATTTTAGTATGTTTTGAAATCACCCTCACATGAAACAGTTCAATTCTTTCTTCCTCATTAGGAGCTTGTACATGGCAGTTTGAGGTACTAGTGCTAGCTTGAGTTTCAATTTCTTTTCCACTTAGGGAAATCTTTTGGAAAAGGGAAGAAAGTGGCTAAACATGTTACCAAATCCCATTCGGTGAAAGAAGAAGACCCACAAGCCCATGGATTATTGGGACAAGATGGCCAAGAAGAGTTAATACTAAGGTGAAGAGATTTCAATCAACTGGGACTAAATGGAGCAAGTCAAATCACTCGTGTGAACCATCATATTGGTTTGATCTAAGAGATGATTATGGAATGGGTTGATGTCGATCAAGGTGATTTGAATCAAAAAACCATGATGATCAGGTTAAGATCACCAAGAGGCATGATGAAGGAGAAGGAGGGATAAATGTTATAAGTCACCACCCAAGGACCCTAAGGAGAACAGGTAAGTATTCAAAAAGGAGTTTGAGACTAACAGAGGAATAAAGGGAGTGAGGCTAGAAGTAGAGAGGAGAAGATCACACAAAAATAGCACGAAAAAGAGAGGATTGTTATAGAGACGCATAGAGAATGTGAAAGAAATAAAGAAAGGAATTTAAGGGAATGGTGGAAGGAACCGCCCCGAACATGGATGCCGACAAGAGGATGTGGCTATGGAAAAGGAGATTACGGAAAATAGGCCTGGGTAAGAAAGATGGGAATGGGAGGTATAGGTCCAGAAAGCTAGGAGAATTTCATCGAGATTTCCAAATAAGGGAGGATCCCTGCTACTCACAAGGATGGTTCTCACATAAGGCTACAATCACACTAGTTAGTTCATCCCAACTTCATTTGAAAAGAGGCCTTGCAAGTCCATATGGTAGGACAGTATCAATGCACTCCATACCAAAGGGAATATAACAGCGGGACAAGAATTTTTCCCAATGCATGATGGAAAAACATGAGGATGCATGGGACAATGCCCACGTCTTAGCATGTGGACAAGACCAAGACTTGCGTCATGAAGAAAACAACCAACTCAAAGTCTTGCCCACTCACACTGAGGGAAGGAATGGGTTTGACTGCAAGAAAGAGATAAATACCATGGATAGACATAAAACTCATACCTGGAGCAACAGTGGTGACTGAGTTTCCTTTTCTAAGAGCATCGTGGGGGGGAGGGGAACGTGGTTGACCCCTCCTTGGTTGTTTTAAGAGCTCTAAGGCAACCAGGTTATATGTTTCTCCCTGCAGCAGTCATACCAAAGGAAAGAAGAAAACCTCAGTAACATTGGAGGTCCTAGATCTATGGGGATAGAAGAAGGACTAAGTGGCTCAGGGATGAGCCACATTTTTGTGTTAGGGTCTTGTTGAGCCCAAAAAAAAATTGCAATTTTTTTGTAAGTGTAGGACTGCACAGTAGGGATAAGAAGCACAGAAAGGATAAGATGGAATGTAGCATAGGTATGGTGTAGTAGATTAAGCGCAGCATAGGGCTCGTGCAGTAGATGGAGCGCAGCATAGGGTTGGCGTAGTATGTAAAGCACAACACAGATGGACATCGCATGAAAGGATGACAATGGCACCCAAGGAAGGAAGGCACGTGCAAAGGAATATCATCGGTTATGATTTTGCAGAGGGTGGAGCCAACTAGGGAGATCGTGGCAAATAGAAAGTTGGAGATATTTTGAGGAAGGAGGAGACAAGGCGTAGTGGATCCAAACAGTGGAGAAGATATTTTAGACAGTCATTGATTTGGATGGGGCAACTCAGAAGGACGAGGAAAATATCCTAACAGTTTCTCGGGACAGCTAGATTGGTTAGGCAGGAATCTAAGAGGCTTTGAAGGGGTCCTATTCAACTATAAGACGGCACTCTGAGGACATAGCAGAAGCATTAGCAACAGTTGATGAGAGTGGAATTTTGAGTGACGGTCGAGCACAGTAAAAGTCGAATCATAGAGTCTATGTCTGATGTTTGTGTCTTTTGAATGTAATCCATGGCACCTATGTAGTTAATTTTGTCAATGCTACCTGATTATAATAACTTCTATTCATGTTATATGGGTCTGGTGTTTATGATTATAGTCTAGTTACTAGTGTTGCATATATTGTTACAGAAGGTCGACAAGCTCGTTGACTTAATATATGTAATATTGGCCTTTTGCTAATATTAATATAAATCAGTGAATGGAGGGGTTGTGTTATTTTGTTTTATATCTATGTGAATATTGTATGATGTTTGATGCCTTAGCCGCTGAAATATTGTAGGAAAGTTTGGATATTTGTAGTGACTAGTTAATAGTCTCAATTTTCATAATAATAATATGGTATGGGATTGTTGCATATGGATATGATATGTGTTGGTTTGGACCTGTGATATTTTTTGTGTTGAATCTTTGGAATGAGTGTGAAGAGTCAAGCGACTGACAATGGGTTGGAGTGCTAAGTAATATTGCTTGTCACTAATGTAGTTGTCAAGGTCTGGTGTTGACTCTATCTTTAATGAATTGAATTTGTACCTGAGGTCATATATCGTTCATGTTTGCTTTGGACTTGCATTTTCGGATGGATAAACTGGTTTAGCACCTTGCACAGTGTACAGTAACAGTTAGACAGTGAACCATGTGACAACTAGGAGTAGTGTGTTGTGAGCCATAAGACAGTCTTGTCACACTGCGAAAATCGGGTTCCAATAGTTACCCATTAGTGTCTCGAGTGAGACTTCACTCACATCATGGGTGTTGTCAAAAGGGTTGGTACTAAGTGGGCCTTTGTTGGCCATTGTGTCGTAAATCCCGGGTCTATCAGAATCCTAAGTGCCAAAAAAATGTATAATAAATATAGAGATATGTAAAATAATGGAGCTATAAAAACGATGGTTGATTTTATTAATAATGAGAAAGTATAGCCAAATCTTGAAAGGCATACCTCTATGAAATCCTTTTGCGAATCTCAACACAAAACTACTGCAATGTAGATCAAATCATATACAATAGTTTGGAAAAAAAGCAAGGAGATAAGCAGATTTTGACCCCTCATGAAAGTACAAATATGAGCAGCTTGTTCTCTACGAAATGATAGTTGTTAGCACTGGTTAAACATGACCAGATATTCAAACAGTGATGGAACATATCAGAAAAACACAAGATACCTGATAGATTCCTCGAAAATAATAATGTAGTCACCCTAACTTGTCTCCCCTTAGTAAAGTAATATTATTGTCACCATCAAGATTAGCTTCTAATTTTTAGAAATTGAAATTAGAGGAAAAAATGACAACCAGAAATTCTAGAGCATGCCACTCCTCATAGTTCTCTCTCCCTGGCCTTCATAGATCCTCCCTCCTTTTAAAGATCTTCAAAATAGTTTAGGAAGTTTCTCCCATTAAAATATTGTATTTAGTTTCATTTCCTAATCTAATTGATTAGAAAGAGGGAGGAGGGATGTTCTAAAGGCAATAATTAATAAATTAGTTTATGAGACATTTTTAATTTTGACTCGAGTAGGTGGGTTCCAGATTTACATTGATTGAATTTAATGATTTCTTTGTTTTAAATACATAAATAAAAGATTTCGTCACTAAACATTTTGCCCCGCATAATACCCAACCAAAAGACATGATAAAATAACATATCATATCAAAGAACATATATATGTCTCTCGTGCAACCAATCAAAATATATACATCACAAGAATTTCTCCACGCATGATATCAAAATTGGATCAACACATAAAGATCGAAGCCTTTGTCTCCCATCACTCCTTGTTTCTCCATATATATATATATATATATATATATATATATATATATATATATATTTATTTATTTATTTATTTATTTATTTATTTATTTATTGATGACAAACAAGTATACATATGCATAATGATCTCTTGTGAAAACCATACCATAAATGGAACATCATAAATATCCATATGTATGTGCAGTGAATATTATCCAGGAAAAATTGAATTAATGTCATCATCATAGATCATATTGTCTACAGTGATAACTCAGCAATATCCATAAGCATACCAAAAATATGTTGTAAGTACTTGTAAACTATTGTTTGTGCCTGTGTGATGGAGCAAATTATGCTTGTTTCTCTTCTTGACGAGGGTGGGACGTGACAAAATGTGAGGAGCCATGTGAAGAATCAGAAAGAGTGGCCTGAGATTTATGTCTCTTGTCACTCACAACAAGTTGAGTAATCACTGCTTGTTTGGAAGATTGACCAATGGGACCAACAAGCATAGTGGGTAGCTTCGAAAATTGTTGAGAAAAATGAAGATAATGACTGGAAAGTGTGGAGGGTTATGGTGTTGCATGGGGAGAGTGTGTTATAAACTCTTAAAGGCAAAAAGATTTTCTTATATTGACAATTACTTGTGATATTCTTATATTATTATTAGCTTTCTTTATGTTCTTTTTTATCTTCTTCTCATCAAGCAATCATCAAATCAAAAGCATGAAGATCAGCAACACCATAAGTAGGCACTAAGTCAAGGTTAAAATCCCTATGAAGGGGAAAACCCAGTCAAACTCTTCAACTAGTAGATTTAAATCAAATTGAGACAATCCAAGACCTTAGACCAGACCAAAAAACTTCCCTCACTCCACCAAGTCAGCGTTCTAAGATGATTAACCAAACTTCATCAACCTCTTCTTGTTAAACAACTTCAACCCAGCTACAACACAAAATTTCATGTAGAATTTTCTGAAAATTCTCTACAAATCTACCTCTGAGATCAATGTAGGAAATCTGACTGTAAATTAACTCGATAATGAAAAATACCAAAGCAAAATACTATTATCTACGTCTATTATCAAACTTGTGGAAGCTTAAAGATTGAGAAAGATCGAGCTGAACACATATAACCAAATGAAGAAGAATCAATGTACTTGAAACACAGAAAATACTCAGGGGAAAGCCTCAGCTAAAAACCCCACTATCTGTATTATCATACAAGGTGGAAATACATCATAATTATACAAATCCTTAGCTCTCATAGCTAGCCAGCTCTCAGTACAATCCTCCTGGATGCTCACAGGAAATCAAAGCTTCTCACAAGCCTTCTCCTTTGCCCTCCAAGCTCCTATTTCCTTGCGCAGTTCCTCTGGGATGATCTCCTTCACCCAGTGGAACACTACTCTCACACACTGCTCTAACACACTATCAAAACTACGCAATCCTCAAGGAACCTTGTTCCTTCTGCATGCATGAGTTTCCTTTATAGGAGAAAACATGCAACTGATAGTACAATGTCCTTGACATTTAGCTCAATTGGGTCTTTTTCTGAATAGACATGCATGAGTTTCTGATGAGGGAATCTTCAGTGATTTGGAGTACGCTGGCTGAGTGCATGCATGCATCAACTGACTGATAACTCATAATTAGTTCCTCAAACGATTTGGAACTAATTTAACTAGACTTAACTCAGTAAACTGAGCTAACTAATTACAACTCAAATATAACTCAATATTATCTCCTTAATTAAGGGATAATCAACTTAATTTAAGGGATAACTGTTGCATGGCTGTAAAAAGACTTCTAACTTGAATTTCTCCAACTAATTAATTCATAATTAATTAATTAATTGTTTCCAAGCAGTTGGTGAGATTAAATTTGATTTTAATTCTCAATTTTAATTCAAGGACAAATTAAAATTGGAATATTCTTGATTCTACTTTTATCATTTCTTGTTGCTATTTTCAACACTCCCTCTCAACAAGAAAGGAATTCAACTCGATCTCGATCCTGAACCTTTGGAATTTTCTGCATGCAACACTTCTCTCAAGTGTTGTAGCTCCAACAACTCTAGAAACAAAAAAAACATTCAATCTGAATCAGTATGATGCATCTGTCATCAAAGTCTCTGACTGTTATTGCCTCTGTCAACTGAAAACTTTGCGCTTCTACTAACTCTGCCTTTCTACACTGTTGTCAATCCTTCTCTGCAGTCTTCAGTATCTCACTGCTCTAGCCTTTGTCACTTTGATCTCTGACTGCATCAATCCCACTAATTCCTCCCGCTACTATGTACTTTGCGCTCCCGTAGCAAGGTAAGATCCATGAGATAAAACCTCTCAATGGACTCTGTGCAATTTCAACCTTCTTGGGACTATCACTTCACATCGCCCCACCTCACACCTGGAGGTATGGCTGCATGTGATCCCTCTGCTGACTCTTCCAATTGTGGCTCCTCCACAATTTTCTGAGAATTCTTTTGGGACTGCATGTTGAGAGTTAATTTACTCTCCTCTCAACCACCAAGTCTCTAACATTTCACTTGCTCCTCAAGGCTTTGCATGCATCTTGAATCTCAAGAGCATATAGGTTCTTGACTTGTGAACCGATCTGTTTCACCAGTCTCATGGCGATGTGTCTAAGGAAAACCTTTCCCTTACTGAAGACAACATCGTAGCCTTTGTCCTCCAACATCGCGACCGATACCAAGTTCTTCTTTAGTCCAGGCAAATACTTCACATCAGTCAAGGTGATAGGAGGTCCATGCTCCCTCTGAAAAGAAACCATGCCCACTCCTGAAACACTAAACCTTTCATCGTCATCCATCTCTATGCGCATCTTGAGGTCTTTCTCCTCCAAGGCACTGAATAAACTTTTATCGCCGATCATCTGGAATGAGGCTCCACTGTCAAGATACCAACCACAACCCATCATTGATGACACCATGCCTATGATGAGGGTGAAGTCCATTTCGAACTAAGAGGCTAATGTCTCACCTTCCGATCCTTCCGAGGATCCCTTCTTGGACTTCTTCGATGGGCAATTAGTCGCATAATGCCCCATCTCGTTTCTTTTTTTTTACTGTATGATATGAATTCGATTTGCACCTGCAACCCCAAACTTCAAACTTCGAATTCTCTTCTCTGAACATTGTTCACAACTCCGATAAACTTGGCTCCGATACCATGTAGAAATTTCTCTATAGATTAGCTAGCTTTGATACCATGTAGAATTTCCTACAAATTATCTACAAATCTACCTCTGAGATCTATGTAGAAAATCTGACTGTAGATTAACTCGATAATGCAATATACCAAAGCAAAATACTATAATCTATTTCTAATATCAAACTTGCGGAAGCTTAAAGATTGAGCAAGATCAATTTGAACACATATAACCAGAAGAAAAAGAATCAATCCACATAAAACATAGAAAATACTCAGTGGAAAGCCTCAGCTAAAAACCCCACTATCTGTATTATCATACAAGGTGGAAATACATCAGAATTATACAAAGCCTTAGCTCTCACAACTAGCCAGCTCTCAGTACAATCCTCCTGGATGCTCACAGGAAATAAAAGCTTCTCACAAGCCTTCTCCTCTGCCCTCCAAGCTCCTATATCCTTACGCAGTTCCTCTGGGATGATCTCCTTCACCCGGTGGAACACTGCTCTAACACACTGTCAGAACTGCGCAATCCTCAAGGAACCTTGTTCCTTCTGCATGCATAAGTTTCCTTTATAGGAGAAAACATGCAACTGATAGTACATTGTCCTTGACATTTAGCTCAACTGGGTCTTTCTCTGAATAGACATGCATGAGTTTCTGATGAGGGAATATTCAATTATCTGGAGTACACTAGCTCAGTGAATGCATGCATCAACTCACTGATAATTCACAATTAGTTCCTCAAACAGTTTGGAACTAATTTAATTGGACTTAACTCAATAAACTGAGCTAACTAATTACAACTCAAATATAACTCAATCTTATCTCCTTAATTAAGAGAATATCCTTAATTTAAGGGATAATTGTTGCATGACTGCAGAAAGAGTTCTAACTTCTATTTCTCCAACTAATTAATTCATAATGAATTAATTAATTATTTGCAAGCAGCTGGTGAGACTAAATTCGATTTTAATTCACAATTTTAATTCAAGGACAAATTAAAATTGAGATATTCTAGATTCTATTTTTATCATTTCTTGTTGTTATTTTCAACATTTCGACCCTCCATCTTACAAAATTTCGACCCTACTGCAGATCTGAAATTTTGGCTACCTTGCAGCAACCAAAAAACTCCCACGTGTGGAAAAAAAGAGAGAAATTTAACTTCTTACTTGACAAAAGTCTCCTTCTTTGCTAGGGTTTTCTCCTTCTCCTTAGGTATATCTCTTCCTTTTATTCTCCAACTATTGTAGATCGAACTTGCTTGTCTTGTTGTCCAAATGAGGTCGAGTTGTTGCCTATATATAGTGGTTTTTGGCTCCCTTTGAGGTTGACTTGTCCTTAATGAGATCGGCTTGGTGGAGGAGGCCTAATTGACTCAATTTACATTAAAATAAATTTATTTTCTTGATATACAAATCCCAAAAGGGTCTATTACATTATGACAATGACTAGGACTCAAGACAAAAACCCTAGAAGCCTACAATGGAAGCTTTGACCTAGAAATAAAATAATAAAGCATGAAACTCATGCTACTAAATAATTTTTCTTTTATAATAAAATTTCTTTTTCTTTCTTTTGACAAATATAATGCATTATGACTCACACAATTATGAAGACCAACACCAGTTACATTCTTCAACACTCCCTCTTAACTAGGGAGATATTCATAATTACATATAGACATAGGTATATGGAAGATCTCAAAATGATATGATCTATAAAGAGTCAAACACACACATTGCTACAGATTAGATACCTGTCCAAGGTATATAACTAGGTGGGACTAATGTGTGTTTCAAACTTTAGCCACTCTAGGTACCATCATGCTTTAGCTTTAACACCAACCCGGGGATCTAGGTTTGTATCCAAGATCAGAGCTCCAAGACGAATGCCACCCTCCCTACTTCTGGATATAGACATCATCATAGGCCAGCAACATGTCCTCACAAGCATCTTGTCACCTTAAGATGCTTCATCTCACCTGATTAACTAAACCAAATATATCCACCAATCCAAGCATGCTTCAAACGTTCAACCTTCTTATGGAGATATTTGTACAACCCCAACTGGTAATAAACTTTCACTATATATACATATTTAACACAAACCTCTAGGGTCCTCAATCATTATGATGTTTCTTAGATTGTCATCATATTAAACACCTCGTCGGAAGCTTTCTTCTTTAACTTCTTCAGTAGCACCAAACACAGTCTCAATACTTTTAACTCAATCAAGTCTTTTGTTTGCAACTTTATCCATTTGTAGTACTTTCATTCATTCTATGGTTTCATTCTTTCTTCCAAGGTATTCACTATCATTGTCATTATATGACCTCCCTCTTAACTGGGGAGATATACCCTTTCTTTATATCTAAGCTCCCTCTCAGCTTAGGGAGATCAATAGCTTCGGAGAAACTTCAATCTTTTAAAGCTTCATTTCTTCAAGAACATCATTCTTTCTTATGGAAACAAGGTCATTTTTACGACATTCTTGCAGCTACCTTTATCTATTATCATCATCATTTAAATCATCTTCAACATCTTGAATATTATGTCCCTGCAAATATTCAACAACAAGTACAACCAGGTACAAATATGAAGTTATATCAAAAATCATGTCATTTATAAAGGAAGCATCAAAACAATCAAGGTTTTGACCTCAAATAACTAAACCTAGTTAGGTTCATAGTCAACAAGAGTTACATATCTTACAAATTAGACTTCAACAATTTGCTAGGGTTTTGTTACAAACCCTAGATTCCATCAATGAGGCTTTTAAAGTTTTAGATATAAGCAACTAAATCAAGTCAACAATCATTACATCTAGGGATTCAATATTATGTCGTAGAATTTTATATCAAATTCTACTAGTGTTTTGTTATCAATATTATGCCCTAAAATTTTATATCAAATTCTATTAGGGTTTTGTCAAAAACCTTAGATTTCATTAATAAAACTAAATCATGAATATCAATAATCAAGATAACATACTAGCATTCCATATCTAGGGTTTCATTAATATTTTCTTATATCAATCTCTTACTAAGATTTTATTGTAAACCCTAGATACAAACATCAACTCTAAAACCAGATAGACAACAAATTTTGACCAGGATAGGGTTTCAATTATACAGAAGCACATACACCTAGAGTTCCATTTCTAAGGTTTTATATTGACTATTACAAGGGTTTTGTCATAAACATTAATTCACCAAACCATAAAAATATAGGGTTTTATCATATAGCCTATACATCAGCAACAAACCCTAAAAAGGTTAGGGTTTCATAACATCAACAAACCCTAAACATCAAGAGAGTAGGATTTGATCATAAGTTCCAACCCTAAGAGGACTAGGGTTTCATCGTTATTGTTAACATCCCCTAAGCACCAAAAGGTTAAGGTTTTACAGTGAGCCCTAAGGTTAGAGTTTTATCAAAACAAAATGACAAGAGATAGTATGATAAGGGTAGATTCAATCTAGCGATTAATCACCTTAACAAGAATCTTTATGATTCAAAACCCTAGACATAAGAGAGTTAGTAATATAAAGAAAATTTCAAATGAGAATGATCATACCTTTTTGTATGAAGAAAATCTTGCAACAAATCTTGTACTCTAAGACATACCTTGAGTTTTTCTTTTAACAAACCTTGTAGGACATCATTTTCTTAAAGAGCTTCTTTCATGATTCAAGTCTTTCCTTTGAAGTTTCCTCTATAACCTTAGTGTATTCTACAAGCTTTCCTATCAAGGAAAATACAAAGAAAGGATTATGAGTATGTAATACAAACAAATCTCGATATGAGGAAGAAATCAAACATGAAAGAGGAAACAAAGAACAATATACTTATCTTTTGATAAAATGGTGAAGGCTCCCTCTTAATCCAATCTTTCTGAGGGATACCTACAACTTATTAAAAACAATTCAATAATTTCTAACAAGACATATTAGATTTATGAACTCTAGAAATCAAAACATAAAAGAAAACTTTGCAAAACTTAAAACAATAATTTAGAAGGATATGCAAGGAAAGACTTAATAGTATAAGTCTTTGACTTTGGATTCTTTAGTCTTGTTCTTCTTAGGTGGAGCTTCTTCAGCAATTGTTGCATGTTCCCTTTCTCTTTTCATGTTCTTGTTCCTAGGATTTTCGGGACATTGATTCTTATAATGTCCCATCTTATGATAATAATAACATTCTACTTTAGATATGGAAATATTCTTCTTTATCCCTTTAAACTTCTTATTTCCTCCCTTTTTTCTTGTAGTGGACAAAATATGCATTTGGAGAGTTGTCCTCATCTTCTCCCTTCTTATTACTTTCTAATGAGATGTGGGCTTCTTCTTGACTGCATGCATTCCACATTTCTTCAAATAATGGTGTTGCTTTCCAACAGTTAATGCTCGATGCAAAGGATCTCAATGATTTTGGTAGGCCTAGTAGAGCGGAAATCACAAGTTCTTTATCCAGTTTGATTTCATCAATATCTTGGAGCTCGTCACTTATTCAGAGATTCTCACAAAATATGAAGATACAGTGTCATCCTTTGTCATCTTTATTGTTCATAGTTCATTCTTGAGACTAGAAATTTGTCCAATGTTCTTGATAGTGAATAGTTTAGAGAGAGCTTCATACATCCCTTTTGTAGTTTCTATATTGGATATATAGGAGATTAGGTTGTCTTTTACTCCATATACAATTAGATTCACAACTAAAATGTCTATCTCCTTAATATTTTTCCTTTTCCTGCATCATATGTAGGTTCCTTCACCTCTCCTTGAACAAAATCTAATACTTTGTGTTTTGCAAGGATGAGATCCATCCTCTTCTTCCATGCTCTATAGTTGGTGGCCCCTTCTAGCTTATTTTTTGTCTTCATTGAAGTTGTCATAGATTTTCTAGATGTAGATTCTTCCCTTTAATAAGCCTTCTACTTATGATCTTGTCTTGAAACCTTTATTTTATCCTTCTTTCAATAGACCTTCAAATTGCCTTTTTCTTTCTTCCTTCACCTTAGCTTTGATACCATGTTAGAAAATCAGAAAGGCAGAAATATTTTCTTATATTGACAATTACTTGTGATATTCTTATATTCTTATTAGCTTTCTTTATGTTCTTCTTTATCTTCTTCTCATCAAGCAATCATCAAATCAAAAGCATGAAGATCAATGACACCAGAAGTAGGCACTCAGCGATGGTTAAAACTCCTATGAAAGGGAAAACCCAGTCAAACTCTTCCACTAGTAGATTTAAATCAAATTGAGACAATCGAAGACCTTAGACCAGACCAAAGGACTTCCCTCACTCCACCAAGTCAACCATCCAAGATGATTAACCAAACTTCAGCAGTATCTTCTAGTCAAACATCTTCAACCCAGTTTCAACACAGAAGTTCGGCCTTCTAGCGTCCAAAATTTTAGCCCTACTATAGATTTTAAATTTCAGCCTCCCTACATCAACCAAAAATCTCCCTTGTGTGGCAAAAAAGAGAGAATTTTGGCTTCTTCTTGCTTGAAAAAAGTCTCCTTCTTCGCTAGGGTTTTCTCTTTCTTCGTAGGCATTTCACCCTTCATTTTCTTCTCCAACTACTGCAAATCAAAATTGCTTGTCATGTTTTCCAAATGAGGTTGGGTCGCTGCCTATATATAGCGGTTTTTAGCTCCCTTTGAGGTCAACTTGGTGGAGGTGGCGTAATTGACTCAACTTACATTAAAAAAAAAAAAAACTTTATTGATATACAAAGCCCAAAAAGGGTCTATTACATGATGACAATGACTAGGACTCAAGACACAAACCCTAGAAGCCTACAATGGAGGATTTGACCTAGAAATAAAATAATAAAGCATGAAACCCATGCTAATAAATATTTTTTCTTTATAATAAAAATTATTTTTCCTTCTTTTGACAAATATATTACATTATGATGCAAATACAATTATGAAGGTCGACACTAGTTACATTCTTCAACAGACTGGACTACATGTGAAGCAGTGGATTGTAAGTGAGAAACACGCGCCTCAGGAGGAGGAGGAAAAGAGACTATGGGCCAAACTTGAACAAAGCGCAGGAGTTGTGCAAGGATGGAAACTCCCCAACCATCATTGTTAGGGGCAACAAGAGGAGTAGACAAATGTGGATCTATAGGGATGTCGATATTAGGTGCATGATGAACAAAGGGTTGTTGTGTTTGAGCCACAGGTTTATGTTTAGGTTGACCTAAAAGGTTGGAAACACCAATGCGGAGTAATTGTCTTAGTTCTTGTGAATCTGCATAGAAATGAATGGATGCCCTTGGTCTCCAATCTCTTCTAACTCCTAAATTTTGATCTGTATTTCCTCCCCCTCTACCTCTGCCCCTACCTTTATTCCTCTTAAATAAGCTGATATTGGAAATAAATTCATAAAACTATTTATAGGTAATGAACTATATGGAATTCATCATTAACAAATGAAGAAAAATCTGAGTTTGAAAAGAAACAACAATAACGGAACAATATTAAAATGGAAAAAGGATGGCACCATTAAGTTGTAACAGTCAATTTTTTAAGTTCTCTAAAAGATGATAAAACTCTATTTATTTTCTAAGTCGACATTAAATACAAATATAGACAAAGCAAGATAGGGGGTTGTAAAAACCTGTCATATATACATATATTATTATCATTATTATTTGCAAAGACGAATGGGATTGGTCTCCCCTTTTTCCCTCACTTGTCGATATGTAGGGATTGTTTATATTGGTGATCAAGGCGATACCATATGACATATATAATTATGAGAACGGTGTTAAGAACAATTATGAATACATTTTGAAGAGAGGTATGACATAATTGAAGAACCAATTCATATAACATACCAAGAGATTAACACAAATGTGAATATTAAATAGTATCAACATGGTCCAATATTGAAATGCATACTAAATAGAGATAGAATGTTAAAGGACAAAATGATAATTGTGATCTAATTTCTTTTCATAACAAAGGAGGGACAGAAAACTCTGCACACAGCATCACCGTGGTTTTTTTCCAAGGCTATATTGCCTCAAAGGCTCCCACGAATGAAAGGTTGGATTAATTCATGGTAGGATTAGGGTATTAACAAATCTTTTTAAAAGAATACAATAAACACATTCGTTTACCATGGCCTTAAATGGAGATAAACAACTTAATTAATCCTTGGAATTATTAACAATGTGAGGGTATTGAAAACGAAACATTATATCGCGCAGACTAATGTTATTGGGTATAACAAAGAGAAAATTGGGTTTATGAAACCCATTTAATTAGGATTTTTATATTATGACCATGGCAATCTGCCTAATACACCACAATAGATCATACCAGGTGACACTTCAAACAAAATAAAGCCTTGTGTCGTGTGCTTGAGGATTTTCTCAAGGGCATTGCACCATAATACATAAGGTTTTCTTAATGAAGAACCGAAGAAAGGCCTTTGAAATTATGCATAAAGACTCCAAACAATGAATGAAACTTCATTTTAGGGAAAATCTTTGAAGATACAGGACTAGACCAAAATATTAACAACCATATTCAAACTAAAAACAACTATACCAATGTAAATAAAAACCATAATGGGAACAGGGTGCATGCAGAAAGAATACTTAAACTATATCTAGTTTGTTGATGAGATAAAACCATTAAAAACATATTTGTCAAATAACATGATCAAGGAGAAATTTTCACTTACCCAGCCATAGTATTTAGACTTTTCACCTTGTTTCTCTAGTATGGAAGGGAGTTTTTCCGAAGCTTTCTGGCAAAGCAATTGAATTCTTGGAGATGCAAGAAGGGTAACCTTCTGAAGGTTTGCAAATGGGACGTTGGGCAAGTACCCCCGAGATTAAAATGTCGAGACGATGTGGCAAGGTGGGCCACTATATGGTCACATAAGTCGACAAGGCAAAAAGCCCAGTTGCCAAATAACATGAAAGATATGAATTGTCGGGGTTCAAAGACCTACACAGGACCTAGTCCACGTGGTGAACGTGACAAAGGATGATGTCACCCTAGCGTATAGGATCGGTGACGTTACCCAGACCCCAATCCTTGAGGATTCCAGATAGAGGGCACGATAGAAACCCCGGGATTTGTGTCCTAGGGGGAATTGGTGTGTGGGGTTCGTTCAGTGGGATAAGCATCATGTGGTGTGAATGCGGTTGCGCATGGATAAAGGGATGGCAAGCTTCAACACGAGGTGTGTAATTCCACATAGCCTGAAAGATTATTCCTGAAAGTTTCAATAGGGAGCAATGTTGAGACCTACTAGGATTTAACTCATGGATTGATGTGGCATGAAGGGCCCGCACCCACATACATCGTGTACATGTTGTAGGTTGGTTTGCCTGGACCACAGAAATAGGACGGCAGTTCCTATTTCCACCTCCATAGAAAAGTTAATGCTATGTCCTTACACCCTCTCACAGCGGCAGACAGCCTCCTTGACGTCATGGCGCCCTTACATGCTTGACCATGGATCATGGCATGCATCCCTCTCCAGCGATTACAAATCACGCAGCTCCGGCGACTCTGCCGTCTGCCGTGCTCCTGCCCATCGACCCTGCCCGCCTCCACTTTGGCCTCCACTCTAGCGTATTGATGAGGCACATTTATGAACCTTACCAACCATCCTCCAGGCAATTCAAACTCCCGACAATTCACGCATTGAACTCCGGTGAACAGAGGAGAGGTTACAACCATTGAACTCCGGCGAACAAAGGAGAGGTTACAGAAGGTGATTCAGTGCATGCAGCGATTCGAGGACAGAAGATTTCAAACTCTCTTTCGACCTTTGTCTTGCGCGTATACAGGTATTATCGTATACCCCTGCATACCTTTCTTTTTCAGCATGGTCTAGCAGTGGCAGTAGCAACCTAGCCGGCACGAAATTCCTCCCAATCTTCAGTAATTTCAGCGCATATAGCCCAATTGACATTCCAAGACAGGGAAATTTCACATATTTCCCAAATGCTTCATTAAATTTTACTTCTACAATTGTAATTCCTATCAAATGTAACACTGGCTACGTTTTAACTTGATTTATTTAATGTAATTAAGACTGGAATCGATCTCCAGCGATTTGGATTCATAGCACAAACTTAATAGGTGAAACGATCCTAGCAATTAAGCATTCTACATTTCAACGCAATCAGCGTCGATCCAGCACATAAAATCTCCATTTAATCAGCGCACAACACATAAAATTCAGAATGCGACACCGATTGAATTGGAAATAAAAACTGTAACTTGAGGGCTCTCCAACGGGTTATAGGAAGGAACAAAACCAAGGCCCATCGTTTTAATAATGATAGAACTTTTACTGAAATTTTGAAAATGTAGTATACAGCTCAGAATTTCAATAATAGAGGAGCTTTTACTGAAAGTTTGAAACTATATGCAGCTGGCCATTGGTGATCGAAAATTGCTTTCCGCAAGGTTAGTGTGCATCCTTTTCATGCCTCGAAGCCGTATTTTAAAAAGCCATGTGCAACGCGACAAAGCCCTAGCATTTCGAATAGATTCCGAATGGCATTTCATGTTTTATGAACTCTTCCCTAGTTAATGATCTGTAATTGATTTAGCACAGACTCCAAAACACGTTTCGATTGATTTAAAGATTTAAATATATTTTAAATATTCAGAGATTACAGCTCGATGTGCTCACTCCACCAAACTGTCTCGTAAAAGATAGCAAATTTATTTTGGAGCAGTAATATATGGCCAAATTTAGATCGCAACTGGACTCACAGTTCGGAATAAATTTTATTTGACTCCTCAAGAATGCGGTGCCATGAAAAATCTTGTTCATCATTCTCACAAGCATTGGTCCTGGTCACGGTTAATTACAAGGAGTATTCCAAAGCCAAATGGCTCTGAAAATCTTATTTTGGTTGGAATTTGATTAATAAAAGGTTCAAGTTTCATTCGATTAGATGAATTTTAAAAAAATTAGGGTTTTGATGAAGTCAGCGCTCACAAAATTTTATCAGGCAATGAAGAACCGTGTTCCGGAATTTAGTTAAGAAAATCGAAATTTCTTCCCAGTGAAGGAAAGTTAAAGTTTTAAAGAATCTTTTTTCTGCATGTTTAGTCAAATATCTTGTGACAGAAAGCATTTAAATATCGTAAATGCAGTAAGCAAGCATTTAAAGATTCTAAATAGATAGAAGTTTTTCCTCGCTCTAATTTATTTTTTCCAACCTGATAAAAAAATATTTAAATTTTTTAATATAATTATAGTTTTGTTACGATTCAATTTTTTCTCCTAATGACTTGTTTTTCTCAAAAATCTGCTTTAGGATCGTAAAAATTTTCAATTAAATGTTTGATTAATAAGTATTCGTGTTTCCTATATCCGCAAAATCTTACAGCAAATCATCTATCCTCATTTCATTCAATTTTATATTATAAGAAATGAATTATGAATACTGTAGGTATATTATACGCAGTGGAATCGGTAGATGAATCTGGTGTCATCTGTTTGGATGGAGAAATGGAAAACCATAGTAAAAAATCACAAAACAATTGCATAGTCTAATAAATGTGGAATATTGTTGTTAAGGAATCTATTTAGTTATTAACACTGTGAGTATATATACACAGTGGAAACAGTAGATAAATTTGATCTAATAAGTATAAATGGAGAAATAAAGAAATGAGGTACACATGGAAACAGCAGAAGGATCTGATGTCATAGGAAGAAATGGAGAAGTAAAGAAATGAGAGTTGACATTATTTACATTAAATATTAACACTTTAGATATTCGGACTAAAATCAGTTGATGAAAGCACTTACAGACTTTGTCCTTGCCGGATGTAGATGATAACTTTTTAAATATATCAAGGATTTAAGAACATTTTATTCTATTCCAGTTTTCAAAATTTTAGTGTTTAAAATGGATTTTAGTGTTTATTCTATTATTATGTTGTTATTTTTAGATTATGGTATATGGAGAGCATTAGTGTCTTTACTCTCTTGGTTATGTTTGCAGGGAAAAATATGTCCTGTAAATAAATGGCATCCTATTTTGCCTTTGTTGAAGAATCCATAGAGCCCTCCCCCATGGAGTGTGCAGGTTACGAGCAGTATGTGCATCTCCCCAAGCTCAGTGCCATGTGGAAATTCAAGGAATGGCCTGGTTGGTCTAGAGAGGGGTTGGTAAAGGCTGCCTTACAGTCATTGGAGATTACTTTTCGGTTTGTTTCGTCTATCCTCTGTGACACAAGGACTTACATTGACAAAGAGGAATGGAAGAGAAGGCTTGAATCCTTAATTAGTTCCCAGATTGAGTTGATTTCAATGATTTGTGAAAATGAAAAGCAGGTTCCCACTCTTCAGTTGTCAGTAAGTAGTGGTGTTCTCTCATGGAAAGTTTTCCATGAGGTATGGCAGCGACCTGGTGCTTTACCTGTGGTTAGCAAAACAAGTGAAGAGAGCTTACTTCCTCGTTTGGGTACATGGAAAAGCGTTGAAGCTATGGTTTCTATAATATGCTTGCCATTGAAGGCCATATGCAGAGAACTCCCTTCACTTTAGGTTTGGGGGAACCAAATATGTCAGGTAAGCCTCTTCTTGAATATGATAGAATCTACAACCCAAGATATTTGCACTCTTTAAAACAACATAAACAGTTTCATAATCCAGAAGATGTCAAACTTTGCAATGTCCTCCAGATCGTTGAGGCATGGGTATTTGTAGGCCAAGAATTGTTGCACAGAGTATATGAAAGAATAGACTCTGGGGATTTCGTAGGAGCATCCACAGACTATTGGATGGTTGAAAGGATGTGGAACATGCTCACAGAAATTGTGAATTTGCTTCTAGTGATGGACCCAGATGATTTCCTTTGCCTTAAACACCAGTTGGCAATTAGCAGCACTAGTACGCTTGCAGGCGCATATTGCCTTCGGTCTACCCCCCTTAGAGACCTTACAAATGCATACAAGGAACTAAGGCATCTGGTGCCCAAAGTCATGGGTGTTGAGGATGATCCAAAGGGTGGACCAAGGCTCCAGGAGGCACTTATGCATTTGTTTCATTCACATGGACTTCGCTCACATAACACTTCAGGTGCTTATCATGTTGCAACAATACATGTTTTGTTGGCCTTCCAGGCAATAGAAGCCGCAGTGAAAAGGTTTTTCTTCTCATATCAGCAGCTGGTAGTAACAGCCATGGGTAGCATTGAAATGAAGGGTCCATCATATCTAGGTGCTTGTGATGCCCTGCGTCAGATATATTTTGAACCACCTTATTTCCCTAGTGTGGATGGTACAAAGACATTTTTGGGTTACTATTAGCACTAGAAGTCTACAACTATGGTGGATGGTACACTGGAAGATCTACAGACAAATCAAGTGAAGTTTACAAGACAAAGAACAATGCATTCAGTTTTTCAAAGTATTACCCCAAATTCATACATACACTTCTTACATTGACAGTTTTGAGTACTATACATAGAATTATATTGGATATAGGATTAGACTCATTTTTGTTCATCTCCATCAGTAGGACCAATCAATAGAACAGTGCTAGAAATTTGGAAAAAAAAAAAAAAAATTCCCTCTCCAACGTGGATAGGATACTAAGGATTCATAGTGTGCAATTCCTCCTTCGTTAAATACTGTAAAAGATTGTCCAAAATTAAAAAGGTAATTATTAAAATTATTAAATTTTACAAGTTGTTTCTTTTTTTAATTTTTTAATTCTTTACCTAAATTCTATGATGAGTTTAATGATATTTATATAATTCATTATAAATTTTAACATGAAATGTAGTTTAATGCTGTTATTTTTTTATTTTTTTTTAGATTTTTTAAATCAGTGTGTGAAACTGAGATAATTATAATTTTAAATTGTTAAGTTTATTTAATGGAATGCATCATAATTTTTTTGATGCATTATTTTTTTTTTATTTAATCAGATTTTTTGTTTTTTAAGATTTTTTAATTCACCGTGTGAAATTGAGATAATTATAATTTTAGATTATTGAATTTATTTAATGGAATATATCATAAAAATTTTAATGTATTAAATCTATATCAATTTAAATATATAATTTAAATGATGGACATTACAATTTCATTACATTGGGTCATACTAAATAATTATCTCTTTAAAACTAGGCCTCAAAAAATATAATTCTTTTATTTGAATATTTTCTGCTTCAAAATTAATATGAGTGAACCAACTATCCAAGGGTCTTATTGGATCTTGTTCTGATTTATTGATTTAACGATATATAAGATATATATTATACTATTGATGAGTCATCTTATACGGTGGCTTTATCCAATTTTCTCTTATTGACAAAGATAGTTATCTTTTATATATATATATATATAGATATCAATTTTTTGGATATATTGACATCATACCGTTATGTTTTTTTCCTTTTTGCCCTACATTTGACATTTCTATGTTACGTGTTTGTGTCATAAAAAATTTGAGTGAGTAGTAAGGGGTGAATGAGACTATTCTAAAGGTTGTCTCTTGCTCATCATCTCTGCAGCGCTTTTCATGGTGGGTTTCTACTTTGACAGTGATTTTCTTCCTTTGCAGATTGTTCTTCAGAAACCATTTTGATGCTTCTTTTCTATAAAAGTGGACATACTTTGTAAGTCAAAACACCAAAAACATAATGAAATTTGTTCCTTCATACTTTGGTATAATTGTAATAAAATCCATTATGGCCTCTTCCCAACGCTCACTTGGTATGGACAATGGTTCTAGTAGACTTGGTCTCTTGATTATTCCTCTTTTGTATTCAAGCTACATTCCTACCATAAATATCCACTCATTTCCAAAGTTTTGAGAAAAAAAATTAGATAATGCATTTTGGATTGACTAATAACATATAATTAGTATAATTTTTTATCTCTACATTTATTTTACAAAGTACTCTGATACTTCTTTATACTCTACTTTAATTTTCTTGCACATGGCCTTGTGTTATTGCTTAGGATGTCATTTAATTTAACTGAATTTATGGTAAAGGTATAAATTTTGCCTTTGTTCTTCAATACTAATTTGTTTTAGTGAGATTGTAAATTTTAGTCAAATTATTTCTAGTATAGTATCATTTATAAAATACGTTGTTCTTTAATCATATAAGTTTAAATTTAGAACATTGATAATGCATATTGCTTATAATCATTCTCACTCTTAATATCTATAATTTGGCTTAACAATTATCATTTTCTTGCAGATTGACACGGTTTCGCTTGTGCAGAGCCTAACCCCACAGTTTACAAAGAACAAAAACAATCATTGTAATTTTTCTTTCGTGGGTGACTGGCAACCTTTAGTGAATTGCCTTCACCTCTGCAATTTTTTTCCATATAGTTCAGATTGTTTTAATAATCAGTATTAGAAGGAAAATTACTTAGCCTTTACTTTAAAATTTTTACATTTCACATATAGCTTAATTAAGGGGAAAAGTAAGTGGCCATAATCCACACATTTTTTCAATTTGTTTTGCTATTTTACCCAATTCACATAGCTTAATTAGAAAAGGAGTAAGTGGCCCATAATTCACTAATATTTTTTATTAACCAAAGCATCTTTACTTCATTAGCATTGGGACTAGGAACTGGTGTTATTAAAGAAAGGGAGTAGCCCCTGCTTCCCTTGCGTCTTTTAGACGATCCTGGGCTTGCATCTGAAATATTTCTCAAAGCACTCAGTTTTTCATCTCCCTTTTTAGCTCACATAGTGTAATAGGAAGGAAGTAAGTGGCCCATCAACCACACATTATTTTATTTGCAGGTAAGGAACAAACATAATTTAGTGTAAGTAGACGAATTTGAAAAGAATCATCAAATATCCACATGACTACAAACTTTGTATGTTCACTCTGTCACTTACACACACATTTCACTACACACACTAAGCTATCTAAACTTTGAACAAAGGGAATCAAGTGTAAAAACCTTTGTACTTAGTTTATTTAAGCTTAATTTTTCACACCATAAGTGAAGGAAGACACGTAAAAGCAATCATAAACTTGAACAAACTAAATTTCCCACATGGGCACAAAATAATTTATAGTTTAGGTTAGGACTGTTGGGGGTAGGCATCCAATAAGCCGCCATGGTCATGTTACATTTTGAAACATAGAAGTTGTCTTTTAGGGTGCTTCAAATCCTTTAATTAGTCCACGGAAAAGACAACTCAGGCAGCACAGAGACCCGATTCAGAGGGGGTTCGGCTTAGGCTCAGTGCGTGTGGTCCTATATGGGGCTACCCAACCTGTATAGTGCTCGGTACTAATAACCGATTACCAAGAAGCTAAAGACTCGACTACCTCCGTGAGACGAAGGTATCCTATTGGCCAAATTTTAGGGCATCTTCCCCTATAGGTGGAGGTGGGGAAGCACTAAAGCCTCATTCAATACCTTGATTGATTCTTTTCGTTGCTAGAAGCGTCACCAGTTCTTTCGGGACGTAGCCCCAGTACTCGTCATTTTTTGGCTGCTGGAAGCGTCACGATTTCTTTCGGGACGTAGCCCCAGTACCCGTCATTTTTTGGCTGCTGGAAGCATCACCAGTTCTTTCGGGACGTAGCCCAGTACCGTCACAAAGATATCTCCGCAAGGCCCAGTTACTTATAGAGTGGAAAGGACGAATAGGTCTTCATAGGACCTTTTATCATACGCAAAACAAACTAAATATTTTCCTTGTTTGATTGATCACATAGCTTAACTTAAGGGAAAGTAACACTTTATTTTTCATTTTGCTTTATGTATGTAATTTCTTTTTATACGCATTCCTCTCCTCACCACAAAGTGACACACATTCCATTTTAAA